>JANAVB010018800.1:0-59028 GCA_029216955.1 Iris pallida | reverse complement strand
CTCAGAAACCCTCGTCTCCCCCTCCCCTCTGAAACCCTCGTCTCTCCCCCTCTCAGAAACCCTCGTCTCTCCCCTTCTCAGAAACCCCTCCTCTCTCTCCCCCCTCAGAAATCCCTCTCTCCCTGTCTCAGAACTGCTTTGGAGAAAACCTAACCAGTCTGGAGAAAACCCCTCCACTTCGATACCGCTCTGGAGAAAACCCTAGGCTTCAACAACCGTTCTTCACGATGCAGCAACTTCGATCTTCACCGTGCAGTCTAATGCCTTTAATTTTTCTCTCTGAAATTCAATTTTATGCCTAGGTTTTTTGTGCCAACTTCGTCCGTTCTTCACGTTTGGGTTTTTTGGTGGCAACTTCGTTCGTAAACTTAGGGTTTTTCTCTGTGCATTGCAACTAAGGGTTCACTTAGGATTTCTCTCTCGCTACCAACCATTTTTTGTATGTGTCTGTATTCTCTTTGTTATCTGCTGTTGGTTCAGCAGGCTTTTGTTTGTTTCTTTCATTATGATGGGCCAAAATGAGTCCCTTCTTTTTTCTTTCAAAGGACTTCTAACGGCGAACCAATTGGTTTTTGGATGCTATGTTCTGTGTTGATACATTCAATGTGGGTTTGATTATAGAGAAGTGGGTTTTTGGATGTTGTCCTCTGTATTCATACATTCAATGTGGTTTTTGTAGTTGAACAAGTAATGGAGTAGGCTTGTTTCGTTTCTAGCCAAGATGAGTTCTTTTTTTTTGCATGCTAATGGTCTTTTGGATGGTATTGATATTGTAAATGTCACAAATACGTATCGAACTCGACACAAATACTCAAGAAATTTGTAAGGTTTATGGATGCTATGATATCTGTCTTCAATGTAAGAACTTAAATGGGTTTGTTAGGTTTTTTGTTGGATGGATGGCTAGGGTTCACTCAGGGGAGTTCAAGTACTTTTGAACTTCAAAATTTGTAAGGTTTATTGTTTATTTGTAGAATTTAATTCGATGGAGATTATTTTTTTCCTGTAAGTTTTGTGAAATTGCCATCTTCTCCTCTTTTCTATGCATAAGTTTCTTTTTTTCTTTTTCGGGCCTTATAGTTGGTGTTTGTTTTATGAATGTGTAAGGGTTTTATGAAATTGCCATCTTCCTGTAGGTGTTTGTGTAAGGATTTTGTGAAATTGCCATCTTCCTGTAAGGTATTTCTTTTTGTGTTTGGGTACGTATCAGTAGGCGTATCAGTATATGCTAATTTTGGATGTATTTCAATTTTTAGATGTTTCTCAATTTTTAGTGTATCGTTGGTCCTTAATTTCTAGATGAATCTCAATTTTATTTGAAATGCATAAACTCTTAGTTTCTTCCTACTTCAATGTTGCACAAATAGGTGAGGGTCCTTAATTCCTTAATTTCTAGGCGTATGTACCTGAGAATTGTTCGTTTCTTTATTTGTAGAATGAATGGTTCTTCAATATGATAGGTTTAAATACTTGCAAGCATTGTCTTCTACTAGTTTTAGATACCCTTTGAATTTGCATTGCACATTCTTAGATAGTTTTTTCTGAGTCTTGCATTGTATAGGTTGCATTCTCCTTCTTAAAAAAAATACTGTTGTAGCTTAAAAAATAGCTCTGCCATATTTTGGTTGCAGGAAAGGATGAAGGTAAGACCTTAAGGAGTGGACTAAGGTCGTCTAAAGTTGAAGCTCAGGTATACAGACTATTACAATATTATATTACATTTGTATCCTCTGTTTTACTCCAAAACTTTCATATTGTCCTCTGACACTTTATTTGTATCCTCTAGTTTGTACTTTGTATCTTGCTAAGTAGAGTTACATGTCTAAATCATGGCTAACATGTTATATTAACCTGTGTAGGCACTTCTATTCTAATCCAACCCAAAATGGATAAATCGTGGATGTCAAAGGATAGAATGTGTAGGGAATATGAGGAAGGAGTAGAAGAGTTTCTTGAGTTTGCAAAACTCCATTCAAGTAATCCTAATTCTGTTAGATGTCCATGCAAAAAATGTGGAAACCTGACATTTCAAACGTTAGGGGTCGTAAGAAAACATTTGTTTATGAGGGGTATAGATTGAAGTTATATAGTATGGGTTTTGCATGGTGAGAAACACGAGAAGATAGGATCGTCAAGCTTTACAACATATGCTGAAGAGACACACGGCTATGAAGACGCCTCCATTGAAGATGCTGTAGATGTTGTGGAAATGGTTAATGCTGCATATGAACATATTTCTGGTGACCGTAAGTCATTTATTTCTCTACTCGAAGATGTTGAAAAGCCTCTGTATCCTGGTTGTTCAAAGTATACAAAACTATCAGGATTGATGAGATTGTATAACATTAAAGGAAGATTTGGGTGGTCTGACAGTAGCTTTTCAGAGTTGTTGAAAACTCCTCATGATATGTTCCCAACACAAAAAGAAATACCTTCATCAATGTACGAGGCTAAGAAGATGATGAAAGCTCTGGGTTTGGAATATGAAAAGATACATGAATGTCCCAATGATTGCATACTTTATAGAAAGGAATATAGTGATTTATCGGATTGTCCCACTGTGGAACATCAAGATGGAAGAAGGCAACTAATGATCCTCACCAAGTTTTTAGTAAAAAAGTTCCTGCTAAACTATTATGGTATTTTCCTCCCATTCTCTGGTTTAAACGAATGTTTCAATCCTTAAAGACAGCAAAGGACTTAACTTGGCATGCTTATGAAAGAGTAGTTGACGGCAAACTTCGCCATCCTGCAGACTCCGCATCATGGAAGCTAGTTGACCACAAGTGGCCAGATTTTACGAAAGATCCTAGAAACCTTCGATTAGCTCTTTCAGCTGATGGCATAAATCCACAAAGGTCCCTTAGTAGTAGGTATAGTTGTTGGCCAGTTATATTGGTTACCTATAATCTACCGTCGTGGTTGTGCATGAAAAAAAATCATGATGTTGTCACTATTGATTTTAGTGTAGGACCGTTGAGCACCTCTAGAGGGGGGTAAATAGAGTGTGTGTGTGTGCAGCGGAAAATAATCACCAATTTAAAACTTTTAAGAATAACTATGGCAGTAAATAAGAGACAGTAAATAAATGCAGCAAGAGATAGAGAGATCAAACTCAGTGACACAGCGATGTATACTGGTATCCCTCTGAGAGGACTAATCCAGTCTCGAGTACTCTTGCTTGATGTTAATCTGCTATAGTACAAGCTAAATGAGAGCTTGCAGTCTCTTACAACACCGTGCTTGGTGACAAGTGCACGACCAACTTCACAACACCGTATTTGGTGACGAGCACACGACCGACTCCACAGCAGGATAGTTGCTGAACTTGGAACGACCTCTTTACAACTCTTGGACACCAAAAAACTCTAAATCAACATAGATATTACTAGCTTTTGGCTAAGAGATGTATAGTTATAATTTGAAAGCTTTAGATCATTTTGAAAACACTTGAAGAATAGAGAAGAGAAGATGAAGAGTGAATGAGTGATTTGAAATGAAAAATTCTCTTCTATTTATAGGTGTTTTCTGGGACCGAACTCGGACAGAGTTCGGACAGAGTTCTGATGCAAATATTTTGTATAGAGACGTTGCTCGCAGATTTAGAGGCAACTAAACTTTTGAATTTTAAAATGACCGAACTCGGGCAGAGTTCGGATCGAACTCGGGCCGAACTCGGTTTTGAGTTCTGTCAAGGAAATTTCAAAATATTTGTCAAAAAGCTGTTTGTTAAAATAATACGAAATACTTTGTAAAGATAAAATGTAAGTAGGTAGGCTTTTTAGAAAATAGACTGGAATAAACCTAAGCCAGTATTACCTATTTGATTTTACAATATAAATCCTAGACTCAATAAAAAGTAAAATACAGAATAAACTGTAAAATGACTTAAACGAAAATCCATTAAATCTTTTGCTTTGTTGATGCAGTACAACGTCCGTTAATATTGATTTCACATATAGCCTGAAATGATTAGCAGCAGTTTGTATATTTTTGTGTATTGACTAAAGTGCGTGTTGATTATCAAAATCGGGTGTGACCATGGAATGGGCCAACAATCTTCCCCATTTTGATAATTGGCAAACTTTGAGTCTATACCAAAAATATATCTTAAAAAAATAGAACAAACAAAAAGAAATACCTGAGATGATTTGGTTTTGTTTTGTTTTGCTTGGTTATGTTATGTATAGCTCTTCTCCCCCTTTGTCATTAGAAAAATGACTTTGGCTCCCCCGTAATGTGTGAAGCCAATAATAAAGATAAAAGACAAAGTAAAGCTAAAGAGATACATGTGCACAGCATAAACAACAAATATAAAAAGAAACAGCTGATAATACTGAAAAATCTCACTAATAGTGCAAAGTACAATCATAAAATACTAAAATGTCTAACTAAGAAGTTTAGACAAAAAAAACTACATCAAATCAAAAGATCATCATCTAACTACTATCCACTAGCCAATAGCTGAGTCAGCGTCACATAGTCGGATCATCACCGCCAGGAGCCTCTGGAGAAAAGTAGGCTGAAGTAGGGTCAAAGTACTGAAAGGATGCCTCCTCTCCGAATCGAGGACCAGGGAAGTCTGGGTGAGGCAGAATGGTGACCGGACGAACTGGATCATGAGATAGGCTGTAGTGGAGATCCGTAAGCCCGTTCCGCAACACCTGGGCCTGATAAATATGGCGAAACTCTGAATCAAGGTAGCTCTGATGACGTTGCGTAGAAACAGCAACAAAGTCATCAAAGCGCTGGTAAAATCCTAGATCGAATCCCGGAGCAGGGGCTGGAGCAGGAGCAGTATCATGATAAGGAGCCTCAGCATCTGGAGCAGGCTGAGCTCCAGAAAGCAGAGGTGGAGCTGGAAATCTACGTGATCTGGTAAGCTCGACTGGAGTGGAGGAGTATGCACAAGTTTGAAGATCAATCTCAAACCGGCGGAAGATAGAGGCCAGGTGCATAGGGTACACCAGATTACGTCCTATATTTCTGCAGTTCAGCATCCAGGCCATCATAGTCTTTGGAATATAAAAAGGAATACCAAAGTAAATGTGGTACAAGGCAGAAAGTTCTAAGAAAGTAACTTCGTCAGTGGATCCTTTCTTAGGAAGGAGTACAGAAAAAATAAGTCTATGAAGTTCATAAAAGTTTTAGTTCAGATTTCTTGAAAATACCCTACGAGGAATAGGGTTTGGATGGCAGATTAGTTCCTTGAAGGAGACAAGGGTGACATCTGCAGAAAATTGAACATGGTTGATATCTACTAGTGCTTCACCAATATCAGGAATATGAAAGAATTCACTAATATCAGTAGCACTAAACTCTAATTCTTGCCCAGCAACGCAAGAATAAAAGTTCCTGTTTGGTTTTACTTGCAAGTTGCAGTAAAACATTCGGACAGCATTGTCAAAGATATTTTCTGCTACTTTGAAGAAATCTCGATAGCCTAAGTGGTCGAATGTAGGAGCATACTCAGAAAATATAGTAAAATTGACAAAAGCTCCAAAACAAATTTTACGACCAGAAAAAGAGTCAAACCAGAGATCAGAAAATTCTTTGTCAGGAAAAAGAGTTGAATCATAGTCTTCTGATCCTACTGGTCGTACTGGACTAAATAGACTGGCTGGAGTATAATCAGAAGAAGAGGAACCAGCTTGGGAAGTTGATCTTCGTTGACGCTTAGAAGCCATGGGAAAAGAAAGAAGAAAACAAAGTACCTTTTTGAAAAGGAGAAAGAACAGGATTGGAACGCCCACCAGATCTTCTAGAACTCTTGCCAAGATGAAGGAGGAAGAAGTTTTGGAGTGGGAGGAGATGAATCCACAAAATTGTGAGTGAAAAGGATGGGTAAAAGAGTGGTATTTATAGAGGTTAGGGCCGGCTGTTTGGTTCTGGAATTTAATACAGCGCCGACCGAACTCGGCCCGAATTCGGTCAGAGTTCGGCCAGAGTTCGGTCACTTGTATTTTCGAGACAATAAAGGCAGTTTTGGTAATTGAAACTCAACTTTATGACTTTGACTTCTTAATTTAGTAACAGTATTTATTTTGGGTTAGCTGTAGGGGTACTGTCCTAGCTAACGGAGGTTCACCGGGGAACTCTTAAATACCGCGTCGCTTCGACCGTAGTCGTGGTGACAGACAGACCCTTTTTAGGCTTGTGCTCCAAAATAATTTCTGTTAAATAAATTTCAAAGTTTCAAGTCATAAAAGTTTATTTTAAAAACCGAACTACATTATGAATCTAAAAATTCAAGTATACCGAGCTCTCGCCTCATTATGTTCAACCGATCCTCAGCCAATGGTTTTTTGAATATGTCTGCTAGTTGATGATCTGTGTCAATGAATTCTAAGCAGATATTCCCGTGTTGCTGATGATCACGTAAAAAATGATAACGTATCTCTATGTGTTTTGTGCGTGAGTGACAGATAGGGTTCTTAGTCAGATTAATGGTGCTAGTGTTGTCACAATAAATAGGAATCTTAGTGTAGTGCAGATTATAGTCTTCTAAGGTTTGCTTCTTCCACAAAATCTGAGCACGACAACGACCTGCGGCGATATACACAGCCTCAGTAGTTGACAATGCTACAGAATTTTGTTTCTTGCTAAACCAAGAGACTAAGGCTTTTCCTAGGAAATGACATGTGCCACTGGTACTTTTACGGTCCACTTTACATCCGACAAAATCCGCATCCGAGTAACCTATCAGGTCAAAGGATTTGGTTTTAGGATACCATAAGCCAACTGTAGAAGTTCCTTTAAGGTATCGGAAGATACGCTTAACGGCACTTAGATGTGATTCCTTAGGATTTGCCTGATAACGTGCACAGATGCAAACACTAAACATAATATCAGGACGACTAGCAGTTAAATATAATAAACTACCAATCATACCTCGATACTTATGCTGGTCGACAGGTTTGCCACTTTCATCAGAGTCAAGCTTTGTAAATGTAGCCATAGGAGTCCCGATTGGCTTTACGTTTTCGAAGTCGTACTTTTTCAGTATGTCCTTCGTGTACTTAGCTTGGTTGATGAATGTTCCTTTTGAGTGCTGTTTGATCTGAAGTCCTAGGAAGAAGTTTAGCTCTCCCATCATACTCATCTCAAATTCACTCTGCATACACATAGCAAAATCTTGACAAAATTTTTCGTTAGTGGAACCGAATATTATGTCATCTACATAAATTTGCACAAGAAGAATATCATCATTCAAAGATTTGATAAACAAGGTAGTATCAACTTTTCTTTTTGAAAAACCATTATCAAGTAAAAAGGCACTTAGGCGTTCATACCAAGCACGTGCTTGTTTGAGTCCATAGAGTGCTTTCTTAAGCTTGAAGACGTGATCAGGTTTTTGAAAATCTTCAAAATCGGGGGGTTGTTTCACAAAAACTTCCTCTTTTAAAAAACCGTTTAAAAATGCACTTTTCACGACCATTTGAAATAATTTAAAATCATTAAAACATGCAAATGCATAAAACATGCGGATGGCTTCTAGTCTAACAACAGGAGCATAAGTCTCATCATAATCAATTCCTTCTTCTTGATTATAACCTTGTGCCACTAGACGTGCTTTGTTGCGTAGAACTTGTCCATCTTTACTGAATTTATTTCGGAACACCTATTTGGTACCAATTATTGATTGACCAATAGGTTTAGGAACGAGTTTCCAAACTTGGTTTCTCTCAAATTGATTTAGTTCCTCTTGCATGGCATGAATCCAAAACTCATCAGAAAAAGCATCATCTATATTTTTAGGTTCTATTTGAGAAATAAAAGCTACATTTGCTGCTATTTCAGAATCTTTAAGAGAGGAGCGTGTACTTACACCTTTAGATACATCACCTATAATGAGTGTTTCTGGATGATCTGGCAAGAATTTTAATGAATCAAACTTTTGGGTCAGATCTTCCATAGAACTCTTCTCAGTCTTTACATGTGTATCTTCATCATCACTGTCGCTAGATCTGTGACTATTTAGCTCATCAAAAGTAACATTAATAGATTCTTCAACAATCATAGATCTTTTATTAAAAATCCTATATCCCTTACTCTTAGCAGCATATCCGAGAAATATTCCTTCATCTGCTTTAGAGTCGAACTTTCCCAAGTTATCCTTGGTGTTCATGATAAAACAGCGACATCCAAAAACTTTAAAATAAGAAATGTTTGGAATCCTTCCAAACCAAAGCTCATATGGTATTTTCTTCGAGATTAGTCGAATTAACACCCTATTCAAAACATGACAGGCTGTACTAACAGCTTCTGCCCAAAAATACTTAGGAAGATTATACTGATTTAGCATGACTCTAGCCATTTCGCTTAGAGTACGATTCTTCCGCTCCACAACACCATTCTGTTGGAGAGTTCTAGGACAAGAAAATTCGTGGTAATATCCACTATCATCACAAAACTTTTTGAAATCTGAATTTACGAATTCACCACCATGATCACTTTGGATACGAGTAATCATGAAGCCTTTT
Organism: Iris pallida; assembly: GCA_029216955.1. Lineage (NCBI taxonomy): Eukaryota > Viridiplantae > Streptophyta > Magnoliopsida > Asparagales > Iridaceae > Iris > Iris pallida. The sequence continues at coordinate 50,545 of JANAVB010018800.1, read as the reverse complement.
TCGTTTTGTACCTTTTTGCAAAATATTTGAAATTCAAAAATAGCATCACTTTTGTTTGATAAAAAGTAAACCCAAGTAAAGCGAGAGAAATCATCAACAATAACAAAAGCGTAGAGCTTACCGCCAAGACTAGCGACTCTACTAGGTCCAAATAAATCCATATGAATTAACTGCAAAGGTCTAGAAGTACTTACAGTGTTGATGGATTTAAAAGTAGACCTATGTGCTTTGTTCTTTTCACAGTCAGCACATACCATATCTCTCTTGAATGGAATCTCGGGGAGTCCTTTTACCAACTTCTTAGTACTGAGTCGTGAGATAGTATCCATATTCGCATGTCCTAGTCTTATGTGCCAAAGCCAGCTTTCATCTAGATTAGCTACTAGGCATCTACCTGCATTATTAGTACTCTCCAAAAAGAAAACATAAATATTGTCTTCTCTAATCCTTTTATATACGGGATCACCAGATGACATATCATATATGGTACATTTATCTTTCACAAAATTGATACCATAACCGTTATCAGCCAAATGATTTATGCTTAGTAGGTTATGTTTCAATTCTGTTACTAGACAAACATCTTTTATTACTGGATAAGGAGAAATACCTACAGTACCATTACCAATAATATCACCTCTCAAATTATTTCCGAAGGAGACGTATCCTTCTTCCTTCATCGATAGCGTAGCGAACAAAGATGCATTACCGATCATGTGTCAGGAACATCCGCTATCGAGGATCCATTTGCTTTTAGCATAAGAGGGTTGAGGGTCCACCTACAAGACAAGTAGATGAATCCTTTAGTACCCATTTACTGAAGGGTCCATTCTGATTAGTTTTAGGTCTCCAGAATAAAGTGTGATTGTCAACAAGTTTTCTTGCCAAGCAATACTGTGATATGTGTCCGTACGTACCACAATAAGTGCAAGTTAGTTTAGAACCAGATGTGGTTAAAACTGTGTTAACATGCTTGTTTGGTTTCTTGGAGAACCTATAAGTGAAAGCATGATGATAGTCGTGTTTCTTCTGTGCTTTCTTATTTTTAGTCCTCTTTGGTGTATGCTTGGCATTAGGACTAAACTTAGGCTGTGTCACAGGTATTGCCTGTTTGCCTAACTTGATTTCTAACTTTTTAGAAATCACAATAGACTCTTCATATCAAGCAGTCATATCTGAGAGTCTTTGTTCTGTAACTAAGTGCTTCTTCTCTATGTCATACAATTCTTGTACCTTGACATAGTCTTTTTTTTTCTTTCCAATTTTGAGGATAGCCTCATGATAGTCTACTTTGAGTTTTGCTATCTCTTCCGTATTACCGGTAGTAGATGTCTCTTTAATATCTTCAATAAGATTGGACAATCTAGCTACCTCGGTTGTGTTTGCCTTCATCTCTTTTCAAGATTGCTTATACTTGTCAAGCACAGTTTTGTGATCTTCAAGTAATTTGCTAAAGGCATTTTCTAATTCATCGAAAGTAAAATCATCATATAGAGGGTTTGAGGATACCTTATCAAATGCCATGAGACAGACATTGACATTGCCGCAGGGTCTGTCTTCTTCTTCTGTATCACTGGCATCACTTTCATGCCAGATGCTTGTGTTGGCATACTTTCGACCGATTGTTGCTTTTTTGCTTGATCTTGATCTGTCATATGGACTGCTTTTCTTTGAAGTTGGACAGTCCTTCTTCATGTGCCCTGTCTTCTTGCATCCAAAGCAAATGGTTTCATCTTCATTGCTTTCTTGGACATCTCTCTTCCTTCTGCTTGATTTCTCAAACTTTAGGAATTTTTTGAAGTTCTTCACAAGTAGGGCTTGTTCATCACCACTTGATGATTCTTCATCAGAGTCATTGCATGTTGATTTTCTTGCTTGAGCTTTGAAGGCAATATATTTTTCTTTTGGTATTGCTTCTTCAAACTCTTGCAAATCAAGTTCATGGGTCATGAGCTTGCCCATCAGTGTTTCCAAGGACATAGTGGTGAGATCGTTTCCTTCAATAATTGCTGTGGCTTTTGGATTCCAGTTCTTGGTTAGGGCCCGCAACACTTTTCTGATCTTCTCATGATTGCTGTAATCCTTACCAAGAGATTGCAAAGGATTAGTTATATCAAGGAAATGAGTGAACATCTGTGTAATTGAGTCACCGGGTTTCATCTTGAAAGATTCATATTCCTGTGTTAGTCTACTAATTTTGGATTCCTTCACTTGGAAAGTACCTTCATGAGTTATCTCAAGAAGTTTCCAAATTTCGTGAGACATTTTACAGGTTGAAACTCTGTTGAACTCCGTTTTGTCAATTGCACAGAATAGTGCATTGATGGCACGAGCATCTAGACTATCCTTAGCTTTTTCAGCTTCAGTGTATTTGTCATGAGGCTTGTCTACAAGCTGGCCTTCAACCACTGTGGGTGCTGGTTTCTTATAACCATCAATGACTATAGACCAAAGATCAAAATCAAGAGATTTTAAGAAGAAAGTCATCCGTGTTTTCCAATAGGTATAATTAGTACCATCAAAAAGTGGGGGCTATTTGTGGATTGCCCTTCACCGTTAAATATTGATTTTACGGCTGCCATATATACTCTCTGAGGTTTGTTATATAAGAATATAACCTGCTCTGATACCAATTGTAGGACAGTTGAGCACCTCTAGAGGGGGGTGAATAGAGTGTGTGTGTGCAGCAGAAAATAATCACCAATTTAAAACTTTTAAGAATAACTATGGCAGTAAATAAGAGACAGTAAATAAATACAGCAAGAGATAGAGAGATCAAACTCAGTAACACAGCGATGTATACTGGTATCCCTCTGAGAGGACTAATCCAGTCTCGAGTACTTTTGCTCGATGTTAATCCACTATAGCACAAGCTAAATGAGAGCTTGCAGTCTCTTACAACACCGGGCTTGGTGACAAGTGCACGACCAACTTCACAACACCGTGCTTGGTGACGAGCGCACGACCGGCTCCACAGCAGGATAGTTGCTGAACTTGGAACGACCTCTTTACAACTCTTGGACACCAAAAAACTCTAAATCAACATAGATATTACTGGCTTTTGGCTAAGAGATGTATAGGTATAATTTGAAAGCTTTAGATCGTTTTGAAAACACTTGAAGAATAGAGAAGAGAAGATGAAGAGTGAATGAGTGATTTGAAATGAAAAATTCTCTTCTATTTATAGGTGTTTTCTGGGACCGAACTCGGACAGAGTTCGGGCAGAGTTCTGATGCAAATATTTTGCATAGAGACATTGCTCGCAGATTTGGAGGCAACTGAACTTTTGAATTTTAAAATGACCGAACTCGGACAGAGTTCGGACCAAACTCGGGCCGAACTCGGTTTTGAGTTCTGTCAAGGAAATTTTGAAATATTTGTCAAAAAGCTGTTTGTTAAAATAATACGAAATACTTTGTAATGATAAAATGTAAATAGGTAGGCTTTTTAGAAAATAGACTGGGATAAACCTAAGCCAGTATTACCTATTTGATTTTACAATATAAATCCTAGACTCAATAAAAAGTAAAATACAGAATAAACTATAAAATGACTTAAACGAAAATACATTGAATCTTTTGCTTTGTTGATGCAGTACAACGTCCGTTGATATTGATTTCACATATAGCCTGAAATGATTAGCAGCAGTTTGTATATTTTTGTGTATTGACTAAAGTGCGTGTTGATTATCAAAATCGGGTGTGACCATGGAATGGGCCAACATTTAGGTCCAAACCAGCCGGGCAATGATATTGATGTTTATTTAGTACCATTAGTTGAGGACTTGAAACTTTTATGGGAAGAGGGAGTTGATGCTTATGATGCACAAAAAAGAGAGTTCTTTAATTTAAAGGCCGTATTGTTGTGGACTATCAACGATTTTCCTGCATATGGAAATCTGTCTGGTTGTACTACTAAGGGATATTATGCTTGCCCCATATGCGGGGAAGATACTTATGCGCCTAGACTGAAACATAGTGGTAAAAATGTGTATACTGGTACAAGAAGGTTTCTCCCACGACATCATCCGTATCGCACTCAAAAGAAAGTTTTCAATGGTAAGCAGGAATTTGGCGGTCCTCCAACACCATTGAGCGGAAAGGATATATTAGACAAGGTTGGTGAAATTTCAAACTCATGGGGAAAGAAACATGCAAAGTGCAAAGCATTACAGTTAGGAGAAAGAAGATGGATAAAGAAGAAATCAATCTTCTTTACACTTGACTATTGGGAACACTTGCATATCCGCCACACACTCGATGTTATGCACATCGGAAAAATATTTATGAGAGCATATATGGTACATTGCTTAACATTCCTGGAAAGACAAAGGATGGAGTCAATGCTCGTCTTGATCTTGTGGACGAGGGTCTAAGGACTGAATTAAAACCTGATTTTGAAAAGAAACGAACATATTTGCCGCGTGCTTGTTATACATTGACGAAGGATGAGAAGAAGATATTTGTCAAACATTGGTAGATGTAAAGGTTCCTGAAGGTTACTCTTCTAATATCAGAAATATTGTCTCAATGCAAGATTTGAAACTTTATGGTCTGAAATCCCATGATTGTCATGCACTAATGCAACAACTACTACCCGTGGCAATCCGTTTAATTTTGCCTAAGCCGGTTAGAGTTGCTATTACTCAATTTTGCTTCTTCGTCAATACAATTTGCAAGAAAGTGGTGGATGTGAATAAGCTAAACGATATTCAAAATGATCTTGTGGTCATATTATGCATGTTGGAAAAGTACTTTCCACCGTCTTTCTTTGACATTATGGTCCATTTAACTCTTCATCTTGTTGCCCAAGTCAGAATATGTGGACCTATTTTTCTGACATGGATGTATCCATTTGAAAGGTGCATGAAACCCTTGAAGGGTTATGTGCGCAATTATAACCGTCCCGAAGGATGCATTGCAGAATGTTACATTGCAGAAGAAGCAATAGAATTTTGTAGCGAGTATCTATCATATGTTGAAGCAGTAGGAAATCCACTTGCAAGGAAGGGCAACGTTAAAGATGGCCAACCTTTGCCTGGAGGTCGCATTGTTGCAGTTGATCGTGAAGAATGGCAACAAGCCCATTTATATGTTTTCGAGAATACAGATGAAATTCAACCTTATATTGAGTAAGCATCTTTATCATAAATTTTCTATTTATTCATTGTATAAAAATTGTTAGAAAATTGTATGATTAAGTTTGTTATGATGTCTTGACAGTGAGCATATGGAGTGGTTACAATCACAACATCCCCTTATATCTAAAAATAAAAAGTGGTTGCAGGACAAACACAATCAAACATTTCTCCAATGGTTACAGGAGAAGGTAGAAGTTGTAGCAATATTATTGTAGTTATATTCTAACTTATTTAGATGTTAAGTTTGCTTTTAATAAATATGAAACTTTGCAGGTTGGCAGTCAATTTAATGAAAGAGAAGACCTTTCATAAACTGTAAAGTGGATAGCATAAGGGCCTAGCCACCATGTGCTTAAGTGTTCTGGCTACGTTATTAATGGTTGTCGCTATCACACGAAGGGTCGTAACAACACTCGAGTTACCCAAAATAGTGGAGTTAGTCTTGTACCTACGACAATACATATTGCAAGTTCGAAAGATAAGAATCGTATAATAGGGGACATGTGTTTCTACGGGGTTATCACTGAAATATGGGAGATTGATTATCGCACTTTCAAAATTCCAGTATTTAAGTGCGACTGGGTCGATAGTAAGGGTGTTAAGGTTGATGAACTTGGTTTCACATTGGTGGACCTTAATCGAGTTAGGTACAAATTAGTTCTTTTGTTTTAGCTTCATAGGCCAAACAAGTATTTTATGTAAAAGACCAACTTGATACTCAATGGTCTGTTGTTTTGTCCATGGGTCATAAAGACTATATGCACAAAAAAGATGATGAAGGCCTGGACAATACAATGGAACATCATCCCTTTGCCAATGCATCGATGAATACTGATATATTATTTGATGTTGGGGATGATGATAATATGTGTTATAAAAGAGTAGGTTATGAAGGGGATTGGGTTGATAAGTAAATATTGGACACAAGTTTTTTATCATATGTGGCATTAATGAATTTTGTTTTTTGAACTCATAGATTACTTCTATAGTTCCCCGTCCCTACATCATGCCCCGTTCTCCGTCCACAGGGTGCGCGATAAAGGAGCACTGTCGCTATCGACTCGGTCGGGACCGATAGGTCGGGATCGATCGAATCGATCGAACGGGAACAGTTAAATTAAGATCCATTTCCCGTTATGGAATGGCTTCTTCGGAACCAAGTCCCATATTCAGCGGGTTGTGCCTCTAGGATTGACTCCGCGGCTGAGTCGGAAGAGACCTCCCATTGCTCTGTTTTTCACGTCGCTTGCATTGGTTTTGGCTTTGTTTTCTGAATGCGTTTTCGTGAATATTTTCGATGGTTTTCATGGCTTGCGTTTCGAACTTCGCATTCGTATCGAATTTCCTTGAATAACACAGTGTACTAATCGGTTGCTTGTGCAATTTCAGGTGATCGCGTAGGCAACGTCTAGCACGGCTAACCAGTTTCTCGCCTCAAGTAAATACTAAGGTGAGTGGCTGACCCTTCTTCCCTCGACCCACTTCTCTAATACATTATCGATACTAGACATGTGCTATGCTAGATGTAATGCAACGACATGAATAATATTCCGATGAACGGTCACACGACGTCCCACGAACACGAACTATACAAATGCTTGTCATATAACCTTATCGTGCTTGCAATTACCGGATTATATAGAACCGTGCTAAGACGAATCGATTAAATGAATGTCGTAACAATACAAAAAGATGTGCCTTGAAATAACAAATTAACGTATTACGATCATGGACAACTTGTCGACAAGGGCGATTGTTTCTTCGGAGGATATACCGAGGCCACGGGACCGTTCCGGCCTAGGAAGAAACACGGATAGCTATGCCGGATGCATGCCACGGTAGGCTGTGGCTTTTAACGGGGCTCGCTACCTGCGCTGAAGGACCACTGTCTACCAAGCTATATGTCCAGGATGGCTTGTCGTGCCAGTGACCTTCACGAATACACTCCATTATGTCTTATTATTATCAACATGACAGGGAAGAACATGGTAAGTTTGTGCTACAATGGCACGCTCTGTCGGGGGTAAAATCTATCGTCGTTATGCGGTTGTATCTACAAATATAAGTTTGAATTGAGTAGAATGGCTAGAAACTTCACTAATCATTTGCATGCACGCTCACTTAACTTCTTCAACAAATGAAGGCACGGGATTTAAACTGTCATACACCAGCACAAAGTGTAATGTGCTGACCCTCGCTCTCAATAGGTACTCGAAACCAGGATAGCTTGCCAAGGAACTGAAGGCGACGCTCCTTTCTTTCGAAGCCTTGCTAGCGCGAAGGCTAACTCTCTAACTTTTGAAGACTCCAACCCAACTGCATAATGAGTCGCAAACTCTCGCCAATTCCAGGTCTTAGAGAGTCATTTTGATGTTTTGTAAAAAAGGATGTAAATGTATGGAATGACTATCTCATCGATGTCGGTTGTAAGCCCGAGAGGCCTCTTTTGTAATCGAGTATGTAACCTAACTTATTATAAATAAAAATGCAAGTTTCCTTCTCTATAAATGTGTTCAATTTCTCTACGTACTCTTATATATGTTGTTGTTTCGGATAACCTTATGAACCGTCTTGTGCAAGCGCAACTTAGGCTTGCACGGCATCACGCCCGGGGGATGACTATCGATTCTACCGAATCGAGGCGTGACATAATGGTATCAGAGCACGATTTTACGTCCTTGGCCTCCAGTGTCGAGTTTTTAATCTCAAAACCGTTGGTCTCGTGTCGATGAGATATGTCGTTCCATACGAGTGAGCCCGTAATAAGTTTTGTGACTAACGTAGTTTGCCTTCAAAAATCCCAGAAGGTACGGTGGTGGACGTGGCGGCGAACAAAGAAAGTGCTTCGAGCGGCTCGAGTAGGTCGAGACCCGGACCCTCTAACGATGCCATGGAGCGGATGTTGCGCTTGCTGGAAGCACAACAACAACAAGCTGAGGAGAGTCAATGCCAGAATGAGCAACATCGACGGCAGACGGAGGCACGCCAGACTCAGTTTGAGGCCCGATTCGATGCACAATTCAAGCTGTAGCAGAAGCAGCTCGGTACTCTTCAGCAGATTGTTCAAACGGTTGTGGCCAACAACAACACCTCCGTGACAACCCATGCCGTAATCGAGCCTGCAGCCAGACAAAGTAAAGTCTAACAGGAGGTACCCGAGCCTATGCTTGTAGCACCAAAAAGTTCCAACTTCGACGTGTCAAAATTCACGAAAAGCCGCCGCACTTTTTTCAACGGCATAGAATATCCCTCCATGGCGATCGACTGGCTGGAGGAACTTGAATATAAGTTCGAGCTTCTGGGTGTCGAAGAGTCGAAGAAAGTCGCATGCGCTCAACTTCTACTCTGATTGAACGTGCACGACTGGTGGGCCGTGCAAAAGCGAGCGATCAGACGCGACGACGAGACAGCGACAATTTCTTGGGCCACCTTCCAAGAGGCGTTCGAGATCGAGTACCTCTCCGAAGCCGTTCGACAAGATAAGGAAAATAAATTTATACAGCTAAGGCAAGGAAATATGACGGTACGGCAGTATGCAGCAGAGTTCAACAAGTTAGCCAAATTTGCTAGAGAATTCTTGCCCTCCCTGGCGAGTCGTGCTCGACGGTTCGAAGTGGGTCTACGACCATCTATTTACGCCCACGTGTCTGTTCCGCAGTACAAAACAATGGAAGAGTCTCTCAACTATGCCCTCCACCTTGAACGCCAATACCCTGCAGGTGCTGCCGGCGCTGTGCATACATACAAACACAAATGCCCTAGCCACGCGGAAGGAAACAACGTAACCAAGCGTCTGAACAACGGGCACCAGGGTGGACATCAGGCACAGAATCAGGGACTTCGCTGCACCAAATGCTACCGGAACGGACACCTGGCCGTCGACTGTCAAGTTCAAAATGGCGGGTGTTACCTCTGCAGAAAAAGGGGTCACTTTCATGTAGACAGCCCGAACCGTAGAAGAAAGAACTTGAACACGCCTCAGCATCAACAACACCGTCCGGGGAATCAAGTTTCGGCGCCTCGAGCACCTCAACCCGCACCGCAAAACGGCCAAGATTATCGCCCCAATGCCCAGGGCCGCGTCTACGCCATGACTCAAGATGAAGTGCATATTCGTGTACTATTTGATTCAGGCACTTCGTATAGTTTTATATCGGCAAACTTTGCCGCTTAGCATAAATTTTCTGTAATATCATTAGATCTCGACCTTAGCGTAAGAACACCTTTGGGCACACCAATACTCACAAACTTAGCCTGCGCCGATGGGATTATCTGTATCGGCGATCAAAAGATCGATCTGGACGTGATAGTTCTAGACATGAAGGACTTTAAAATCATTCTGGGAATGGATTGGCTCAGGCCGTGCAACACAACCATAGACTGCGTTGGAAAGACGATCATCTTTCGCATACCAGGAGTGCCTGAATTCTGCTTTTCGTGTGGGGAGGCGTCGTCGACCTGCATGCTGATCTCGGCAATTTTTGCTTGGAGGATGCTGCATTCTGGGTACGAAGGCTATTTGGCGTCCGTCCGAGCTATACGTCAAGATGGTGCAAATGCGGGTCAGACCGACATTGTGGCAGAATTCCCCGATGTGTTTCTGGACTAGCTACCCGGCATGCCTCCCGACCGAGAAATCGAGTTCAGCATCGATATATTCCCCGATACTCGACCGATTTCCAAAGCCCCGTACAGAATGGCCCACGCCGAGCTGAAGGAACTCAAGGTCCAATTACAAGAGTTACTCGACAGAGGATTTATTCGGCCTAGTGTTTCACCGTGGGGAGCGCCCGTGTTGTTCGTAAAGAAAAAGGATGGGTCCATGCGTCTGTGCGTTGATTACCGAGAGCTGAACAAGGCCACCATCCGGAACAAGTATCCATTGCCCCTTATAGACAACTTATTCGATCAGCTGCAAGGCACCTCGGTATTTTCGAAGATTGATCTCCGCTCGGGCTATCATCAACTCAAGATCAAGTCAGACAGCGTGCAAAAATAGACATTCGCACTCGGTACGGCCACTATGAGTTCCTGGTGATGCCATTTGGCCTGACGAATGCCCCTGCCACATTTATGGATCTGATAAATTGGATATTTCGACCCTTTTTTGATAAATTTGTGATAGTCTTTATTAACGGTATTCTCGTCTACTCGAAGAACAGGACGCAGCATGCAGAACATCTACGGGCCGTGCTTCAGACACTTCGAGAGAATAAGTTGTATCCAAAGCAGAGTAAGTGTGAATTTTGGCTAAGCAGCGTATCCTTTCTTGGTCACATCATTTCGTCCAAAGGCATTGCAGTCGATCCGAAGAAAGTGGAAGCTGTTACTGATTGGAAGCGGCCTGCATCTGCTAGTGAGATACGAAGCTTTCTTGGTTTGGCGGGATACTATCAACGCTTCTTGAAAGACTTTACGAAGATTGCATTACCATTGACTTGCCTCACTCAAAAGGGAGTCGTGTATGAGTGGTCGGATGACTGTGAAGCTTCCTTCCAAGAGCTAAAACGGCGACTAATTTCGGCACCTATACTCGCACTTCCAGATGGGCCAGAGGGTTTTCAGATATTCAGCGATGCTTCAGGCCCGGGCTTGGGATGTGTGCTCATGCAATGAAACAAGGGAATATCCTTCGCCTCCAGACAGTTGAAGTCGCACGAGAAGAACTATCCTACGCACGACTTGGAGTTAGCGGCGATTGTGTTCGCGTTGAACTTGTGGCATCACTATCTATATGGGATGGCGTACGCTATCTACACCGACCACAAGAGCCTCAAGTATCTCTTCACCCAAAAGGAATTGAACTTGCGACAGAGGCGCTGGCTCGAGCGGATCAAAGACTATGACTTGACGATCGACTACACTCCGGGCAAGGGAAATGTTGTGGCAGACGCTCTCAGTAAAAAATATCTTGCCTCGCTATCCATCAACCGCAGACTACTACAAGATCTAGAAGAAATGGGTATCGACCTCCAGGTTCGATTCAGGGATATACGGTTGGCGCAACTGCAGTTAGAGCCGAGTTTGCTGGAAAAGATCAAGACCGCTCAGAAGGATGATCCGTACCTGAAGAAAATGCGAGAGCGAATCTCAACAGGTAGTGCGACCGACTTTACGGAAGATAAGACCGGTGTGCTGAGATTGAATGGCCGACTATGTGTTCCGGATGATTCAGAACTACGAAAGGAGATAATATCGGAGACGTATTATACGAAATATACCCTGCATCCAGACAGTACCAAGATGTATAAGGACCTCCGCACGACCTTCTGGTGGCACGGGATAAAAAGAGATGTGGCGCTCTTCGTGTCACAAAGCATGGCCTGTCAGCAGGTGAAAGCTGAGCATCAGCGATCGGGCGGGAAGATGCAGAACCTTGCTATTCCATAGTGGAAATGGGATCACGTCACTATAGACTTTATTGTTGGCCTGCTGAAGACACCACGGGGGAGCGATGCCATCTGGGTCATCGTCGATCGATTAACCAAGTCAGCGCACTTTATTACCATCAAAGTTACTTGGAGCGTTGATCGCCTGGCACAGATTTATCTTGACGAGATAGTACGACTGTACGGAGTTCCAGTATCCATCGTCTCTGATCGGGATTTATGGTTCATGTCGTAATTCTGGAGCAGCCTTCAGTCGGTGCTTGGTACCAAGTTGCAGTTCAGCTCAGCTTACCATCCTCAGACCGACGGCCAAACGGAGCGCGTTAATCAGATTCTCGAAGACATGCTAAGACTCTGCGCAATTAACTTCAAATCAAGCTGGGACGTCCATCTACCGCTGGCAGAATTTGTATATAACAATAGCTACTAGTCCAGCATCCAAATGGCACCGTATGAAGCTTTGTACGGTCGGAAGTGCAGATTGCCCATTTGCTGGGATGAAGTCGGAGAACGGCAGATACTCGGCCCGAAGCTGGTGGAACAGACTGTGGAAAAGGTCAAGCTAATTCGGGAAAGACTAAAGATTGCACAGAGTTGGCAAAAGAGCTACGCCGACACCCATCGAAGACCACTTGAGTTCCTGGAGGGCTATCACGTGTTCCTGAAGGTGTCGTCCATGCGAGGAGTTACTCGGTTCGACGCGAAGGAAAAGTTGAGTCCGAGATTCGTTGGGCCGTTCAAAATCCTCGAGTGGGTCTCCCCAGTGGCCTTTAAAATTGCCCTACCGCCGGCGCTTGAAGGTGTACACAATGTCTTCCACGTCTCTCAGCTACGGAAGTACGTGCACGACCCTAGCCACGTGGTGGATTTTGGCCAGCTGGAGCTGAAGTCCAACTTATCCTACATTGAAGAGCCAGTTCAGATCTTAGAATGCCAGGATAAGCTACTGCAAAATTGGGCAATCCCTCTCGTTCGTGTACTCTGGAGGAACCATACGGCAGAAGAGTCGACATGGGAACTCGAGTCAGAGATGAAGGAAAAGTTTCCTTCGTTATTTTCATAGAGGTAGGTTCTGTTCTTAAGTTTTGAGGACAAAAATTTTTCTTAGTTGGTTATGGTGTAGTGCCTCGTCCCTACATCGTGCCCCGTCTCCATCTACGGGGTGCGCGAGAAAGGAACACTGTCGCTATCGACTCGGTCGGGACCGATAGGTCGGGATCGATCGAATCGATCGAACGGGAACGGTAGAATTAAGATCCATTCCCTGTTATGGAATGGCTTCTTCGTAACCAAGTCCCATATTCAGCGGGTTGTGCCTCAAGGATTGACTCTACGACTGAGTCGGAAGAGACCTCCCGTTGCTCTGTTTTTCACGCCGCTTGTGTTAGTTTTGGCTTTGTTTTCTGAATGCATTTTTGCGAATGTTTTTGATGGTTTTCATGGCTTGCATTTTGAACTTCGTATTCATATCGAATTTTCTTGAATAACACAGTGTTCTAATCGATTGCTTGTACGATTTCAGGTGATCGCGTAGGCAACGTCTAGCACGGCCATCCAGTTTCTCGCCTCAAGTAAATACTAAGGTGAGTGGCTGACCCTTCTTCCCTCGACCCTCTTCTCTAATACATTTTCGATACTAGACATATGCTATGCTAGATGTAATGCAACAACATGAATGATATTTCGATGAACAGTCACACGATGTCCCACGAACACGAACTATACAAATGCTTGTCATATAACCTTATCGTTCTTGCAATTACTGGATCATATAGAACCGTGCTATGGAAAGACGAATCGATTAAATGAATGTCGCAACAATACAAAAAGATGTGCCTTGACATAACAAATTAACGTAGCACGGTCATGGACAACTTGTCGACAAGGGCGATTGTTTCTTCGGACGATATCCCGAGGCCACGGGACCGTTCCGGCCTAGAAAAAACACGGATAGCTATGCCGGATGCATGCTACGGTAGGCAATGGCTTTCAACGGGGCTCGCTACCTACGCTGAAGGACCACTGTCTACCAAGCTATATATCCAAGATGGCTTGTCGTGCCAGTGACCTTCACAAATACACTCTATTTTGTCTTATTATTATCAACATGACAGGGAAGAACATGGTAAGTTTACGCTATAACGACGCGCTCTGCCGGGGGTAAGATCTATCGTCGTTATACGGTTGTGCCTACAAATATAAGTTTGAATTGAGTAGGATGGCTAGAAACTTCACTAATCATTTGCATGTACGCTCACTTAACTTCTTCAACAAATGAGGGCACGGGATTTAAATTGCCACGCACCAGCACAAAGTGTAATGTGCTGACCCTCGCTCTCAACAGGTACTCGGAACTAGGATAGCATGCCAAGGAACTGAAGGCGACGCTCCTTTCTTTTGAAGCCTTGCTAGCGCGAAGGCTAACTCTGTAACTTTTGAAGACTCCAACCCAACTGCATAATGAGTCGCAAACTCTCGCCGATCCCAGGTCTTAGAGAGTCATTTTGATATTTTGTAAAAAGGGATGTAAATGTATGGAATGACTATCTCATCGATGTCGGTTGTAAGCCCGAGAGGCCTCTTTTGTAATCGAGTCTGTAACCTAACTTATTTTAAATGAAAATGCTAGCTTCCTTCTCTATAAATGTGTTCAATTTCTCTGCGTACTCCAACATATGCAGTTGTTTCGGATAACCTTATGAACCGCCTTATGCAAGCGCAACTTAGGCTTGCACGGCATCACGCCCGAGGGACGACTATCGATTCTACCGAATCGGGGCGTGACAACTTCAGCCTATTTTTACTGATACTATCTACTTACTTTGTTAGACATATATTGTAAAATCTTCTCTACTTATTTCTTTGACATATATAGTTTGATCCAACATGTTTGCATATTATATCATAGCCTTTTTCGGCCACCTTGCAGACATCAAGTATGCCTAATATGACACCTTCCAAAAATTAAAAAAAGAGGTCATCAAAAGAGGTATGCATCATATTTTGTGATATATTATTTGGTAAGTATTGTCTATCAAAAGAGGTATGCATCATTTTTTTCTGGTAAGTGTTGTTCCTGATACATATATGTCGGATTCTGACGCAATATATGGGAAATGGGTGTTTGGTTTTTAACTAGGTTTGAAACAGGTTCAGTTGTGAATTAAAATCTTTGGAGGGAGACACACAAACACAGACATCATATTATGTGTTTGTTTTTGTATGATCCAGTGGCGACGCCAATCAGAGAGCCACTTAGGCATTATCCTCCTAATCAAGTTAGCTTTTTGTCACATGCTTGTCTTTGTCACAGTTTATAGAGATGAACCCTCCCCAAGTGGAGTAAGTACAAAAACAAAAAGCAACAAGAGGTCCTACAAAAATAGAGAAAACTATCAAGCGAAGAAGTGACGGAATAAAAGAAATTGTCACATTCAATGAGGTCGGACAGCCTATTGGGAAGGCTGGTACAGAATGTGTTAGCTTGATTGGGGTCATTGCACGTTCTATGATACCCATTACTTATGACGATTGGCGAAAAGTCCCTCAAAATATTAAAGACAATGCATGGTCGTCAGTGGAGGAAACTTTTATTTATGTAGAAAAATTATTTTGAGTTCATTTATTACTACTTATGGTTCTAAACTGTAGTAATCTTCATATGCAGCAATCTTTTCTCCTTGATCCAAGAGCTAAAAAAAACTTTAATACAAACAATGGGTGTTGCATCAAAATCATTCCGGCATACATTGTTACCTTATGTTCTTGCAAATATGGACAAACTTGCAGTTCTTCTAAATCTCCCTCCAAACTATGATTTTATCAATCAAAGTGAATGGTCCAAGTTTGTGGCAACTCGTCTTTCTAACGACTTTCAGTTATCGTAGTGTTAATTATGTTTTAACTTTGCAACTTCAGAAATTCTTACTTACTGTAAGCAAATTACATTATCATTTCAGTTCCAGCTCAAAGTGCAACAAAGCCGGAGAATGAAGCATGTATATGACCATAGGCTAAGCCGAAAAGGCTATGCCGGTTTAAGAGAAGAAATTGTAAGTGATCTCATTTTAAATTTGAAGTCAGTATTTGAGTTTTATATATCTCATTTGAATTTTAAGTCAGTATTGTGAGTTTTATATAATAACTTTTTCTAAAAAAATAGAAGAAAGATGGTACATATTCTGAGGACCAAGTAGACCGCTATCTATTTTGGAAGCTAGCTCGGAAGAAGCAAAAGCGAGATGTAGGCACAAGTTCAACAAAAATAATAGTAGGGGTTGATAATGAAGATGCTAATGAAGGTGATGATCCATCGATAGTTTATGATCCACTCACACAAGCAATGGTGGATAAAATTGTAAGCAAGTCTTAACCGTATTTTATTTTCATTCTTCTTGCACAACTTCATATACTACAAGAATAAGGGCTTTTCTTGACGGTGATTCCCCGTCAAGAAATGTGTATCTTGACGGTTGCAGATCCGTCAACTAGGTCGGAGTCAAGAAAAGACCCCCCATTTTCTTGATAGTCCCTGAAATGGTTTTTCTTGACGGTTTTTCCGTCATTTTAAGTAATTTTCTTGACTATTTTTAGCCGTCAAGATAGCAGTTTTTAGAAACCGTCAACATAGAGAAAAACTTTTCTTGACTCCGGCCTAGATGACCGCTATTAGCCGTCAAGAAAAGCCCTCTTGCAGCAGAATTGAGTTAATTGTTGACGTTTTATAACCGTCAAGAGAAGCTAAATTTTGTATAGCAAAAATTCCATTTATAATTATATATTATGAATCGAACACATACATAATATCAATATTCCACAAGATATACATACATCACAAAACTATAAAATCTAATTTTTATATTAATAAACTTATATTGTTCATACACCACAAACTTCCAATACGTCCAACCACAAACATCTAACACTTGTCCAACCACAAACATATCCAACCAAAGTATGTAGTTTCCATACAACTTAAACATTCAAAACTGAAAATTATACAAGTAAAACAAAAATATATAGTAAACCCGGCCGGAGCACATCCCTCCCATATTCACAACACCTTCATTTTCTATATATAGTTCCTGAGAGAAGAAGAAAAATATTTTAATCATTTATGTGCACTTGCTACTTACAATATTATGTTAGATGAATTATACCAAGCTAGAAGAGTTGCTGACGCAAGAGAAAACAAGATAAAATGATTGCTTATGGAACTTCCCCAGAACTCCACACCTATCATATAATATGACATGGACTTTGTAAAATCACCACACTAATGAGGCCATGAATCTGTTCGACACCATATCGTGTCAAAAGGAAAAACTGGAAGCTAGGACCTTCAATATTTTAATTGAAGGAATGTTTCAAGATGGTAAAGTTAATGCAGCAAAGGATCTCATTAACACACCAAATATGTAGGACAAGAAAAAAGTTAATACATCAAAGGAGTCCATATACCCCTTCACACTGTTGCCCCCATTCAATGTTAATGTAATAAATTCTTCATATGGCACGGCCTCTCAAACCAGTCCTAAACAAGCCTAACACATGCACACTCAACTCTAACACCTATACACTTGCACTCTCAACCTACAAGTATGTGTACCACTCACATACAAATTGGTATCCAGGATACGCAAAATGCACAAATAGGACACTAATTCCTAGGTAGGATACCAAGCACCAATTGATAACAAATCCTACACATGATATCCACACAATAATATGTGATACCAAGCTATAAGATATCAATATCAATCCTTTATACACAAATATCTACACCAACACATCTCATAGAAATACATAGCTCACCTCATGGTACTCCCAAGTACCAAACACAAAATAGAATACCCACAAATGGTTCATACTCATAAAAATGTTCTTAGTCTAGCGTAAGGAATGTATAACGATAACACAACAGAAATGTTCTATCTTGCACAAGGAATGTATAACTTCAAATAGTAATTTATTACCTTGAAGGGCTCTCATATAGGATAGGTAATGTAAAAGGACCAACTCCACTTTTATCTTTTGAAGCTGTGATAACAGGTTACCCATAAATGCTCCAATAAACTTTCAAGCATGTGATCTGCATTTCGGACAAGTGAAGAAAATTCAAATTATCTGACATATTCATAAAAGGACCAAAAGCAAAATCCAGAAAACCAATCTCAGACTCTTACTGTAAGCCTCCTGAATTTTCAGGATTTATTTTCGAATTTTCTAAATAAATTATTTTCGATAATTCATTTTGATTTAATTAATTTTGATCATTAAATGCTCTTTACCATGACTTGGATTTCTAGAGCATCAGGGATGCCAGTCTCTGGAAACTTTCTTCTTGAAGTTTGTAGTAGACGAGATTATCTTCATGTTGATATATCGTGTCCCACTCGAACTTGTTCCCTTGTGCTCCATTTGCTTCGAGCCACTTTCGGGTCAAATTAGACCAATTTATCGTCTGTCGTAATTTGTGATTTAACTTTCAATTTAATTTTCGGGCCCGACATCAGACCAATCCAGTCGACCCAATACATGGCTCTGGCCTGTTTTGAGTCTACTATGCATGTGCCACTTTCGTGCCACCAAATTGACTTCTCTTGTGCTCCCATTTTATCTATGATTTTAATTGATTTAAATTAAATCTTGGCCCCAAGCTTATCCAAACTTGACCCAACACCCAATTCAATTGGTGTAGGCCCTATCATGTCTATCCATACACACCACTATTGTATTTGTCCTTTTTCCTACTCAAAATATCTATTTCTCTCTCCTTGTATATATATACACATATATATACATATAATATGTATACATATATATAAATATCTCTCCCTCTCTCTCTTTACTCCTACAGACAAACATACACACACCCCTCTCCATCATAGCACACTCACTCCCCTCTCACATCAGCCGACCTCTCTCTCTCCTTCTTTCAAATATCTATATCACTCTCTCTCTCTTTCTATATATATTAATATACATACACACATATAATAACTCTCTCTTCCTCTCTCCTTACACATACACTAACAGCAAGCCCCTCTCACTTAGCCGACACCACCACCACCTTCATATTTTCCATCTCTTCCTTCCTCCTCCCTCCATGGCCAAGCACCATCATCAACATCAATACCACTACTCACCACCACCATCATCACCATTATCACCATCATCAACACTATCTCCACACACCACCACTCTCACCACCACCATAAACACTACCACCATCAACAAACACACCACACCACCACCTCCACCATACCATCACCGCCATCGCCGTGCCCCGACGACCGCCGCCGTCGCCGCGTACGAGCGCAGCAAGCCCAGCCACCGCAGTGCAGCAAGCCACGGCAGTAGCAGCAGCTGTACGCAACACCCGCAGCAGCAGCCGTGGGCACGCCGCACGCCGCCGCGGCCAGCAGCCGCCGCCGCGACGAGGACCTCGGCCGCGCGCAAACCCCCCGGCGAACCCTCCTTTTCGCCTCCATCGTCCCCAACGTACGACATGGGCTATTCGTGCATTTCGCACGGAATCCCGTCGTGATGCGCGTGTTGGAGAGACCTGAATATATGTTTCAGGACCGCAACTTCGTGCGTATTTTTCGAGAAATTCGACCATTGGATCGACGATTTCTTTGCTCCGTCTCAATCATGGTATATAGCTCTTCACTTCCCTCAAATTTTGTCCGTTAATTTTATCGTTTGATACATTAAAACCGGCTACCAAATTGACCGTTTAAATTCTGTTATTTTTGGACAGTTTTGCGGAGCCAACTTCGTCGGTTCGTATCTCCTCCATCGCAGTTCCGTCTGGCGTGCCACTAGTTCCTATGTGCAGCTGGTATAACCCTCTTCCTACCCCTTAAGTTTTGTTTCATTGTGAGCACGTTTGATGGGTTGAATTTGACGTCAAAGTTGGTCGTCCGAATTCGTAATTTCTATGTTGTAAAATTTTATTTTTGAACCCGGGACTCCGGATTTAATTTTTGACACTACCAGTAGACTCGTGACGTCGTTCTGGCACATTTTCATATAAAGTTTGTTAGATTTGGAGAACGTGGACCCTGGCACACATTTCGGTGCAAAGTAGGCCCTACAGTCCGGGTCAATAGGACTTTTTGACGCCGGCTCATCGAAATCTAATTCCGGATATACCGTTGAGTTCGTATCGTCATTCTGGACTCGTTGACATATAATTTAATAAGTTTTAGTGGACATTGGTTCCGGCACACATTTCGGTGCAAGTCGGATACCAATATCCTCGTCAACGGATCATTTTGAGATCGGCTCATCGGAATCCAATTCTGGATACCGTTGGGTTCGTATCGTCATTTTGGACTTGTTGACATATAATTTACTAAGTTTTGAGGATATTGGCTCCGACACGCTTTTCCGTGCAAATCAGATTCCAATATCCAGGTCAACGGACCAATCTGAGATCGGGTCATCGGAATCCAATTTCAGATATACCGTTGGATTTGTATCGTCATTCTGGATTTGTGGACATATAATTTGTTAGGTTTAGTGCACTTTTATTTCTGGCACATTTTTCGGTACAAAGTAGGTCCGACACGGACACCATTTTGACCCAAAATTACTTTTTTGCCCCTGTGTCCAAATTGGACTTATGGATAGACTATTCTAGCTTTTGACCATTCTGGACACGTTGGTGATGGTTGTTTCACCATTCGACAGCATCTGTAGGTTTTTACCCTATTATTAACTCTTTTTCTTTTGTTGTATTTTGAGATCCATCGATTTTAGTGATTTCACCATCACTGAAATTGATATGTTGACTCTGTAGATGTTTATAGAGACTAGCTTTGACCTTATTTGACTATGGTTGAATGCTTTGACTGAACGTCGAAGTAGAGTCAACATTTGACCTAGTTTAACCTAGAGTTGACCAGTTGACCAATAGTCAACTATAAGTCAACCTTTGACCTAGTTTGACCTAGTGTGACTCAGTGTGACCAAGTTTGACTTAGTGGACTGAGTCTGACCTAGATTACGTAGCTTATACTATATAATCAAGCCTAACACTGTTGAACCCTAATTAGCTTATATATATATCTTATCTTTAGGTCTGTGGCATCACTCTGAGCATCGACCCCATTTGACACTCAGGACCGCAGGCGAGTACATTCTCTGATAGTAGTTCCTTGTCTTGATATTTTTGTATCCGATTCAGTTATAGTGTTTTACTTGATTCTCGTCACGATGGTACACGGACTAGTATATACCGGATTCCTGTCATGAGATGTCATTCTTGGATTTTCTTTGAATACTGGTACTTGCTCGATCTTGTTCTTGTACTTGTATTGACACCGATTCCTGAAAAGGAGTAGCTACCTTCTTAGGAAATCTCGTGCCATGACGTGCTATGTCCAGATCCGTATACTATTCGGGGAATAGGGAATTTTATAGATAGTGTAATCAATGCCCATCTTGAGTTACTACTTGTATCATAGCTATACCCTCACCTCACGATGGGTATAGCCTGACCTGTGCGACTTTTTGCTCCATAGCTTGCTATCCCGGCCAGGCCGAGTCTACGTACTTATAGTCGGTCGGCTGAAAGCCTGATCTTGACCCTTACCGATCACATTATGCTATAATATTCGAGACACATTTTACATTTATTACATCAGTTACTTATTACAGTTCAGCTTACTTTCCCTGCCTGATTCACCTTGACATGATTTCCAGTTTATATCCTATTTTACTTACAGTCTTGATATATCATCTTGTATTCCATTATGATTATCTCTTATAGCATTTGTCAATACTATAAAACTGTTGTTAGTTTATGTACTCGTTCCCATCCTGACTGGATACGTTGATAATAATTTAGGAGTTGTTATTGCATTATTGGACTTCATGATGTTGCTAGCTGAGGTGGATCTCACTATTCTTCGTGAGTTGCCTGGTAGTTATCCTTAGTTTGTCTTATTTTTTCTTCTTTATTTCCCGGTCTTATGATTCTTTCTAGTAGTTTCTAATTGTTCTTGTGCCTTAGTTATCTTTCCTGTCTTATCTTCTTTAGATGTTGGGTTGTGATTGAGTACATTTGTAGTTCATGGACATTCTAGATGTAGTGTATATTATTGGGTACTAGACAGCGTTCTACCGTCGATACTGCGGCGTAGGCTGGGCGTGGCCCACGTATTCGTATCCGTATATTCGGGTGCGGGTCGTGACACTTACCCTGTACAAGGATATAAAACTTTACCTAAAATATTTGCCACCCACCTGTAGTAATTCCTGGTTTTTGCCACCCACTTGGGCATATAAAACCATCATGAGGGCGCTATCCCCGTTCCTGGCATATGTTCACATCTGCAACAATGAAACCAGGGCAAAAAATCATTTCAATTAACAAAACATTGAGATCAATATTGCATTCTATATAGGATCGTTTCTAAAATAGTACAACGTAAAAAAAAGTTTCGAGTAAGATCTCATTTCTGGTGCTCCAATAGTTTACTAAGTGAAATAATGCATTCTATATATGATCATTCCTGGAGGGAAGTCTAGGTACAGAAATCTAGTTATAGTTTTTTGGACCATTCGTCGAACCCATATTGAAAGATAAAGCCCAACGGCCACAACCATTTGCTTACTTATCCTCACAAGTACACGCATGTAAATTAAAAATTACAAATTGACGCTAGAAAGTCTAGATTGACCTGACAGGTATTGAGTTTTAATAGCTTGACAAGAGAACATACAAAATAAGATGATTTATTGAACAGATATCCCATAATTCTTAGTGACAACTGTACTTAATTTACTATACTCCTAGTTTGTTGGCAAAAGATTTTAAAAAAGAGAGAGCTGCATCTCTTCTGATGGACCATAACAGCATGAAATCAGTTGGTCATCTATTTTTATGAAATTACAGTCCCCATTGCCTTCATGAATCGGGGTGCAAGGAAATAGTTAAAGAAGTGATACTAGTGTGCTGATGGACCATAACAAAGTATGGAACATATGAAAAGAAGTGATGATGAATTCATAGTCACTGTTTTTTATACAATTGTATTTTGTTATATTAAATTATATATTACATTTTTTTTGAGTAATAAAATTACAAGTTCTAAAAAAAATTATAATCTTTCCAAGCTAGAAAATAACAAAATGCAGCTCCCCCAAAACTCCACAAAACTTAAAAATATATTATCCCCAATCCGCAAATACATAATTCCACTTAAAATGACAAAAAAAACCTACTTTACGCACAAAACCACAAAATGATAAACATCAAATTGCCATTAGTCAACTTTTTTTTATAGATAATAATGTAATTTACATTTTCCACTTATTAGCTGACGACGAACGAACCACAATGAAAGAAATCAGCAATTACCAATTCTCAAACGGCGATTCTGGCACCGCCGGCGCCGGACTCGCCGGCGCCGCCTCCGATGACGAGCTGGCTCTGGGTGATGATGGACTGGTACATCTGTACCAGCACCTTTTTAACGTACTCCTTCATCTGGACCGGGCGCCCCAACCCGCTAACTTTTGGGCCTTCGTACCCGAACCTGCCGTCGGAGCCAGTGACCGCCAGCATCATCTGCACGTACGCGTCGCGGATCACGGTGAGCACCCGCTCTCGGCTTTAGCCTCTGGATCCGGAGAGGAGCCTGAGCCGCGACGAGATCTTGATCCGCCAGAACCTCCTCCTCCCCTCTCCGCCGGCGGTTCCGCCTCCGCTTAGGTCGACCCTGCTCCGCCGCGTCCGGCGGCGACGGGCGGATTCTCCGTCCAGCCGCTGGTTCTAGGTATTCGGAGAAGTGCTCGCCAGAGTCGGATGACCTCTTCCACGGTTGCCGCCACCATCGACAAAGTCCTCGTGGAAAGACTTTGATCTAGGGTTAGGGTTTGGGGATAACATCGGATGGATTTGGGAATTAGGGTTTATGAGAGAAAAAGGAGGAGGAAGAGAAAGAAGAGGAGGAAGAGGATAAAGAAGGGCTTTCCTTCTCCATCTACTGCGAATGAGAGAAGGAAGAGAGGAAGGGAGAGCAGAGAGAAGAGGGGAAGGGAGCAGAGAGTTATTGAGTAGGGAGAGTTTACGAGAGATCGGGAAAAAGTTGTTGTGCTCTCCAACAAAAAAAGAATATAACCGTCAATAGATGTAAAAATTTGAAATAATTACAATAATGGCAGCAAAAAAATAGCGACAATTTTTTCATACATGCATTACTTGACGGTTATCAACAAAAATGTCAATATAAAAGATGCTCTTTCTTGACGGATCCCTCGAAACCGTCAACATACATGCTATAAATGAGCTAAAGTAACAAAAAAAGGCCATCTCTTGACGTAAGCTTAAAACCGTCAAGATAAACCCTATTGTTGACGGTTTCCGACGACCGTCAACTTATAAACCGTCAAGAATCGTCATTTTTCTTGTAGTGATATTAAGATGCTAACATAAATTCATTCTTTTTATATGAAGTGAAAAAGAAAACAAGTTCTGGAGAGTTGTTGATTCCTCAAAACATAGATGCTTTTGGATATGCAATGGAGAGGCTCGAGCACGGTGGTCGTGTTACGGCAATGGGGAAATATGTCACCCCAAGATCTTTTTTCAACACTCCTAAAACTTCGAATGCCTGGGAGGAGGAGAAAAAGAAGTTTCTTGATGAGATTGAGAGAAAAATAAGATGATAAACAGCTTATTTTCACAAGGTCTCTGTGCTACGCCATTATCTGATACCGGTTCCAACTTTCCAATTCCTCCAGTCCCTACCGTTAATGCACCAAGTTATGCCTCCAACGGTTCGCAGAGGATAAGGATGATGAACCATGTTTATTTCATCCCTCTTTCAATTTTAGTGTAAAGTAGACACACACTATCTACTTCACCAAGGTTCAAAGTATCGGTATCGGAATCAGTATCGGACCATTCCTATGAGTATCAGGATCGTCGGTATCGGTCGGTATCGTATCGGACATACCAAACCGTATCGGTATCGACAGTATCGGATCGGTATCGACCGATACCGTGGACTATGACTTCAACTTTTCTTTCTATTTTTTTCTAGAAGTTGGACTTCTCTGTCTACTTAAAAATTTTTGAACACTATCTACTTGAGCACACTATCTACTTGCATTTTTTTACTTGAACTTTTTTGGAAAGTTGGACTTTTCTGTACCTACTTGAATCAGTATCTACTTTTCTGATACCAGTATCTACTTTTCTGAAAAGGTTGTAAGTGAAAAATCTCCTCTCCAAATTGATCAAGATATGGATGTAGATGCAACAAAACCTAGCCCGAAGAGTAAAACAAAGGTACTACATGCCAGTTTCTTTATTCTTGAAATCCTAGTAAAATGGAAGTAATAAAGGGACATAAAATTTTCTATATGCTTTCTTTTAAAAAGGTAGAAGCTTGCCAATTGGCTGTGGGTTCCATCGACAATATTGTTGCCAAAGGAACCATTATGTAATACAAGCCCCCCAATGTTATTGTGTCCATCGAATTGGTATCGGACGAGGATGCGTTGCTTCCAATTCCACCTAAAGATATCCCTGTAACTAAGATTAAGGATGCTATTGGATATCACATACTTTGGCCAACCAATTTAGTTCTTCATGGTACTCTAATTAGAGAGGTAGTCAATATTTATTTAGAAGTCTCTTGTATAAATATATTATTTAAGTCTTCTACATTTTTACTCTGAAAATGTGTTGTATTTTAGGCAACCAAGGTGGACAAGGAAGCTCCCAATGAGCAAAGGAACACGCCAACTAAGTTAAAGCTCCAACAAGGGCTTCTACTAGAATTCTAAGGTCATTCAAAAATCCTCCCGGAATGGACTACTTTGCTAAACTGGTACAACGCTTGATCGTTGAAAAAATTATAATTTCGGTACCACTTCCTGGCGAATTATTTAATACCGCAACCATTGTAATTCTGTTCGAAGAGGATTTCAAAATTTTCATTAAAATACGTGCCCTATCATATAGTTGCGTCCAAATACATAAGGTAATTGAATACTTTGCTTTTTAAATTTTGTTATTACATTAATAAGTTGATCTAAATAATCTGCAAACTACATATATAGGTTGTTGTACATTCGTTTGAAGGAGGTAAACCTTGTCGAGGATGTTTGCTTCATTAATCCGAGAATAGTCTCCTCATCTGATTTGAAAGACGTTCTTGGAACGCGGGATGCAAGGACACGACATATTTGTAACAGTTTGATATCTCGAAAAGGAAGTCGACTTGTTTTCTTGCCATACAACCCTAGTTAATACATTTTCTTACTTATTTTTCTTCTACAATTTCTCACTAACTCGATAACTTGTTATATCTGGGTATGGTGTTACAGTTTTCATTGGGTTTTGGTTGTCATTGACCTGTCACTAAAAGCATATTATTTGGACTCCACTACACCATTCAGTGCAAATTGTGACACAATTTTTTTCCTATTAGTAATGGTTATTACCATTACAAAATGGTAACACTTATAACCGTTACTATATGAAAACCATTACGAAAATTCTTGTTCTATAATTTTTTTATTTTTTGTACTATTCGTAACAGTTAAAACTGTGACAACTTCACAACTTATGTAGTGCCCCGTCCCGCGAAGTCAATCGGAGGAATCGAAACGCCGACGGCGTTCGGACTTGGCCTTACATCGGCGACTCGAAGACATCGCTCAGGTGGGGTAGTTTCGGTGAACTTGCCTCATCTTTGGCTTCACATAATAAATCGCGTGTTTTCAAATTGCACAAGTAGGCTTAATAATAAAAGAGACGAATCAACATAGCAACAGGGAATTATTCCGACGGATTGAATCGAGTTTAGAACATGGAAAACGTCCCACGGTCTGATTAGCGTTGGTGCTCAGCGTGCTTTGAAAATGACACTCGATCCTTCGTCCCGCGGCTTGGGAGAAGGAAAATTTGGTATTCGACACAAACGTGGAGTTAGCCTAAGTCATAGGCGTCGCCCGCGTAAATGCTCGATAAAGCATGCACGTTTCCACTGCGCAAGGCTTGGCATAGCCTTGGCTCATCCCTCGGGTTAAGTTGTAGGCTTGAGTAAGTTAGGCAAAGTTATGCCGATCGACCTAAGTCATTCCAAGTGCCGTCCTATTCTTTCTGCGGTTGTCAAGTCAAATAGTCCTACGATCTCAAGGGCCATCATGTAACATATGACTTGGGTGATAGCGTCGCGTAGGACGTAAGTCAGTTAAAGGCACGAGCCACGGTTGGCACGATGTAAAGTTAGCCACGGTCTATGGCACTTAAGGAACACGTTTTGTTCAAGTTAAGTTGGAAGGCTATGTAGTAGTCGTTCCCTCGAGTTCTAAGAAGTTCGAAGCGTCCCTCGGTTAGGAGTCTCGCATTCCTATGCACGTTAAGATGTTCGAGGCGGTCCCTCGGTTGGGAGTTTCGCGTTCCTATCCATGTTAAGATGTTCGAGGCGGTCCCTCGGTTGGGAGTCTCGCGGTCCCGATGCACGTAATACAAAGGGTGGTTCAGAGCACGAGTTGCTAAGTATTGTTCTAGTCGTACCAATAAATTAGGCCATACATTTACGTGAGTCTAGATGTCTCGTAGGTGCGTGGTCATTGGACACCTTGTCGACAAGGATTTCTGCCTAGACTGGTTATACGCCGGGGCACCGGGCCCAGTCGTCCTAGGGGGTAGACGTTTATGCAGCGCATGCTTTTATTGCGTGGGTAGTCGGAGGCTTTCAACGGGGCTCGCTACCTGCGCTGAAGGACCCGCCGCCTACCCAAGCTATGTCCGCGATGGCTTGTCATGCTAGTGGCCTTTCATATAGATAATTGGCGTACTAAGCGCGAATCCGCATGCACGGTGTCGGTCATAACAAAGAAAGTGTAAGCACGGTATGCGTTGAATGGTAAAATGTGTGCTCGATTGCACCAAGGTATTATAAAGCCTACGATTCGGCTATACGTAAAGACATGTGCGGCACGAAATTACGGCATCGTGCTTGAGTTCCCAACATCGGTTCCACAAGTCGGGTTCGTCGTTGCGAAGTAAGTCGAGAAGGGCCGTAGGGTAAGTTTGGTTAAGTCATGTTGAGTTTCTAGGCACGACCTCGAGATGTGAGGCATGGCCGCGTTGTCACAACACGAGTATAGACAAGACTTAGTGAGGAGGCACTGCCTCGGTGATACTAAAGCACGAATCGAGTTCATTGCACGACCGAGTCGTTACGTCCCAGAGTATGGCACGAAAGGCAAGCACGAGGCGATAAGTTGACGTTATTGTAACGAGAAGGTCTAGCGGTAAAGTAAGAATACACTATTAGTGCGAGGCACGGTAACGGTCAAATAGACACAAATAGACCAAGGCGTCGGTCCTAATATCGATCCTAAGGCAAGACTAGAAAGACAATCGTAAAGGGGCTTGTATCGCACAAAGTAAAATAAACGTGTCGATTTGTATGGGTGGGCGAGGAGCTCACTCCACTAGTACAATTGAGTACTGACACCCATACAGTTTCTATGTGCAGGCACAGGTAGAAGCTCGTGGCGCAGAGCTCGCTTGGATGCGTCGAGGCAAGGAGTTCCTTGGCGATTTGAAGCGTACGGCTGCATAGAATCGAAGACTTACGGGACATAATGTATGGACATCGCCTATCCGAAGCATCCGCTAGCTCGAGACAAGTATTGAGAGATGAGAGAGAGCAGAGTAATTTGTAATATGAGACAAGTGAATTTGAGTGATTGTAATCTCGGCCTTGCGCCCCCAATGTAACCGTTGTTTCAATATCAATAAAAGAGATTCTTTTGAATGACTTGTGTTTTGTTTTTAACTTCCGCTGCTAGTATTCAATGTCTCTGTTTGGGACTTCTCTGCGACGACCCCGCAGCCGTTGAAATCGGCCGTTTGGAACTCGCCTTGCACGAGCGCAATCTATGCTCGTGCGGCATCACGCCTTAGCGAGGATGATCGCTCCTACGGGAGCGGGGCGTGACATAATGGTATCAGAGCACGGCTTTACGTCCTTGGACTATCGATTGAATTCTTTAACTCTGTTGTTTCTGCGAACTCTGAATGTCGCTTCCGCAAGTTGTTATCGTTGGTGCGCTCTCTCTCAAATGTCCCACGGGATGTCCATACAATAAGTCTAATATTTTCAAAAGCTCGTACAAGCGTTCCATCGAACGCATCGGTAGGCCATCGCCGGATACGTTGGTAGGCCTTTGGGCCGAACTGTGCCGACCTTGAGTTGATAGAACACATGCTAAAAGTTAGCAAACGCGTTGCGTACTTGAACGACCTTACGCTAACAATAGCACACGAGCACACGAGACCGAAGTATAGTTCGAATGGGATGGTTTTGCACACAGCCTTTGGCTAGTTGTGCCGATTATCGCGCACCTCGACCTTTTGGTGCAAACGAGTCACGAGCAATATTAAGTATCGCTCGGTCGGGAACGGGGATACACTTAGAGTGTATATCGATAGAAGCGCTATTAGACTAACGCTTAGACGTACACGGAAGATTGTTTTGGATTTTGAGGAATAGTGCGAACGACTTAGTGCGTCGATGCGACGTGAACGATTACGCTTGGGATTCGTCGAACGAATCCGAAACATGTCTTAGCGAATAACGCGAACGTGATTTAGACTAGATTGGATGACTCGAATCCCGAGTGGTGTATGGTCCGTCTTGGAAATCATTCGAGCGAAAGATGGAGGATTGCACGAGTATGAAATACAAAAATGATTGAGCAGGTGAAATCGAATCGAGGAAATTGATACGGATCGTATACGAAAAGTTAACACGACGGGTAGGTAGCGTGCATAAAATGTTCGATTTTAAAGTTACGCGAATGACTCTAAGGATTGGAATGGATATCGTTCGATGATTGAGTTAGCAAGGAATATTACGAATTAAGGAAATACGTAGTCGATGACTTAAGATAGACGGATAAAAGATACGTGAATTTAGGTTTAAGAAATTGATGTTGTGAACGATTCGAGAGGTAATGATCAAATTGAATTTGAATGTCGAGGAGATTATCCAGTCGGACGATAGCATCATTCGTACGACTCAGAATTCGTTGCAAACGAAGATCGTCAGGTTACGTATATCGTCGATGATATTTAGGCGTATCAAAGACGATATGCGATAACTCGGGGGTAATCTAACACGATGAATGACGATCGCGCAAGTGTTATCATTCCAAATGGATGTACTACTTAGAAATTTGGTTGAGACGAATGTTGGATGAAAGTGATCGTATCTTGATGATTATGCAGATAACCACAGCGTCGATATTCTTGTCTTGTGCAGCGCAACTCCAGCCTTGCACATGCATTATGTCAAATTTGGGGCTATCGTTCCGCGTGAGCGCTGACATGGTGATTCATGTCGCGGGAATGATCGAACTTGGAAAATCAGGACGCGGCAACTTTGATTGTCTCGACTTGTTGGCTTGATGCGAAGGAGAACTCGAGAATGTTAGGACTTGTGATGATGACTTAATAAAAACTTGAGGATTGAGTAGGTCCAATCCGTGCATCGAGAATGAATTAGTCTAGACACAAAACAAGAGTTACGTTCCGATGAGAATGATTATCTCGTGGAAGCGTGCATGGTGATTCGTGCCCACCGTAGATAATCTGTCTCGCATAAGATCGGAGAACAATATATTGTTAAGTCGGACGACCTTTGATCGATTACCTGAATTGGAATAGATGATTTCGGAAACATGAAATATGAATTACGGTTTAGAGATGATTGTGTCATAGCGTGCTTGATTTGAGAATGAATGATAGGCGAACTAATGTTGAACGTGTTCGAAGAGATAAACTATGCGAAACGGCTTGATGAACGAACGATTGATATGACGTAAAAATTGGTTGAAACTGAGTTATCGTAGGATGGCTTTACCGAACGACTCGTACCCCGTACGTCAATATATTGGGATGTGTATAGGGAATCGATGCTCGATGTTTAGAAATTGGAGTGATACGAGCTTGGTAGAAAACCCCGTACCATCGATTTGGTTTGACCTTAGGATGGGTGTCAGTGTTGATATCGTTGTTTGGGAACTATGATTCCAGTACTGACGAAAGACATAGCCTAGCGGTTAGGCAGACGTTCCGGCATAAAGCGATAGGAAATGTGGAGGCACCACTCGCGAGTCTCGGCTGACATGCACGTATATCAGGAACGCCCGAATATGTGAACGATCCGACTCGAGTGGTGATGGCGGATTCTCTATCACAAGGCTTGGCTAAAATGCATGTATTTTAGGGACGCCTAGAATATGTGCACGATCCAACTAAGTGATACGTTGAATCAAGTGAGACTTGAGGAACGGGAAAGTGTTGTAGATTTTGAAATCGTAAGTTTTGAAGAAATGTTGACGGTAACGCGATCATTGAATTGAGACGAGTTCGAATGTTGGTTGATCGGTTGGTGTGCCTTACGACTAAGTTAGCGATAAGCACGGGCGTGGCTCGGAATCGAAAAAATGCGTAGGCGGAGTGGGTACGATTAAGTCTTGGCTATAGAAATGGTAGGATGGTTTGCCTTCAGGAAAGTCTCGAGGACGAGACTTGTTCTGAGTGGTGTATGTTGTAGTGCCCCCGTCCCGCGAAGTCAATCGGAGGAATCGAAATTCCGACGGCGTTCGGACTTGGCCTTACATCGACGACTCGAAGACATCGCTCAGTGGGGTAGTTTCGGTGAACTTACCTCATCTTTGCCTTCACATAATAAATCGCGTGTTTTCAAATTGCATAAGTAGGCTTAATAATAAAAGATATCTAAAGGGAATTATCCCGACGGATCGAATCGAGTTTAGAACATAGAAAATATCCCACGGTCTGATTAGAGTTGGTGCTCAGCGTGCTTTGAAAATGACACTCGATCCTTCGTCCCGCGGCTTGGGAGAAGGAAAATTTGGTATTCGACACAAACGTGGAGTTAGCCTAAGTTATAGGCGTCGCCCGCGTAAATGCTCGATAAAGCATGCACGTTTCCACTACGCAAGGCTTGGCATAGCCTTGGCTCGTCCTCGGGTTAAGTTGTAGGCTTGAGTATGTTAGGCAAAGTTATGTCGATCGACCTAAGTCATTCCAAGTGCTGTTCCATTTTTTTGCGGTTGTCAAGTCAAATAATCCCACGATCTCAAGGGCCGTCATGTAACATATGACTTGGGTGATAGCATCGCGTAGGATGTAAGTCAGTTAAAGGCACGAGCCACGGTTGGCACGATGTAAGTTAGCCACGGTCTATGGCACTTAAGGAACACGTTTTGTTCAAGTTAAGTTGGAAGGCTATGTAGTAGTCGTTCCCTCGAGTTCAAAGAAGTTCGAGGCGGTCCCTCGATTGGGAGTCTCTCGTTCCTATGCACGTTAAGATGTTCGAGGCGGTCCCTCGGTTGGGAGTCTCACGTTCCTACCCACGTTAAGATGTTCGAGGCGGTCCCTCGGTTAGGAGTCTCACGGTCCCGATACACGTAATACAAAGGGTGGTTCAGAGCACGAGTGCTAAGTATTGTTCCAGTCGTACCAACAAATTAGGCCATGTATTACGTGAGTCTAGATGTCTCGTACGTGCGTGGTCATTGGACACCTTGTCGACAAGGATTTCTGCCTAGACTGTTTATACATCGGGGCACCGGGCCCAGTCGTCCTAGGAGGTAGACGTTATAGCAGCGCATGCTTTTATTGTATGGGTAGTCGAGGGCTTTCAACGGGGCTTGCTACCTGTGCTGAAGGACCCGCCGCCTACCCAAGCTATGTCCGCGATGGCTTGTCATGCCAGTGGCCTTTTATATAGATAATTGGCGTGCTAAGCGGCGAATCCGCATGTACGGTGTCGGTCATAACAAAGAAAGTATAAGCACGGTATGCGTTGAATGGTAAAATGTGTGCTCAGTTGCACCCAAGATATTATAAAGCCTATGATTCGGCTATACGTAAAGACACGTGCTTCGGCACGAAATTACGGCATCGTGCTTGAGTTCCCAACATCGGTTCCACAAGTCGGGTTAGTCGTTGCGAAGTAAGTCAAGAAGGGCCGTAGGGCAAGTTTGGTTAAGTCATGTTGAGTTTCTGGGCACGACCTCGAGATGTGAGGTATGGCCGCGTTGTCACAACACGAGTATAGACAAGACTTAGCGAGGAGGTACTGCCTCAGTGATACTAAAGCACGAATCGAGTTCATTGCACGACCGAGTCGTTACGTCCCAGAGTATGGCACGAAAGGCAAGTACGAGGCGATAAGTTGACGTTATTGGAACGAGAAGGTCTAGCGGTAAAGTAAGAATACACTATTAGTGCGAGGCACGGTAACGATCTAATAGACACAAATAGACCAAGGCGTCGGTCCTAAAATCGATCCTAAGGCAAGACTAGAAAGACAATCGTAAAGGGGCTTGTATCGCACAAAGTAAAAAAATGTGTCAGTTTTATATGGGTGGGCGAGGAGCTCATTCCACCAGTACAGTTGAGTACTGATACCCATACAGTTTCTATGTCCAGGCACAGGTAGAAGCTCGTGGCACGGAGCTCGCTTGGATGCATCGAGACACGGAGTTCCTTGGCGATTTGAAGCGTATGGCCGCATAGAATCGAAGACTATACGGGACATAACGTATGGACATCGCCTATCCGAAGCATCCACTGGCTCGAGACAAGTATTGAGAGATGAGAGAGAGCAGAGTGATTTGTAATGTGAGACGAGTGAATTTGAGTGATTGTAATCTCGGCCTTGTGCCCCTAATGTAACCGTTGTTTCGATATCAATAAAAGAGATTCTTTTGAATGACTTGTGTTTTGTTCTTAACTTCTGCTGCTAGTATTCAATGTCTCTGTTTGGGACTTCTGTGCGACGACCCCGTCGCAGCCGTTGAAATCGACCATTATGGAACTCGCCTTGCACGAGCATAATCTAGGCTCGTGCGGCATCACGCCTTAGCGAGGACGATCGCTCCTACGGGAGCGGGGCGTGACAACTTAGATCACATGAAAAATATGTGCCAAGAGAAAAGTGTGACAAAGCACCAAAAGGGAAAAACTTCTCCAAAAATTTCCCGCACTCTTAGTCTGGATGGTTTCCCCCTTCCTCTTCTTCCCCCTTCCCTCTTCTTCTTATCCAACATAGGTCGCGTTCTTCTTAGGGCTTCCCCCTTCTCTCCTATTTGGAAGGTATGACATCACCTTCTCTCTCACAATCTCTTAGGTTTCGTTTTTCTTAGGGTTTTGGTTCGTAGGGTTTTATTTTTCTTAGGGTTTCGGTTCGTAATGTTTTGATTTTCTTAGGGTTTTTGATTTCTTAGGGTTACGGCTTTCTTTCTCTCAGAATCTGAAGATTTTGGGCATCGTCGAAGCAAGAAAAGGAAGGTAATTCCCTCATACTCTCTTCTCTCTCTCTCTCTCCTCTTCTCTCTCTTTCTCTCTCTAATTTTTTGGTTTTTTTCAACTGTTGTGTTTTTTTTTGTTTGGCTGCTGAATTTTTTCTTTGTTTGGCTGCGAAGAAAAATGATGATATGTCACAATAGCAATATTACAGTTTCGGGGCCCAGGCGATGCCCCGCGATCAACGGCTAAGGGGCACGGGGCTCCAGAAATGGGACTCCCGATCTGGACCCTACATGTATATATGTTCACATTTAAATGATGAATAATTTCTCTGTGAAGGGGTTACTTCTATCGACTCGAGCGGCCTTGGACTAGGCTAATTCTAAGAGCTAATTCTAATTTGTTTGTATCGGTTTTATGTATTTTCCCTCAAAATAGCATATACTTTTGGAGATTCCTTTACATTACTCATCTGCCTATCCAAATATTTCAGTTCCTAGAGCTTCATCGTCAGCAAGTTTTCAATGTCTTTGGTCATATTCCTCTCTACTATTTTCTACAACAATAGCAATAGATAGGAGTAATATGTTCTATGCTTGTAGTGGAGCAGAAGTCTTAAAAGATATGTCACTATATTGTTTGGGTTCTCGTTGTATTAGGCTTCACCTTGTATATTAACTACAACTTTGCAATAATTAAGAAGCAGATGATCTTCATGCACATTTGATCTACATATGAATTGTATTTACTAGCAAGCTGTACAAAGAAAACTTTCAATATTTTTCTTACACTATGTGTTGATGCCATATGACTGATTTGAGTGATAGGAAGCAAGTAATAGTGTTATACATCCATTATAAATGCTTCTATGTGAAGTAGGTGGTATGGCTGCTGGTGGTTGTTCTTGTTAAATCCCTAGTTAATTAGTCTTTTAAACCTAACAAGTTGTAAGCAATGCTTTTTCTTCTTTTATTTTCTTTTATTTTCTTTTTTTGTGTTATTTCTTAGCAGTTTGTGTAATGATATAAATTCTTACTAATATTCATCTTCTTCGTTTGTTAGGTTTGTTGTTTGAGAGGATATAGTTTTTCTTCCTATCATGTCACGATCGATTTCAAAAGGGTGGATAAAACATCCACATAGAAATGACGACGAGTACAAACAAGGGGTTCGATATTTTATGGATTTTGCAATGAAACACTCACCCCCTGGGCTTACAACATGTAGTTGCCCTTGTAAAGTATGCAAAAATGAAAAAAGAGCTTCATTTGAAGTAGTTAGAAGGCATTTGATCGTCAATGGTATGCTTCCGACATACGATGAATGGTCTCTTCATGGAGAGAAGCCGGGATGGATATGACAGCAGGTTATGAAGAACAATTTATAGAAGAAATCAAATCCATGATGAAGTTCTAAGCAAAGATACCAATGTCAATGAGGGTACGCTGGGGAACCTGGTTGATGATGCTTATGGTGTACACAATGAAGCTCCTGGTGTTGAAGGTAGTGGTGCAAATAATTCTCAAACAAATAGTGTCCGAAAATCGTGCTGCTCCTTATCTTGATCCTGTTGATAAGTATTGTGAATATAAGAGAATTGCTAGTGAGAAATTATACCCCGGTTGTGAAGCTGAACACACAACTCTATCTGTAATTATAGAGTTGCATAACTTAAAGAAGAAGTACAATTGGTCGGGAAATAGTGTGACAGAATTGTTAAAGTGTTTGACTCAATGGCTCCCTAAGGGGAACACACTCCCTCAAAAGTATCCTGCAATGAAGCAAATGATGAAGATTTAGGAATGAAGGCGAAGTGCATCCATGCATGCGAGAATAATTGCATGTTGTATTGGAAAGAGTATGCAAATGCGACTGAGTGCCCTCAATGTCAGACGTCCCGATTTAAAGTTAAGGAGAAAACGAAGCCAGGAAAGGTTGGAAGGGAAACAAAAGAACCAAGAAAAGTTTTGAGGCACTTTCCTTTGATTCCAAGATTAAAGAGGTTGTACACAATACCTTGGATTGCAAAAAAAATGCAGTGGCACAAGGAAGTAGAGCCTTCGTGGGACTTAATGCGACATCCTTGTGATTCAGCTGAATGGAGAACACTTAAATGCAGGTGGCCGGAGTTTGCTGATGAGGGACGAATGTTTGGCTTGGTATAGCGACTGATGGATTCAACCCACATGGTGTTCTATCTAATAATTACAGTTGTTGGCCTGTTTACGTTATACCATACAATATGCCTCCTTCATTATGCATGAAATCAGTTTCAGATGATGTGCTTATTAATTCCAGGGCCCAAAGCACCAAGCCAAGATATTGATGTTTTCTTGCAACCTCTTGTAGATGAGTTGAAACAACTTTGGGAAGGAGTATCGGCATTTGACATGGACAGAGGGATGATTTTTACTTTGAGAGCCATGTTGTTATGGGGGATCCACGATTTTCCGGCATTTGGAAATTTATCAGGTTGTGTAACACATGGTTACAAAGCATGCCCTATTTGCGGCACTGAGACTGAGTCTGAGAGGATTGGTGGGAAGAATGTGTACACAAAGTACAGAAGATTTTTGAAGGATGATCATCCATTCAGAGCAGTCAAACGCGGATGGTATAAGACTGAAGAGCACAGACAACCTCCGCAACGTTTGCATGGATCGACCCTTTTGCAAAGGCTTGACCGCATCCACTATATACCTGGTAAGTTAGTGAAAGGTTATGGCAAGAAGAGAATGGCACTCGAGAGCGATGGTTGTGGTGATGATGATGGTGGTGGTGGTGGTGGTGGTGATGATATATTTGTGATGGTAGTGAAAGACCAGCATGGTATAAAAAGTCCATTCTTTTTAATTTGGAATATTGGCAATCTCATAAAGTACGACATACTATTGATTTGATGCATACCGAGAAGAATGTTGCCGAACATTTAATAAATATGCTTTTTGATAAAAAGGGGCAACGAGATTCGGGTTATGCCTTGGACAATTTCCAGAAGAATCAATTTTGCCAAGTCCTAAAAAGCTTAAAGCTACCATCAGGATTTGCATCTAACATGAGCAACCTTGTAAGTCTTCAACCACTAAGTTTGCATATAAAGAAGTCACATGACTACCACGTCATGATACAATATTTGTTGCCAGTTATGCTTCAACATGCATTTCTAAATAGACGCGACCTAAAAAGCTATTATGCAAGTATGCCTATACTTTAACATATTGTGCTCAAAGATCCTAGATCGAAAGCATGTCCAAGCTGCAAAAGATATGATCGCTGAGGCATTATGTGTATTGGAGCATTATTTTCCAGCCTATTTTTTTGACATAAGTATCCACCTAATGGTTCATCTTGCTGACCAAGCTCTACTTTGTGGACCTACGAGATATATATGGATGTATCCATTTGAAAGGTGAGATGATTATTTTTTTGTAATGTTGTCATTTATTGAGTTAGATGGGAACTAACAATTTTAACTGTTTTATCGGATACAAGGTCTATGAAGGAGTGCAAAGACATTCCTAGCAACAAGCGTTATGTTGAAGGGTCGATTGCCGAGGCTTATCTTATTTCAGAGTCTGTTAGATATGCTATGGAGTACATGCCAAATCCACGTGACGGCAATCACAGTTCTACTCAGGCCTCTTTTCTAGTTGAAAATGGTGATGATGTATATGAGCGCTCTATTATTGAGGGTAAAACAATTAAGTTAACCGGGGTACAATGGAGACAAATTCGAAGATGGATAGTTTTTAGATTAGAAATACCGAAACTAGCAGAGTACTACAGGTATCGCTCATCTTTGGAATATAGAATTATAAAAAATTATATCTTTTTTTTATATTTAATTTATTTTAAATGATTTCCAGTTTGTATCGCTCGTCTTTGGAAACTACTTCCCGTGGTAATACCAAAGAGGCAGAAGTAGTGATACAATCCAAATTCATTGACTGGTTACACAAAAAGGTGTGTATCATTCATATATATATATATATATATATATATATATAGATATAATATATATATATATATAATATATAATATATATATATATATATATATATATAATATATATATATAAATATATAAGAAATATATATATAATATATATATTTTCTTATATATATATATATATATATATATATATAAAATATTAAAAAAAAATATATATATATATATATTTTTTATATATATATATATATATATATTATATATATATATATATATATATTACACCATTTTACTTGATGAGCTGTAAATTAATTATGTTTACTTTATTGCTTTGCTAGTTAATTGAAGAAGAATGTATGTGTGGAGATCTCTGGCGATATATCAGCGGACTAAGTCGACAAGCCAAACATATCTTAAGTATAGGGTTAATGGCTATATCTTCTCTCCCCAGAGTTACGACGATAAAGTTACGACACAAGATAGCGGTGTTTGCATGGATGCAATCACCATATTTAGGACAAGTTCAAAAGACAAGAACCTTACGGATGATGATACTACATGGTATGGGATCATCAAAGAGATCATAGAAGTTGACTATTATGAATTTTACCATGTTGTGTTCTATTGTGAGTGGGTGAATGTTGGAGATAAGACCAACGGCTGTAAGTTATGTCCAGACTCTAATTTATTGACGGTGAATTTAAAAAAGTTGAAGAGCACCGATGGGGAGTATGATGAGCTAGCAATTCTTGCATTTGAAGCAAGTCAGGTTTTTTATGTAAAAGACATTCAAAATCTAGATTGGTCGATTGTCTTCGTTCTCCAAAGCGAATGACTGATGAGGTGGATGGGTTGATTGTACCAGAAAATTTTCAATCTTGTCTTCTGGAGCAACCTCACTTGGCACCACTTCTAAAATGTGTTGGAAAGAAATGAATGTTATACTTGAAGTTTTTTGGCATTTGAAGCAATTCCAGTTACCTTTGTTTACATTTTAAAAAATTGTTGACATTCAAAAAATTGTTGGTATCCTTTTAATATTTTTATGTATCAGTTTCATAGTGTATGGGTTACTTGCCAATATACTCAAGATACTCAAAATGAACTGTTAGAAAACTATAACCATTTTGGGTTACATTTGGGGTTACTTGTCTATGCACTCAGGATTCCTGTATCATTTTGGGTTACGTTTTATCTACTTTCTGTGGAATTATGGTGCTTGAGTGGTTGTAGTGGTGAAATTTTCCTTGTTGACCTACTAAAGGAAAAGCTTAAGATCATGGGACATGCTAATTTGTAACTTCTTCGTAGTCGCTTGATCAATGTTAGTGTAATAAATCGTAACCATGTGCTATTTTCCTCCAATATATGCATTTAGCTGCAAAGAATTATTCTTTCGGGTCTACGCAAGATCTGAATCCAACCAAATAAACAAGATGTGATGCTAATTGTCTATATAGAACTTTTTGTATGCATTAAGGTGTGTTCATTGAAAATATTTGTTACTGTGCTTATAATTGAATATTACAAGAATTTTCTGTTTCCTTTGTATATCATTATATCAGACTGCATGTAATTTGGAATTTATACTTTTTGAACTTTACATCACTTTACCTCGACCAAGTGGGATTTCATTTGTTGCTGCACACAATGGTCAACAATCGTTTGGAGTGCCATGGCCACTCCAGCTTTATGAGGTTCTGTTGACAAACAGGAGACAAGTATGCCATAGTTTCCATCGCCGCTTGCTCCTGTGCCAGTTCCCGATCCGAAGCACTGTTGCTTGCCATCAGCCAATGAGCAACCGAAACAACATCGAACTTGTCCAGAGCCTTTCTTCTATGTAGCTCCTGCTATTGGCAGGAATGGGAAATCATGATTGGTAGGATAGGACTGCCGACAGTAATACTTGTCCTTGCTTTTTTTGTTCTTTGCTTTTTCTTTTCCTTGGTAAACTTTAAATTTTATATGGTTCTTTAAATGTGTATTGCTAATGAAAGTTCTAATTGAGACTATCTGCAGGACAAGCTAATGGTTCTTTAAACTTTATATGGTTCTTTCTTTGATGAACATGTTCTAATTGAGACTATCCGCCGACAAGCTAATGAAAGTTCAATGTTGATGCTTTTCCCGTCATATCACCATCGATTTTGTTGTCCAACATGTCATCTGTATTGCTTCTTTTGGCAAGTTCTGTATTCCCATTTAGCTTTCACAACATGCTGATTTGAGTTCTTTTGCGATTACATTGTTGGGTGAATTTAAACTTCTAGCATTTCATACTTAGATGATTTGCTTGGGAAGTAGAATGGGCACTCTTCTTCAGGATATTGATCTTATTGATTCAACTTGTTGAGTGCAGGATGTCGTCAATTCCTAGTGGAACACAAGATACCTCTCCATCAAAAGTAAAAATACTCACTCCATATTGAAGCAAATGGTGTAATTAGAGGTGAAGGCGAGGCAAAATGGAGTAGCAAATGTGGGAAACTGATTCGAGCTCACATCCCAATTGTCTACAATGATTGGAGGAGTGTAGATAAGGTGTACATAGATGCTCTTTGGAAATCTCTGACGGTAAATCATTTTTCTTTCTTTCAATTTCATGTATTTACATTTGACATTTATCTAATTGCTTCATCGGCTTAAAGAATGCCTTATTTACTTGTTACTTTGGTAGGCGAAGTTTGAATTCAATATTGATCCCATCCTCGCTCGACCACTATTGGAACCCAAATTTCCATAATTTTTTAGGACAGTGAAGTATCACCTACGAGGCACAATCAAGGACAAAGAAGGAATATATTTACCGAAACCTCTAGTACTCAGTCAATGTCCCGATGATATTGATAAAATCTGGTGGGAGCAGTTCATAGCGAATGAGTACGCTCCAAAGAAGATTGAGCAGCGCAAGAAAAATGCTGAAAACAAGGCCCAATCTAAAATCACCCACACACTTGGAAGGAAAAGCTACAACAGAATATATGAAGAATTGGTGTGTATCTTACTTTTTACTTATCAGTCCTATTGATATTATTATAAGTGTCATTAATTACTATTTGTACTTGTAGGAGGAAGAACACCCTGGACAGGTTGTTAGACGATCAGAAGCGTGGAAGAGAGCCCACAAAAACAAGGCTACTGGAAATGTGCATCCATGTGCATTGGAGAAATACGTAAGTACAAGACTATTTGTACTTTGAGTTGAAGCTCAAGTTCTTTACATACATACTACATTTGGATTAATTGTCTTCTTTGGTGGCTGATTTAGTACCCAAATAGTTATCATTTATTATCCTTCAATATTAGGACCTCTTTTGCTTCTCAGTTGCCTACTATACTGAATGACTTGAGAATAGTGGACATGAATTCAGAATCTTTTCGTCCTTCAATATTAGGACCTCTTTTGCTTCTCAGTTGCCTACATACATGCTGAATGACCTCCATGTGCTTCCATGTGCATTTTATATATTTAGGTATAATTTAAAGTATTTCATGCTTCTTAGTAATTTTGGAAATTAAATGAAATAGTTGTCATCATTGTCAATTGGTTTACCAGCGATAGATAAGTTTTTTTTCTTTCACTTGAATCTTACCGTGCTTCTACATCCTTGTTGGTTGATATTTTTCATTCAATATTATTTATCGAATAAACTGAAAAGGATCTTGGGTATCAGTATCGGATCGAAACATGCCAAATCATAGCGGTATCGGCCATATCGAAGATATGTACACAAGATATTTTATGCAGTGTCAAAGCTTCTTCCATTTTCCCCTGTCTAGTCCGGTGGTCAAGGAAAGAGCCAAAAGTAATTTTATTATGAAGGAAACCACTGGTCAGCATTTCCTTACAAAGAAGCTCGGCTTTATTAAATTGGCCTCCATTGCACAATCCATCAATAAGTACAGTATAAGCCTGGAATATGCATCTATTATATTTGTGTATAATACATTATCTGGCGTGATTCCCTTATTAACCATCTGCTTCAGTAATGAATAGGATCTGACCAAACTGTGATGCTTTAGACCTCCATAAATAAGAATAATATAGCATATAAGATCCATTTCAACTCCTCTCTCAACCATATCTTTCCAAAGGCTATAAGCATCGTCTACTCTTCCCTCTCTGCAGAGTCCATGTAAAAGTGCACTGAAACTCATGTTGTTCATGATTCGGTGCTCACTTTGTAAAGCATCCAGAAAGTCCTTAGCTCCAGATTTTTACTCTTAATTCTCGATTAGGTCCTGATTTTTACTTTCTATGTTTTTTGATCTAATGATTCATATGTTTCACAAATGTCTTAAAGCTGTCTGTTTGATTGTTCTGTATCATACAGAGTATGCTAGGATTAACTGCTCTCTTGCTGTGAGCCCCTCTATATTTTCTTTTTTATTTAACTAGTTAGTTTATTTATCATTTATAAATTGGTTAGGTTCATAGTTCACATTTAGCAATTATACATGAGTATATATATGTGTATTCAATACAAAGAAATTCCTTGCAAGAGCATATTCACCAGGGACCAAATTATAAAAGTTTAAATTTAAACTTTGCACCTATGCAGGAGCCTGTACTCCTAATCAGGCCCGGGTACTGACTACTTCTAAATAGCAATAGATAAGAGCTAGTTTTGATTCAAATTATTTGAATCTCTTTTAAATCCTTTCGATCACATCCTTGGCCTGGCTATATAAGCAGGGATGATTCCTCCTGCGATTTTTCTACAAACCCTAACAAACTTCCCATCATTCTTGTCACCAAGGATCGAGAAGAGTACGGAGTTGGAATTTGGGGTTGAGTACAGGTACTCCTTCCACCTCCTTAATCATATATTGTAATCTATGAACTTACACTATTCTATAGGTGGGTAGGTGTACGGGGAAATTCTTCAATAAGATACACAGGGAAGAATTCTTGACACAGGCTAGAAGGGGGTAACGTGGTGCGTATGGATAGGGAGTACACGTTTCCCTTGGCTTGAGTATCTATGTACTTACACATCACGCCAGTGGCTTTTTGCCTTCGGGTTTTGATACAAAACCCAACCAGGATTAGTATAGCACCACAGGGGGGTAGACTGAAACAGAGGTGTATACCAAACCCCTACACACGACTCTGAGACTGGTCTTCACCCACTGGTTTGTCTTGTGCCAATAGGAAACCTTGCTGATATAGCTCATGGCCCTACTTGTAAGGGCACTGGCCACAGTATAGGATTGATGGTCAGTAGAGAAGGGTACACTGGTACAGGCACTACAAGAAATACTCCATAAGGCAACGAATTTTCTAGCAACACGGTCATTTTCGTTACGAAAAAATCATTTCTACAACGCATATCGTTGTCGTTGCTAAACATCAAGTTTGGCAACAAAAATTTTAGTCGTTACTAATTTTCGTTGCCAAAGACTAGAAAGTAAATAGGCAACGTCAACTTCGTTGCTAATTCTCTATATTTTTTCATGCTAAAATTAGCAATGAATTAATTGGTTGCTAAAATATTTGTATTTATGGCAATGGAATGCATCGTTGCTAAATATGTCAAAGGAAATTATTTAGAGCAA
This sequence comes from Iris pallida, assembly GCA_029216955.1. NCBI lineage: Eukaryota > Viridiplantae > Streptophyta > Magnoliopsida > Asparagales > Iridaceae > Iris > Iris pallida. The sequence continues at coordinate 7,176 of JANAVB010018800.1, read as the reverse complement.
TTTTTGGCGGTTTCCTTTGGGAGGCAAACGAAAATTTTCCCTCTTAACAAAATATTCCTCTACAGTACATATTAAACCCTACGTTCTCAATAAAAACCTCTTAAAAAAAATTTCTCCTCTCCAAAAGAACGAAGAAGAAGAAGCCTCTCCAAAAGAACGAAGAAGACCCTACGCATATCGACGGTTTTGGATCTACGGTCTCCGTCGGAGGCCTCTCCGATCAGTCGCCTCTTCGTACAGTAGCCCCTTCCATCAACGCCTCTCCAGTCGCGACCTCCTCATCTAAGGTTCGTCTTTCCCTAAAAAATCTAGGGTTTTCTCTTGAGTTTATTTTGTCACCAACCCTTTTTGATTTTCTCCTGAGTTTATTTTTCTTCTGAGTTTAATGTTAGTTTTTTGAAAGTGTTGAATGCATTGTTGTAGATATCTGTTAATTTTTAGTCGAGGACATCTATTTTCTCCCAATTTGTACTGTGTATTCACAATTTACATTTGTTTCCTCCTGAATTAAATATTTCAATAAGCCCCAATTGACAATATTGTTCTGAGCGTGAGCACGAGAACATCCAGACAATAAACCCTAATTTAAAATTTACAATAAGCCCCAATTTGCATCTGTTTCCTCCTGAATTAAACACTCTGACAATAGTCCTAAAAAAATATACAAGTTTGTAAGAAAAAAGAGAATATTATAAAGGCTGGTGAATATTTTCATTTACAATATGGTGTAATATTTTTCTAAGCATAAACACGACCATATTTTGTTATAATTTTTCACTAAAGAATATTATGAATGCAAAATTATTTTTAATTAGCATAATATATTGAAGCCATTGCTTATCTTGCTAGTTGTAACTGCACTCCCATGTTCCTCTAAAATTTGAAGCATGAATCCAACTCTGGAAACCTTAGAAGTAGTTTTTGGGTATCCCTTACAGGTATAACCGTCATTTCCTAGACCTTCACTACTTTTAATGTCTTGTTATCATGTACATCTCTGTAGAAAGTATAAGCTCTTTCACAAAGATCATTTCCAGGAATAAGAATCATGTTATCTTCGTCTTCGGTTGATGGTAACCTACCCATTTTTCGAAGTATTATCAGCATTGTCTACTTCACCAATATTCTGCATGCCAAATAGTATTCGACGTTTAAGCCATGGTATGTCTGTTACACATCTATCCCATGCCAAACAATCTGTATCGCGAGGGGATACTTGGGGCCTGTGGATTAGCTTCTCTGTTTGCATGGTGTGTGTAAATATACGATTGATCCCTTGGCATCTGATTGAAACCAATCATATCTGTAAGATAATTTGGGAAAGAACAAAAACACCTTATTTGCATGGCATGACTTATTTGGAGACATCTCCTCTATAAAGATCTAGTTTGTATTGTACTTTGAAGTATCGTAATAAGTTTCTTAGATTTAGTAGAGTCCCCGCTAATTCGCAATTTGCTCAACTTTTATGCTTTCTCAGCTGAACTCAGGTTTATCCTTCTTAGTAGTTAATGTATCTATTAGCTACAATGATAAGGCATGGCACACAGCTTAATTGATGATTTGGGTATGTCGCCACTTGAAACTTGTTTATTTCCCATGTCATAGATTTACATTATAGGTGTAAACATTGCACTGCAATCCTGAAGTCAAACACTAGGGAAAAGTGATGTCATTTCAGCTAATTGATCAGTTCTTTAGATCTAGAAAGATCGAAGGCAAATTGAGAGAAATGTTGATAATGTATATTGGAATTGAGATGCTCTGTTGTAATATGATGCAATTTAGTAGGCTATTTCGTAAACTATTTCACCATTCTAATTGTTTTGTAGATTACTACTAAGTGATTTCAGAAAGATACTCACAGTACCTTGTGTAAAACTTTCAACCTTTAGATTGCCAAGTATTTTTTTGCTGAACTGGAGATAATGGAAAAAAAGATTTGGCTATAATGTGCGATATCCAGTAGAGGCAAATATAAAATATAGTAAAGTGACGGAAGGACAATTTGATGTACCAAACATATCTTCGATGGTCTACTTGTTAGTAGAGCTTGATTTTTATTCCATATGTTTTTTTTTATTTCGTTGTTTGTGAAATCAGTACATATTTTTTAATTGGTTATTTGCGAAACTTGAAGTTAACATATACATCTCGTGTTTGATATAGGAGACTATAATATGGATAAGAGTTGGATGCAACTTATTGACAAATTTTGTCCCGCATATATAAAAGGTGTGGCTGATTTTCTTCAATTTGCTGCGCCATCTGTTGATAGCGCAGGTAGAATGCGGTGTCCATGTCGTGATTGCAATAATGGTCGGTACATCCCAGTTAGGATTGTGAAAACACACTTGCATATGAATGGTATTAATCCGACATATACCACATGGGAACACCATGGTGAGCCTTATGAACAAGTATCAGATGTAGAAGTTGAAGTGGATCAAGATGTAGATAATGTTACAGAAGAAGTGCATGAATCATTTGACGCGTGCAAGAAATTTTAGGAGAAATGTACAAGGCCACATTCCAAGATGCTTTTGCGGGAGAAGGATTTTCAACGAGTCATGAGACAAATCATGAAGCCGATGATGGAGATAAATTTGTTAGATTATTGAGGGATGCACATAGTCCACTTTACTCTGGGTGTGAGAAGTATTCTAAATTGTCATGCCTTGTTAAGATGCTCCATTTAAAGAACATTAATAATTGGACAAACAAGTCTTTTGACATGTTACTTGACTTTGTGAAGGACATACTTCCAGAAGGAAACACAATTCCAAAAAATCACTATGAGGCTAAAACCATCATGCGAGATCTTGGTCTTGGTTATAATTGCATTCATGCTTGTAAAAATGATTGCATCCTTTATTGGAAGGATTATGCTGACAAACAGGAGTGTCCCAAGTGCGGCGAGTCCAGATGGGTGTATAATGATAATACCAATAAAAAGAAGATTCCTCAGAAGATCTTGCGACACTTTCCATTAAAGCCGAGACTGCAAAGGTTGTTTATGTCAAAGAAGACGGCTCCGGATATGAGTTGGCACAAAGAAAACGTGTTGAGGAGAGGAATTCTTCGACACCCTGCCGATTCAGAGGTTTGGAAGGATTTTGACAAGAGACATGAGTGGTTTGCCAATGATCCTAGAAACGTTCGCCTTGGGCTAGCATCTGACGGCTTTAATCCCTTTGGTAGTGGCACATATAGCATGTGGCCAGTAGTGCTTATGCCCTATAACTTGCCTCCTTGGAAATGCATGAAGGAGCCATTTTTCATGATGTCCCTGCTTATACCTGGGCCCAAATCTCCTGGAAATGATATAGATGTGTATCTACAACCATTGATAGATGAGTTTAAAGAATTATGGGAAGTAGGTGTCTCGACTTATGATGCATGTAAGGAGCAGACTTTTCAACTACATGCTGCATTATTATGGACCATTAATGATTTTCCTGCATATGCAAACCTTTCTGGATGGAGCACAAAAGGAAAATTGGCATGTCCTACATGTAATAAGAACACTCATTCCATGCATTTGACGAATGGAAGTAAGACTTGCTACATGGGACATCGTCGTTTTCTACCGCCGAACCATCCTTGGCGGAGAAGAACGACAATGTTTGATGGGAAGCGAGAGCTTGGGATGAAACCTAGAATGCTGTCTGGAGATGATATGCTGGAACAACTCAGTCAAATAGATACATCATTCGGGAAGCTGCGAAGCCAGAGAAAGAGGAAGCGTACAACTGAGGAGTTGAATTGGACGAAGAAAAGCATATTCTTTGAACTCCCTATTGGAAAACGAATAAATTGAGGCACAATATAGACGTGATGCACACTGAGAAGAACATTTGTGAAAGTGTTCTGGGTACTTTGATGGGCCAAGATTCAAAGAATAAGGACACCGTTAATACTCGTCTAGATTTAATAAATTGGGGATCAGGGAGGACTTACATTTGACTTTACAGGATGGAAAGTGGCTAATGCCACCCGCATGCTTCACTTTGTCTAAGGATGAGAGAAGAGGCTTGTGTGAATTCTTGAAGTCGGTAAAGTTTCCGGATGGTTATGCTTCAAATATTAAAAATTGTGTAAACGTCGCAGATGGTAAGATAATTGGAATGAAAAGCCACGACTATCATGTCTTTCTCCAGCGACTTCTTCCAGCTGCATTACATGGGTACTTGCGTGATGATGTATTCACCGCCTTAGCTGATTTGTTGCTTCTTTCAGGAGTTGTGTTGTAAGACTTTAAAACTTGAAGTCTTAGAACGACTTGAAATGGATATAGCAATCATACTATGCAAATTTGAAAGCATTTTTCCACCGGCCTTTTTTGATGTTATGGTTCACTTAGCAATACACCTTCCCTATGAAGCTATACTTGCCGGGCCAGTGCAATATCGGTGGATGTATCCTATAGAGAGGTAAACTAAATATCATTTGAGAATATATCATTTTCGGACTATACCATTTTTTTAAAGTTTGTATGCTAAGTTGGGTACTTACAACACATTGCATGCTTTGTAGGTTTTTGTATACCTTGAAAGGCTATGTTCGAAATAAAGCACGCTGAAGGTTCAATTGCCGAAGCATATATTGACCATGAATGCTTGACTTTTTGCTCCATGTATCTAGATGGGTTGAGACACGATATAATCGTGAGGAGAGGAATTATGATGGAGGTGAAAGACAAGAAAGTGATGAGATGTCTATTTTCGGACATCTTGCTAGCTTTCTTCAGATTCCTATCATATGGCTAGTGTTATTCGTTTGGATTGCATGCTATTCGTTTGGATTGCCTGGTGCTTCAATTCAGGTCCTCTCGATCCCTTCTTATCTTTGTGAATTTTATTTTCCTTCATTTAATCAATTAGAACAATAAATAATATACAGGGTTTGCTGTTGTCGTTGCATGTATTTCTTATTCTGGGATGTCCAGCAATTATTTGACTTTGAATTCATTGCACTTGATTGGACAGATATTTAACTTCTTTCTGACTTGGAAAACATGTTTTCTTGGAATCATGCACTTTCTGACTTAGAAAACAAAGTCATGATACTTAGTAATGTGTCTTACAGTGAATTTGGAAAACATTTCTGTGTTTTCTTGGAATCATGCACTTTCTGACTTAGAAAACATTAAAACCTACCCTCCTAGGCTAGTAGGTAATGACATAGTTGCACAAATGGAGAACAACTGAGGGAGTGATGTGGGTACCTATAAACTGCAAAATTACTGAAAGTTTTATCAACTATCATCACTTTGATTAAAATTCTAGCACAGTTAACATGCTACAAGCAAAGTCATGATACTTAGTAATGTGTCTTACAGTAATATATTTAACTTCTTTTTCTGACACTTTCCACTAATTATCTCGGGGCGGCTTAGGTGGAGTGTGCTCCTTTATACTGCTCTCCTGCAGGTAACCATGACTTAGGTAGAGTGTGCTCCTGAGTACTGCCATGCTCCAGGTAAATATATACATAGTCAACATGCCTGCTATCCTATAAACCTTTATATCTGCAGGAGAAAAGCATGTTTGTGTTTTCTTGGAATCATGCACTTTCTGACTTGGAAAACATTAAAACCTACCCTCCTAGGCTAGTGGGTAATGACATATTTGCACAAATGGAGAACAACTGAGGGAGTGATGTGGGTACCTATAAACTGCAAAATAACTGGAAGTTTTATCAACTATCATCACTTTGATTAAAATTCTAGCACAGTTAACATGCTACAAGCAAAGTCATGATACTTAGTAATGTGTCTTACAGTGAATTTGGAAAACATTTCTGGGATGTCCAGCAATTATTTGACTTTGAATTCATTGCACTTGATTGGTATTCGACAGATATTTAACTTCTTTTTCTTACATTAGCCATATATTCGACAGATATTTAACTTTATTTAATCAATTAGAACAATAAATGACTTTGAATTCATTGCCATATATTTAACTTCTTTTTCTTACATTGGCCACTAATTATCTCGGGGCATGGCACTATTCAGTTCCAACCATCTGTAGAATCATTAGAACATTCAAAGTCTCATACTACTAATCCCGAGTGAAGCAGTTTATTGAGTCCCACATCGAGTGCAGCAATGATTCAGCCATGCTAATTCCTAATTGGGCTTTGGTTAGGGTTCTTCAATAGCCTGGCAGTCTCCTATAAACAGACCATATAGATTGCTGGTGTGTTGGGCTGCCATTGACAGAAGTTCAATCACTTTATTTCTTCTAGCTTTTGGTACTCTTCCCACTTCTCTGAGCCCTTTCAAACTCATTCTCAGTCCACCTATTTATCCTCTTTCCGTTCAAACTCATTTCGTTAAGTATCCGTTGATTTGATACCATATATTTATAACAAACTAAGAAATGCCCAGTAAAATCTAGAGGATGCGGCCGTAAAATAAGCTTCCTATGCCAGTTCCAGGATCCAGGGCCTGATCAGCTCCAGGATCCAGGGCCTGGAAAGATGGTTGTGTTCTGGCCTTCCAGGTTTATTTGGATGGCAGGAGTCTGGCCATTGTCAGCACTTATGAATGTGATTCCAACATCTTGAACTTGATAACAGAGGGTGAGGACAGGTGAGAATAACAGAGAGTGAGGACAGGTGAAAACGTCATGGGCAGCACACTGCTGTTTGACTCTTTAAACTTTGTTGTAGGCAGTTAACTAGAGGGCTGTAGTTTCGATTCGAGGAGAACTCCGTCTACTTTTGCTTAGCAAATCTGGTGAAGGATGAGTGTATACATGCATTGGCATGTCAGTAAGAATAAATCATGCCTCCAATTATTTTTTAAAACTCTGTTGCACCTGAAATTGGCAGAGAAGTCATGTTCATATCTGTCACTCTAATGGTCAGTCATTCTTTAGCTGGGTTTCTTTAGATTGCACTTGATTGGTATTCGACAGATATTTAACTTTTTTCTTACATTGGCCATATATTCGACAGATATTTAACTTTATTTAATCAATTAGAACAATAAATGACTTTGAATTCATTGCCATATATTTAACTTCTTTTTCTGACACTTTCCACTAATTATCTCGGGGCATAGCTTAGGTGGAGTATGCTCCTTAGTACTGCTCTCCTGCAGGTAACCATGACTTAGGTGGAGTGTGCTCCTGGGTACTGCTATGCTCCAGGTAAATATATGCATAG
>JANAVB010018799.1:8703695-9119321 GCA_029216955.1 Iris pallida | reverse complement strand
TCTGAACATGTTGGTAACATCTATTACAGTTTCTGGAGGCAGTTGTGAGACTTGGACTTTTTGACTTGTTGATTGGCGATATTTTGTTGGATCTGTGTGCAACTTCCAGGCAAGTATACCTTGCCGAACATATACAATATTTATATTGTTTTTCTCTTTCTATTGTATTCCTATTCATATTGTCACATGATTTCCATATTGTGATTAGTTTGCCCTTGATTTTCTTACTTGTTCTAGATTACGTGCACGTATAGGATATTTGATATTGCTTGTCTATTAGTCTTCTTCATGTTATCATGTCTTGTGATAGAGTTGCCAGTTCTACACCTTATTCTTGACTTGACTATTCTTGACTGGGAGTATCTTGTATTGTACTACAGTTGAGATATACTATAGATTGGGAGTATCTTACATTGTACTACAACCTATAGCCGATTCTTTTATCTTGATATTGCTTAATTGACTTGACTTGAGATATACTATAGATTGGGAGTATCTTATATTGTACTACGACCTATAGCATATACTGATTGATTGATTGACTTGATTTGTGATACTATGAATTGGGAGTATCTTGCATTGTACTACGATTTATAGGAGTCTCTTGACCTTGTATCCTTTAGGAGAGGAGATCGATACTAGAATTGGCTAATCTCGACTGAGAGTATCCTGCTTTGTACGTCAATTGAAACACTATAAATTGAGAGTATCTTGCATTGGACTACAAGCTATAGGAGTTCCGATTGATAGTTAGCCAAGTCTAGTATTACATTCCCACACGACTCGTCGTCCTTAGATGTTCTTCTTGTAGTGTTCTTATCCTCCACACATGTTATTTACTGTCATATTAGTAGGCATGTTTTATGTATCTTGCTAGTCCTCTGAGGACCTGATGATCTCTTCAGGTAGCTGATTGCACTGAGTTAGTTAGCTGAGCATGTGGTAGTTGACTTCAATCACATGATTCAGGTATTTTGTTAGTGTTATTGATTTACTATCTTTCTCGTACTTTCATGATATAACCTGCTTATCAGTTTAGTTTTATAGACTCATTCATACTATTCTTGGAGGCTAATCGGACATATATGCTAGTGGGCTGCAGACCACGACCCATACTTGTTCATTCTTGTCTTATATAATCTTGTGGATTGAGATACACTGTAGATTACCATATTAGCCATGATACCATGATCTTGACAGCTTATACGTACTCGAGTCGGACTGGATTTCGCTCGATACGTAGCTGGCTTACTCACGCACTTGCATCCCGGAAAGCGGGTGCGGGTCGTGACAAGGACACCAAAACTGATAAAGAATTGGAAGATTACATAAATCATAATTCCAATGTTACCTCTTTTGATGATGTAGTTCCTGAGAAGGAAACCTTGTACTTCTTGAGTAAAGGATTTCCTTTGAACTAATATGATGTTTAGAGTATATGGATGCAAGGATATGTATGCCAATAGCATCATCCAAAATTGGGAGTATAATTTGTCCGTACGATAACTATTACTTTGAAGTTCCAATAAGGAAAAAGGACAATAGAGCTATCATTTTTGGTAGGATAGAAGGTCAGAAGGACAATCTCATTGAAGACCTTGAGCCTGATAATGGTAAAATGCGGCTTTACTGTCTCAATAAGTCAAAAACCTCATTCAAAAGATTGGTTATGACTTGAAGAGCATAAAGGTCTAATTTTGGCAAATGACAAAGCCTACTATTGCTTATCTTTCGAAGGCAAACTCGAAAAGTATTACCAACGAACCTGACTTAACTTGGGTTATGTTACTCCTCATGTAACTCATACATGTTCAAAAGTCGAGGTTGGGAAGCATTCCCATTCTTCCAAATCTTTTATTTGGGATTCTGATTATGTTAAAAAATGTTCAAGCAATCATTTTCTATCAATATGGCATCAGTGCACCAAGTTGAATCACTCGTGCCTTTTGAAGTTGACTAATGGGCTCAAAAGATGGAAACTAAGATTTGAGCAACGTGAACCTCCAACTGAGGATGGAGTTATCCAAGTCGATTTGGGAGATGAAACGTCACCCAAACCTATCTTCATTAGCAAAAGTCTCTATGAAAAAGAGAGTCTCTTATACAGCTTGTAAAAGAGTACATCGATAATTTCACCTGGAGCTATGAAGATATGCCATGTCTAGATACCAGATCGTAATGCACCAGCTTAATATATTGCCCAACACTAAGCCAATAAAGCTACAACTGCGACGATTTTATCCAGATATTATGGAAGCTATAAAATCAAAGTCAAAAAGCTGATAGCAAGTGACTTTATTCTGGAAGAACAACATCCAAAACAAGGTTGCTAATGTCATTTTAGTCATAAAGAAGAATAAAAAAATTCTGGTTTGCATAGACTACCATGATTTAAACAAGGCTTGTCCAAAAGATGTGTTCTCCTTCTGATCACCTATGTGATGAGTGACAATGCGTGTGGTTTTAAGCAAATATCCTTTATGGATGGATTCTCTGACTACAACCAAATCAAAATATTTCGGGATGATGAAAAGCACATCATTTGAACACTGTTGGGGGGTATACTGCTACAAAGTGATGCCCTTCGGCTTGAAAAATGTAGGTGTGACATACCAGCGAGCAATGAGCATAATTTTTTGCGAACATTTAAGCAAAATAGTAGAGTTTCATGTAGACAATTTTGCAGTCAAAAGTCATCTTAAAAGCAATCACCTTCAAGATTTGAAAACGAAGTTCGAACTGATGCATGACCACCAGCTTAAAATGAACCCAACTAAGTCTGTTCTAGGAGTCTACATCGACAAGTTTTTTGGTTTTATTATAACTTTAAAGGGCATTCGTCTTGACCCGACAAAAGTCAAACATTCTTAAAATGCATCCTCCAAGATATCTCAAGGAGCTTCGGGTTCTATAAGGCATATTGGCTTATATCATGAGATTTATGTCTAATCTCTTCGGACGGTGCCAACTGTTCACTCAGTTAATGAAGGAGTGATTCTTTTTCATCTGGATTGAAGAATACCAGTGACCATTTGATGGCATCAGAAGGTATCTCACGAATCCTCCAGTGTTGGTGGCTCCAGTTATAGGGAAACCCTTCTTGCTATATGTTCGAGCAATGGATCATTCTCTTGGTGCGTTGTTAGCCTAAAAGAGTTATGAAGGCCACAAACAAACTATATTAGCCGAATGATGGTGGAGGCAAAGCATAGATACAATCATGTAGATAAAGAATGTCTTGCTTTGTTGTTTGACATTCAAAAGACGTGCCATTACATGACTAAAAGACTATCCATGTTATTACAAGGGTCAATCCCCTAAGAATCCTAATGACAAAACCAAGTTCGTTTAACTCTCACCTAGCAGCCTGGACTATGTTACTGTCTCCGTAAGACATGGTGCTCATTCCTCAAAAGACAGTTATAGGCCAAGCATTGGCCAATTTTTTGGCAGCTCACCCAGTGCCAGAGATATCCAGTTATGATATTCCAGACAAACTATGTGTGTTTAATACGACAGAAGAAGCTATTTTGTGAATGTTCTTTGGCGGTGCCTCAAGAACAAGACCCAAAGGTAATATCATTGTAGGTATAGGGGTAGTACTTGACTCTCCTGACAACTTCGTCATTTATCGTTGTAAACACCATAAAATTCTTAGCTATTTTTATTAATTAGTGTATATACTAAGTGTGTGTGTGTGTGATATATATATATATATATATATATATATATATATATATATATATATATATATATATATATATATATATATATATAATATATATATATATAATAATAATAATAATAATAATAATAATAATAATAATAATAATAATAATAATAATAATAATAAAATAAAAATAAAAATAATAAAAATATAATAAGTATATATATAATTAATATGTATTAATATACATAGATAACTAATAATAATTATATATGCGAATACATAAGTATATATGTGCAGCTTAATTATAGAAATTATTTAGAATTTTTTTAGAAATTTTAGTTGGTTTAGAAATTGGAATTATAAAAAAAAGGGTTAATCAAGAGAAAGAAAAGAAAAAAAAACTTGTTGTGATTTGGAAAGACCCAAATAATGGATGCCCTTATCCATACCCACAACAATCTCTATCATATTCCCTCTATATATGTTATCAATGAGAAAATGTCACGTATAGAGTTTTCTGGCTATCATTTTTTTTCTCTTCCTCTTTTATTTTACAACACGTTATCAGCACGATTACTCAAGGAGTTCCAGGTTGTCTGGTCATCGATTTAAAGTCACAAGAAGAAAGGTATATCTCATGATGGCTTCTATTCGTAAATAAATGTGAGAATAATATACTAAAAGTTTTACACGAGTAGTTGCATATCGAAGTAAAAGAATGTATAATTTGATGGGAAAGAAATGCGGAAACCTTTCTCCAAACCGGAGAGTACCTGCGAGAGGACCGAGCAATACAACGCACGAACCCAAAAACAATCACACAAAATAATCCACGCAGACACAGAGAATTTTTGACGTGGAAAACCCTTGCGGAAAAAACCACGGGACGATCGGAGTCCAATCCTGAGAAGCCTCCACTAATGGAATAGAAGAATTACACCCTCTACAAACTCCTCTCGATCCAAATCGGATCCCCATAACACTCAGAAGTAAGAACAATGATTACAAGGCTACGAAGAGCGAGAACGACAAGTAGAGATTACCCGAAACACGATCTCCTTCGAAAACGACCTTCAATCCTCCGTCTTCTCTCCGAAGTTGTAATGGCACTCTTGCCTCCTTCTCCTCTTTTTCTTCTTGTGTGTTCTACGATAATTAGGGTTAGGAATAACCTAATATTAACTCCCCTAATCCGCAGCAAAATCTGGACCGTTGGATTAGATCCAGTGGTGAAAAATTACCCAAATTTCCGCATCAGCCCCGATGACACAGAGTTCGGCCAGAACTCTGTGTCGGACATCCAGCACCTAACGCCAACATCCTGGAATGGCCAGACCGAGTTTGGCCCGAACTCGCCATGGGATCGAGTTCGGCCCGAACTCGGCAATCCCATTCCAGAACCTCCTTCTGGTCAACAACAGCAGCAGCGACTCCGCGTCGCCTACTTCCCGAGCTTCTTCGACACACGAATGGCGCTCGTCGCACTCTGGGGTCTTCTCCACATAGGTTGGGAACCCCACCCACTCCAACAAATCTCTCCCTTCACAACAATAGGGAGGATGTCGTCATCCCGACGACCTGCCTGCAGTATTCAAACTTCTCCCCTTGGTAGAATCTTCGTGAACATATCAGCTCCATTGTCATCTGTATGAACCTTATCAAGCTCCGCGTCCTTCTTCTCAACCACATCCCGTATCCAATGATACCGAGTCTCGATGTGTTTGGACCGGCTATGAAACATCTGATTCTTCACAAGGTGAATAGCACTATGACTGTCGCAAGGCAAAGTATACTGCTCTTGCTTCAGTCCCATTTTCTGCAGCAGCTTCTTCATCCACAGCAACTCCTTGCAAGCCTCCATCGCTGTAATATACTCTGCCTCTGTCGTCGACAAGGCAACACACTTCTGCAATCGTGACTGCCACGACACCGCTCCTCCCGCAAACATCATCACGTAGCCTGAAGTCGATCGCCTCGTGTCTACATCTCCAGCCATATCAGCGTCGGTATACCCAACCAGCTTCGGCTCGTCACCACCAAAGGAAAGTCTCCAACCAGCAGTGCCCTGAAGATATCGTAGAATCCACTTGACCGCACTCCAATGTACCCTTCCAGGATTTGAAAGATACCTGCTAACCGTACCAACTGTATGAGCAATATCTGGCCTCGTACACACCATAGCATACATAAGGCTCCCCATAGCTGAGGCATATGGAACCCGCTCCATATCATCCTTTTCGTCCTCGGTAGATGGACACTGCTCCTCAGTGAGCTTAGAGTGAGCCGCAAGAGGGGAACTCACTTTCTTCGACCCGTTCATCCCGAAACGCTGAAGTACCCGGTGAATGTACTTCGTTTGGGACAAGTGTAGCAGCTTGGACTCTCTCTCTCGGCTGATCTCCATCCCAAGAATAGTCTTTGCTGCACCCAAATTCTTCATAGAGAAGGCCGCGCCCAGTTGGCGCTTCAGCTCCGCTATCCTAGTGGCATTCCGACCCACTAATAGCATATCATCAATATAGAGCAATAAAATGATAAAATCATCGTCGGCAAAATATCTCACAAATACACAGTAATCCGACGTCGTCCGTGCATAACCATGCTCCCCCATAAACGACTCGAACTTCCTATACCACTGCCTCGGAGCCTGCTTCAGACCATACAAGCTCTTCCTCAACCGGCAGACCAAATGTGACTTGTCCTTCTCACAGAATCCCTCTGGCTACTCCATGTACAACTCCTCCTCAAGATCACCGTGGAGGAATGCCGTCTTCACATCCATTTGCTTGATCTCCAAGTCGAAACTGGCTGCTAATGCTAGTACCACCCGAATAGACGAATGCTTGACGACAGGCGAAAAGATCTCATCATAATCCACGCCTTTCTGCTGACCGTAGCCTTTAACTACCAGCCTCGCTTTGTATCGAGGGCGAGTAGCATCATCCGTCTGCTTCACTCTAAATACCCATCGATTCTTCAAAGCCTTCTTGCCCTTTGGCAACCGCACCAGCTCATAAGTGGAATTAGTATGCAAGGAACTCATCTCCTCCTGCATAGCCTCCATCCACTCCTGCCTGTGTTCGCCTTCTATAGCCTCTGCAAAACTTTCGGGCTCTCCCCCGTCAGTCAATAGCACATACTCATCTGGTGAGTATCTCGTAGATGGTCGACGATCCCTATCACTCCTCCTCAGTTGAGCCACTGGTGCTGGCTGTATACCAACAACCTCCTCCCCTTCAGGAACTGCCTCCCCGGCATGCTCATCCTCCTGAGGGACACCCTGACCAGCATCAGCAGGCTGATGATCAAGGTTGGAAGCAACTCCATGTACTGGCTCTCCCATAACTGGATCCTCTGCGATGTCCTCTAGAAGATGCTCGAAGCGAAATGACTCTAACTCAGGCAATTCTTCAGCCTCAGAAGGCGTCTCGGAATCCTGAGTATTGGTCATGGTCTGATCATCGACAAACACCACGTCCCTGCTTCTGTAGAGCTTTTTTTCCACCGGGTCGTAGAGTCTATAGCCAAACTCATCCCGACCGTAGCCGACAAAGACGTATCGCCTCGTCTTCGGCTCAAGTTTGGTCCTCTCGTCCTTCGGTACATGCACGAAGGCCTTACAACCAAATGCCCGCAGGTGATTGTATGATGGCTCTTTGTCGTACCATACTTTATCAGGTACATCATCCTGCAAAGGAGCACTAGGAGATAAATTAATAACATAAGCAGCTGTGAGAAGAGCCTCACCCCAATAACTGCTCGACAAGTTTGCTTCTGACAGTAAACATCGCACCCTCTCCATCAGTTTCCTGTTCATGCGCTCCGCTACACCATTGAGCTGAGGTGTCTTGGGCGGAGTCTTCTGGTGTCGTATCCCTTGCTCTCTGCAATACGCATCAAAGGGACCGATGTATTCGCCGCCATTGTCAGACCGAACACACAACAACTTCTTGCCCGTCTCCCTTTCAACAGAGGCCTGAAACTCCTTGAAAGTAGGCAGCACCTGATCCTTGGTCTTTAAGGCATAGACCCAAACCTTCCTGGAACAGTCATCAATAAAGGTTACAAAGTAAGAAGCACCACCAAGAGATTTTACCTTCATAGGATCGCAGACATCCGAGTGAATCAACTCGAGCAACGCCGGCTTCCTCGAACTTGGGTGACTTTGGAAAGACACCCTATTTTGCTTCCCAGCTAAACAGTGCGTGCACTTCTCCAACTTTGTAGACTTGAGCCCCGGAATCACCTTCCTGTTCACCAAGTAGCTCATCCCCTTCTCGCTGATATGGCCGAGCCGCCTGTGCCACAGCTCGGTAGACGCATCACTGACTGCGTTCACCTCCTGTGCCCCCTGTGCGCTCCCCTCCATATAGTAGAGACCGGACTTCTTGCTTCCTCTGGCAATCACCATCGAACCCCTGGAAAGCTTCCACTGACTGTTCCCGAAGAGACCGAAGAATCCCTCGTCATCCAACCTTCTGACCGACACCAGGTTGAAACGGATATCAGGGACATGACGAACATCCTTGAGAACAAGAACCGCACCCGTCTTCGTTCTCAAATGCACATCTCCAATGGCAACCGCCTTCGACACATCTCCATTGCCCATCTTCAATACGCCACAGTCGCCTGTCGTGTAAGTGGCAAACAGTGCCCTATTGTGAGATACATGTGCTGAAGCCCCTGAGTCCACCAGCCAAGAATTGTTATCGCAGGCGAGGTTAGTAATGACCTCATCACCTACGACGATCACATCGCCTCCATGCATCGAGGCCGCCGCTGTAGTGTTCTCTTCTTGCTTCCCCTTGTCGCCCTTCTTCTCTCTCTTCCAAGCAAAACAGTTCCGCTTGATGTGGCCCTTCTTACCACAATGGTAACACTCTGAGTCCTCGTAATGACTGTGAAACCCATATCCTGTAATTAATTATTAAATAGTGTTTAGTATTATTATTATTAGCTTTTCTAAAAATAAATTATTATTAATATTACTATTAAATATTTTTGGGTGAAAAAGGATTTCAAAAAAATAATAACAACATGGTTTTTGGTTTCAGACCCAGACCCGAGTCCGAACCCAGACCCAGGCCTGAGCCCAATCCCATTCTTTTTAAATCCTGATTTTGACTTGGTTAATCTTTTTATAAAAAAAAATATATAATATAATATCATTTTTGGGCTGGTCCCGAAGGACCAGCAACTTCTCACAAATGTATTAGTAAAACCCCCTTCCCTCACGTTCTGGTCAAGCCCTACTTCTTCTCCTCTCTCTTTGCTCCTTGCCACACACTTTCACTCCACTCCCTTATTTATTAACTCCCCTCTATTCCCACATCTTCACGTAATATCTGTAGACAAAAACTCTCTTCTCCCACTCCTCTATATTTCACAGAGAGCACAACTCTCACCTAACCACAACACTCTTCTTCAAACCCCCCAAGCACACTTTCCACCAAACCCCCTCACCCGATCTCTCCTCTACCCGACCATCCTCCGCCGAGCGCCGAGCTCGCGCGCCCCTCCGGCGACACCGCAGACGCGCCGACCATCCTCGGCCAGCTCCTCGCCGCGCCAGCCTCCGACGAGCCGCGGCCACCCTCGGTCGCCCGTCCCCTGTCGGCCACCCGTTCCCCTTCGGCGCCATCTCCGCCGACCAGCGCATTCGCGGTCGAGCCATCCCCGCCGCCTTCGCGGCCGAGCTCCCTGGCCCACGCCCCGTGTGGCCACACCCCTCTGACAGCGCCTCTCCCTCAGCGCCCCTTCGCGCTCTCCAGCGAACCCGACAGCGTTGCCCTAGCCGCTGTCCCGGCCGACAGCCCCTGTCGTCGGCGTTCCCGAGCACACTGTCCGAGCTCGCTGCCATTTGGCGAGTTTTCCCTGTTGGTTCTGACCGTGCCCTAGCTTCGGATCTCTTTGGCATTTCCTCGACGTCGTTGCTTGTACAGCACTATTTCGGGAATTACGTCGCTGACTCAGGAGCTCTTTTCTTCCTATTTTTACATCTGAGAGCTCTAGCCGAGCAATCCGAGGTATAACCTCCTGTCCCGCTATTTTATTATTTATTGTCGATGATGAAATGGTCCCCGGTTCCCTTTGGGAATTCGGTATTAGCGACGTCGTATTTTTTCGGGACTTTCGAAAAGGTCCCGTGGATTATTTTGCATTCCCGGAATATTTCGGAAATGGTTTTTGGTATGTTTTAGTTTCTGGAAATTTCCGGGAACGTTCTGTGACTTGTGGATTTGGAATCGGACTTCCGAAATTATTTCGGGTCGTCCCGATTATTTTGTGGATTGGCTGTGGATGTTTTATATATATAAAATGCGAGTTTTTCCCTGGTTTAGGACTTGCAGGAATTATCAGCGCCATTTTCCCAGTTTTTGGGTTGACCAAAAACAGAGGAGATGCTGCCCGATTTTTCCGTAAATCCTGAATTATTTTCAAAATGAATTTAAAATAATTTTCGGAATTTATTTGATATTTATTTTTGGGTGACGACCGTACCGGTCAATGGACCCGGCTAAGTGCAAACGATACCGTCCCCGCCCGGACGTTGAGGCAATTAGCCAAAAATGAGGATCGGACCATTATCTGAGACTTGCTATTTATCATTATTTTATTATTTAATTCTGTTTATATTTAATTTCTATTTTTTAGTTTAGGACTAACGTCAGTCTTATTCTTATTTCAATTTATGTAAATAAATTGTAAATGGGCATAAGCCCAGCTGGCTGGTCTGTGATTGTAATAGCTTAGATTTCTTGTCTTTCTGGTTTTACGAGTTTTAATGTTTAACGATTAAAATAATTAAAAAGTATTTTTCGTATGAAAATTTATTATTATTTTCTCACCTAAAAATTGACGAGTTTAATATTAAATAAAAGTCACGTATTTCTCACTAAGCAAGAAAATTAGTTTTATATTTATATTTATAAAAGATTACCAAGTTTTCATAAATAACCTGGCGGCGATGTTGTTTTCCCAAATTCAAAGTTAAATAATCGTTTTCCCTCGTATTAAATCAACGCACATAATAAACGTGTTTAGTTAATTAAATAATTAAAATTGGACTAGGACGCAAATAGAGATTACGACTAGTATAGTTTAGTTGGTTAACCTGAAAGCTGAGTCTCTCTCTCGAATGTAGGAATTCGAGGACAACTCTAAACTTTCCGTCTCGGAGTCGTCCACCTCTCTAGTCATTTTCCTGAGGAAAGTATAGTTTGTGTTAGTTTACAGTTATTTACTTAATCGTTTTACTGCATGTCTAAACCACGACTCAAACACGAAACTCTCACCGAGAGTACTGTACTGTAACTACTGGAGAACTGGAGAATAGCGTAATGATTATGACCACTACTGTAACAAAACCCATTATCCCTCCTGTAACAAACCCAAGCCGGTCATATGTCATTACCTGTTCAAATCACTGTTTTATACTGTAACAAACCTGTTTTAAAACTGTTTAGAACTGCATGATTCTATTTCTTATTTAACTGCTTAATTAGCATGAATTGTACTTTGCTCCCTCCTGACAGGAGATATATTTTTAGGCGATGTTGAGGATGCTGAGCTGTGTTACAACAGCTATTACGACCCTGAGTTGTACCCCGTTGTGCTGCCAGAGTCCCCGCAGGAGGACGATGGAACTGAGGCTGATAGATAGATTTTCTCCTTTTCTGTATTTTGTTTATTTCAAAATTCTGTACTTTCCCTTCAGAACAATTTCCATTGTATTTAAATTCAGTTTAATAAAGTTTAATTCCGAAGTTGAGTTGTGACAAATTATAGTGTTGTTGTATGGTTACCTGCTACTGAACAGCTTACTGCCGCCGTCTCAACAACGGTGCAGGCTGGGCATGATCCGACTAGACCCAGATTATTGGGATCGGGTCGTGACATGTTTTCAGTGGTGGCCCATGCAGGTCCTACAACAACTTAGGAAAATATACCTAGAAACAATTAGAACACTAGAACATTGATTTGTCACGACATAGGACCGAATTATATAAATAAATATTTTTGTTTGATTATAGACTGGTAGGATACCTTGCTTATGGATGTACCCTAAACCTTCCAGATCATGGCCAAAGGAAAGACTACTAGATCCGGTCCTGCTGATGATGAGGTGTCATCAACTGATCACAACCCTTCTCAAGCACGCCGGGACCCACCACCCTTGCAGCTGACAGACCGTCCTCATGCTGCACCAGCTCCCCGGCCTGTTTACGCTTCCACAGCGCAAGTGGCAGAACCGGCACATTCCCGGGCTGAGCCGCAGACCCCTGCGGTAGTGCCCGCACCAGCTGCTCCACCAATACCCGTGGATCCTACTGACCTAGTGGGTATGCTACGAGGAGTGCTTGAAGCACAGAGAGCTCAAACATAAGCCCACCGAGAGCAGACTGTTGCCCAAGCTGAAGCCCATCGCGAGCAGACCGCGATTATGAGAGAAGGCATGGAGAATGCCTACAACGTGGCTATGGCTGCCTTCGAGAGAGGAGGAACCACATCATCAGGGCCACGATCTGCCAAGGTAAGCATGATTCAGGAGTTAATTATATTTCTTTAAAGGCCATTCTTTTGATTAGAGGCGTATTATTTCATGAAGGTTGGAGATATAGAAAGTTTTAAGAAGCAAGACCCTCGACCTTTCAAAGGAACCGAGGGTATCATCTACGCCGATGAATGGCTAGATCATATGGAGCGTCTCCTGAGCGTCGCTCGACTTCCGGAGGACCTCAAGGCTGAAGCTGTAGGACTCCAACTACAAGATGTGGCGAGCATCTGGTATCGGAATGAACCCCGACTCCAGGACAAGCAGCTCGACTGGGACACCTTCAAGAAGCTGTTCCGCAGGAAGTTCTTCCCGACATCGGAGATACGGGAAATGGAGAGGCAATTCCAGAACTTGAAGCATGGAAACATGACGGTCAGCGAGTATGCAGCAGAGTTCGGCCGACTAAGCCGCTTTGCCCAGAACCTGGTAGCTGACCCCAAGGATCGTGCTGAGCGATTCAGGTATGGCTTACGAGAAGAGATCCGCACCCCTGTGATCGCAGGTGGCGCTAAGACCTATGAGAGGATCCTGATTCGAGCTCAGGACGTGGAGAAGAGCCAACCTTCTCGATCCAAGAGGGAGTACCCTGGAACTAGCAACTTCCAGGGTAGTCAGAAGCGGCCCAACAACAACAACAACAACAACAACAACAGGCCCTCGCACCACCAGCAGCATCATCATCAGGCGAGGACCAATGACCGGGCACACCAGAAGCAGATCCCTGTCTGCGACTATTGCAAGAGGCCGGGCCACCAGTCGAACATCTGCAGGAAGAGGCTAGGTCACTGCCTAGTCTGTGGGTCTGCCACCCACCAAGTGAAGGACTGCCCCATGTCAGGCCACCGGCCAGGAACCAACCAGCAGAGAGCTCCCTTACCTACTCAGCAACAACAGTTTGGACAGCACCAGCAGAAGACTGGGCAAGCTTTTGCCCTAGCAGCTGATGAGCAGGAGCCAGAGCAGGAACCCACCGCAGATGTCATCACAGGTTCCATTTATGTGTTTTCACATCCTGCTCTAACATTATTTGATTCGGGTGCATCACATAGTTTTATATCATCCAAGTTTATATCTGCACACCACATAGATTCGGGACTTAGTAGGGTGATTAGTAGGGTTATGACCGGTGGTGGACCCATACCCATCACTGAGGCTTGTAATTGTCCCATAACCATCTCTGGCCATCAGTTTTCAACACCTTTACTAGTGATGCCCCTGCCCAACTATGACGTAGTCCTAGGGATGGACTGGTTGAGTGAACAGCATGCGCTGATTGATTGTCACCGAGGTTGTGTAATCTTCAGCCCACCAGGAGAACCGGAGTTTGTAATCTCTCGGGCTCCGGAAGATATGAAGAGTATTTCCTACTCCTCAATCACCGAAGAACCCGGGCCTCCTCGCCCTATTATTGTGAAATTTATGGACGTCTTTCCAGATAGTCTTCCAGGATTGCCGCCAGATCGAGATGTGGAATTCACTATCGATCTAGTACCTGGCTCTTCCCCTATTTCTCGGGGATGCTACAGAGTCAACCCAAAGGAGGCTAAGGAGATGAAGGATCAGATCGACGAGCTGAAGTCGCAAGGATTTATCAGAGACGGAGCTTCACCCTGGGGAGCACCAGTTTTGTTCGTGCCCAAGAAGGATGGAACCGTGCGGATGTGCATCGACTACCGGGCGCTGAACAACATCACCATCAAGAACAAGTACCCCTTGCCCCGGATCGACGACCTGTTTGATCAACTGAGCGGAGCCAAGGTATTTTCAAAGATAGATCTCAGATCAGGCTACCATCAAATCAAGGTCAGGAAGGAGGATATTCCCAAGACGGCGTTCAACACCAAGTATGGACAATTTGAACTCTTGGTCATGCCGTTTGGACTGACAAATGCTCCTGCGGTATTCATGAACCTCATGAACAAGGTTTTCCATGAATATCTGGATCAGTTTGTTGTTGTCTTTATCGATGACATACTGATCTACTCGAAGACGGTGGAAGAGCATGAAGAGCACTTGAGGAAAGTGCTGAGTACCTTGAGGAAGGAGAAGCTCTATGGTAAGCTATCCAAATGTGAATTCTTTTTAGACAAGGTAAAATTTTTGGGCCATGTTGTCACAGGAAAAGGAATTTTGGTGGATCCAAAGAAGATAGCTGCTATTGAGAAGTGGACTGCACCAAGCTCGGTTGCAGAGATCAGGAGCTTTTTGGGACTAGCTGGCTACTACCGGAAGTTCGTAAAGGATTTCTCCAAGATTGCAGAGCCAATGACGAAGCTTACCAGGAAGAATAAAGAGTTCATATGGTCTGAAGCGTGCCAGTCAGCTTTTGAGGAACTGAAGAAGAGGCTCACAACTGCGCCGATACTTGCGCTACCCGCAGGTACTGGCGGTTTCTCAATCTATAGTGATGCTTCCAGAAAAGGACTGGGCTGCGTTCTTCAACAACACGGGAAAGTGATTGCCTATGCATCTAGACAATTGCGGACTCATGAGAAGAACTACCCACACATGACTTGGAGCTTGCAGCGGTGATTTTTGCTTTGAAGCTATGGAAGCACTACCTGTATGGTGAGAGAGTGGAAATATTTACGGACCACAAAAGTCTGAAATATGTTTTCACTCAGAAGGAGCTGAACATGAGGCAAAGACGATGGTTGGAGCTGATGAAGGATTTTGATATCAATCTGCAGTACCATCCGGGTAAGGCTAATGTTGTTGCTGATGCACTTAGTCGTTACCCAATGGCGATGTTCTTGACCAAGGAGCGCCATTTGCTGGAGGACATGGAGAAGCTTGGATTGGAAATTGTACTGCCCGAGGAGGAGATGAAGAAGCTTGGAAGAGAAGCCATCGTACCAGGAGCTGAATCATCATTGATACAGTTGCAAGTGCGTTCGAGTCTTATGGACAAGATCAAGGAGACACAATTTCAAGACGAGACGCTTTGCAAACTCAGAGACCAAGTGCTAGCAGGAACACTTGAAGGATTCTCAATCGCCAGCGACGGAGCATTGAAGAATGGTACGAGGCTGTGTGTACCAACTGGCGAACTGAGGAACGAGCTGATGCAAGAAGCGCACCAGTCGCAGTATTCCATACACCCTGGAGCCAACAAGATGTACCGGGATATGCGGACTATAGTATGGTGGTACGGAATAAAGAAGGACGTATCCAGGTATATGGCTAGATGTTTAATTTGTCAGCAAGTTAAAGCCAGCAGGCAGAGACCAGCAGGATTATTGCAGCCGCTTGACATTCCGGAGTGGAAATGGGAGCACATAACGATGGATTTTGTATCGGGACTGCCTCGATCCCAAGGAGGGAAGGATGTCATCTGGGTTATAGTGGGCCGACTGACGAAGTCAGCTCACTTTATCCCCTTCAAGGTTGGTTTATCCACCGAGAAGTTGGCAGCACTGTACATGCGGCACATCTGCCAGATTCATGGAGTTCCGGTAAGTATTGTATCTGACAGAGATACCAGATTTACATCTCATTTTTGGAAGAGTTTGCATGACAGCTTGGGGACCCAACTGAAGTTCAGTACCGCCTACACCCTCAGACTGACGGGCAATCGAAGAGAACCATCCAGACGCTAGAAGATATGCTGAGATCCTGCGTCCTGGAATTTGGAGGGTCTTGGGAAGACCATTTGCACTTGGTAGAGTTCTCTTACAACAACAGCTACCAAGCTAGCATCGGGATGACACCGTTCGAGGCACTCTATGGACGTCGTTGCCGTACCCCTCTTGCCTGGGACGACGTCGGAGAACGAGTGTTGCTTGGACCTGAGATGGTGACCGAAGCAGCAGAGAAGGTGAGAATGATTAGAGATAAGCTCCGGATAGCCCAAGACAGACAGAAGCATTGGGCCGATTGCAGCAGACGGCCTTTGGAGTTTGAAGTAGGCGACAGTGTATTTGTGAAGATATCGCCTACCAGAGGAACAATTCGCTTCGGCAGAGCAGGAAAGTTGAGCCCCAGGTATATTGGTCCATTTGAAATACTTAACAGGATTGGAGAAGTGGGTTATCGGGTGGCTCTACCCCCAAGTCTAGAAGACGTCAACAACGTCTTCCACGTCTCGCAGCTGAGACGCTACATCCCGGACCCGAGCCATATCTTGGACCATTCAGAGCTGGAGATTGGACCCAGCCTCACAGTGCCGGAGAAACTAGTAGCAATTTTAGACCGAGGCGAAAAGAGGACCAGGAGCACCGTGACGCCAATAGTCAGAGTGATGTGGCGGCACAACTCACCAGGCGAGTCGACCTGGGAGCGAGAAGACCAGATGCGGGAGCAGTATCCGTACCTGTTTGAGACTTGAGGTAATCCCTAACTTTACTTTAATTTCGAGGACAAAATTTTCTAAGAAGGGAAGATTGTGAAACCCATATCCTGTGATTAATTATTAAATAGTGTTTAGTATTATTATTATTAGCTTTTCTAAAAATAAATTATTATTAATATTACTATTAAATTTTTTTGAGTGAAAAAGGATTTCAAAAAAATAATAACAACATGGTTTTTGGTTTCAGACCCAGACCCGAGTCCGAACCCAGACCCAGGCCTGAGCCCAATCCCATTCTTTTTAAATCCTAATTTTGACTTGGTTAATCTTTTTATAAAAAAAAAATATAATATCATTTTTGGGCTGGTCCCGAAGGACCATCAACTTCTCACACATGAATTAGTAAAACCCCCTTTCCTCACGTTCTGGTCAAGCCCTACTTTTTCTCCCCTCTCTTTGCTCCTTGCCACACACTTTCACCCCACTCCCTTATTTATTAACTCCCCTCTATTCCCACTTCTTCACGTAATATCTGTAGATAAAAACTCTCTTCTCCCACTCCTCTATATTTCACAGAGAGCACAACTCTCACCTAACCCCAACACTCTTCTTCAAACCCCCCAAGCACACTCTCCACCAAACCCCCTCACCCGATCTCTCCTCCACCCGACCATCCTCCGCCGAGCGCCGAGCTCGCGCGCCCCTCCGGCGACACCGCAGCCGCGCCGACCATCCTCGGCCAGCTCCTCGCCGCGCCAGCCTCCGACGAGCCGCGGCCACCCTCGGCCGCCCGTCCCCCGTCGACCGCCCGTTCCCCTTCGGTGCCATCTCCGTCGACCAGCGCGTTCGCGGCCGAGCCATCCCCGCCGCCTTCGCGGCCGAGCTCCCTGGCCCATGCCCCGTGCGGCCACACCCCTCTGACAGCGCCTCTCCCTCAGTGCCCCTTCGCGCTCTCCGGCGAACCCGACAGCGTTGCCCTAGCCGCTGTCCCGGCCGACAGCCCCTGTCGTCGGCGTTCCCGAGCTCGCTGTCCGAGCTCGCTGCCATTTGGCGAGTTTTCCCTGTTGGTTCTAACCGTGCCCTAGCTTCGGATCTCTTCGGCATTTCCTCGACGTCGTTGCTTGTACAGCACTATTTCGGGAATTACGTCGCTGACTCATGAGCTTTTTTCTTCCTATTTTTACATCTGAGAGCTCTAGCCGAGCAATCCGAGGTATAACACCATGTCCCGCTATTTTATTATTTATTGTCGATGATGAAATGGTCCCCGGTTCCCTTTGGGAATTCGGTATTAGCGACGTCGTATTTTTCCGGGACTTTCAGAAAGGTCCCGTGGATTATTTTGCATTCCCGGAATATTTCGGGAATGGTTTTTGGTATGTTTTAGTTTCTGGAAATTTCCGGGAACGTTCTGTGACTTGTGGATTTGGAATCGGACTTCCGAAATTATTTCGGGTCGTCCCGATTATTCTGTGGATTGGCTGTGGATGTTTTATATATATAAAATGCGGGTTTTTCCCTGGTTTGGGACTTGCAGGAATTATCGGCGCCATTTTCCCAGTTTTTGGGTTGACCAAAAACAGAGGAGATGCTGTCCGATTTTTCCGTAAATCCTGAATTATTTTCAAAATGAATTTAAAATGATTTTCGGAATTTATTTGATATTTATTTTTGGGTGATGACCGTACCGGTCAATGGACCCGGCTAAGTGCAAACGATACCGGCCCCGCCCGGACGTTGAGACAATTAGCCAAAAATGAGGATCGGACCATTATCTGAGACTTGCTATTTATCATTATTTTATTATTTAATTCTGTTTATATTTAATTTCTATTTTTCAGTTTAGGACTAACGTCAGTCTTATTCTTATTTCAATTTATGTAAATAAATTGTAAATGGGCATAAGCCCAGCTGGCTGGTCTGTGACTGTAATAGCTTAGATTTCCTGTCTTTCTGGTTTTACGAGTTTTAATGTTTAACGATTAAAATGATTAAAAAGTATTTTTTGTATGAAAATTTATTATTATTTTCTCACCTAAAAATTGACGAGTTTAATATTAAATAAAAGTCACGTATTTCTCACTAAGCAAGAAAATTAGTTTTATATTTATATTTATAAAAGATTACCAAGTTTTCATAAATAACCTGGCGGCGACGTTGTTTTCCCAAATTCAAAGTTAAATAATCGTTTTCCCTCGTATTAAATCAACGCACATAATAAACGTGTTTTTCTGTGTTTAGTTAATTAAATAATTAAAATTGGACTAGGACGCAAATAGAGATTACAACTAGTATAGTTTAGTTGGTTAACCTGAAAGCTGAGTCTCTCTCTCGAATGTAGGAATTCGAGGACAACTCTAAACTTTCCGTCTCGGAGTCGTCCACCTCTCCAGTCATTTTCCTGAGGCAAGTATAGTTTGTGTTAGTTTACAGTTATTTACTTAATCGTTTTACTGCATGTCTAAACCACGACTCAAACACGAAACTCTCACCGAGAGTACTGTACTGTAACTACTGGGGAACTGGGAAATAGCGTAATGATTATGACCACTACTGTAACAAAACCCATTATCCCTCCTGTAACAAACCCAAGCCGGTCATATGTCATTACCTGTTCAAATCACTGTTTTATACTGTAACAAACCTGTTTTAAAACTGTTTAGAACTGCATGATTCTATTTCTTATTTAACTGCTTAATTAGCATGAATTGTACTTTGCTCCCTCCTGACTGGAGATATATTTTTAGGCGATGTTGAGGATGCTGAGCTATGTTACAACAGCTATTACGACCCTGAATTGTACCCCGTTGTGCTGCCAGAGTCCCCGCAAGAGGACGATGGAACTGAGGCTGATAGATAGATTTTTCTCCTTTTCTGTATTTTGTTTATTTCAAAATTCTGTACTTTCCCTTCAGAACAATTTCCATTGTATTTAAATTCAGTTTAATAAAGTTTAATTCCGAAGTTGAGTTGTGACAAATTATAGTGTTGTTGTATGGTTACCTGCTACTGAACAGCTTACTGCCGCCGTCTCAACAACGGTGCAGGCTGGGCATGATCCGACTAGACCCAGATTATTGGGATCGGGTCGTGACAACGACCCTTGGACTTCCCCCTGCTCTTGTCTCTGCCACCACCTGGACCCCTGCTTTTGCCCCTTCCGCGGCTCTCTGAAACAAGTAGCCTCTGAGTGGTGGGATGTGGATGAAGTGCCCTGAGAACGTCTCCGCATCTTTTCATTCAACACCCTCGCTCTTGGCAAACTCCAGACTGACCACAGCCCTCTGGAGCAGAAGCGATCATAGATACTCGTACGGTCTCCCACGAGTCTGGCAAAGTACACAGCAGCCACAGTCCCTGAACTTCGTCGTCGAACTTGACTCCCATAGAAGACAGCTGGTCAACCACGCCCTGGAACTCACTCAAGTAGTCCGAAATAGACGCCCCATCCTTGTATCGCAGACCCATCATCGTTCGGATCAGGAACAACTTGTTTACCCCGGTCTTCTTCGCATACAAGGATTCCAGCTTATCCCACAACGTCTTCGCGTGCTCAATATTGGCAACGTGGTTGTACACGTTCTCGTCCACAAACTGCCGTATGTACCCACACACTTGTATATGCTCGAATGTCCAGTCCTCCTCGGATTTATCACTGGGCTTCTCGGATGCAAACACGGATAGATGCAGCTTCTTGACAAATAGCAAATCCTTCATCTTGCTCCGCCAATAATGATAGTTTGTGCCATTAAGATTCACCATGCGCACCGGCTTCACGTCCATCTCTCCTCTCTAGTTTCTGTCAATTCCTGACACCCTTCTGAATTCCAGAACCTGGCTTTGATACCACTCTGATGGAAAAGAAACTGCGGAAATCTTTCCCCAAACCGGAGAGTACCTGCGAGAGGACCGAGCAATACAACGCACGAACCCAAAAACAACCACACAAAACAATCCACGCAGACACAGAGAATTTTTGACGTGGAAAACCCTTGCGGGAAAAACCACGGGACGATCGGAGTCCAACCCTGAGAAGCCTCCACTAATGGAATAGAAGAATTACACCCTCTACAAACTCCTCCCGATCCAAATCGGATTCCCACAACACTCAGAAGTAAGAACAATGATTACAAGGCTACGAAGAGCGAGAACGACGAGTAGAGATTACCCGAAACACGATCTCCTTCGAAAACGACCTTCAATCCTCCGTCTTCTCTCCGAAGTTGTAATGGCACTCTTGCCTCCTTCTCCTCTTTTCTTCTTGTGTGTTCTACGATGATTAGGGTTAGGAATAACCTAATATTAACTCCCCTAATCCGCAGCAAAATCTGGACCGTTGGATTAGATCCAGTGGTGAAAAATCACCCAAATTCCCGTATCAGCCCCGACAACACAGAGTTCGGCCAGAACTCTGTGTCGGACATCCAGCACCTAACGCCAACATCCTGGAATGGCCAGACCGAGTTCGGCCCGAACTCGCCATGGGACCGAGTTCGGCCCGAACTCGGCAATCCCATTCCAGAACCTCCCTCTGGTCAACAACAGCAGCAGCGACTCCGCGTCGCCTACTTCCTGAGCTTCTTCGACACACGAATGGCGCTCGTCGCACTCCGGGATCTTCTCCACATAGGTTGGGAACCCCACCCACTCCATCATAATTTTTAGTTAAGAACAATTAGATATGTATTGCATATGGCCGTCAATCTAGATTATTCCTGTCGAATGCTTATAGGGTATTATTTAATTCTTTCACACCTTATTCATATTTTTTGCACAACAGTCTCATGTCCCATACATGGCCCACCTGTATCAAGGTTCTTTGCATTAGATAGATGTAATCTCACTGATAATTGAAAGTTATATAAATAATTTAAATTTTGTACGTGATAGTAGTATTATTGGTGTTATCTTTTCTTCCATAGATGCTTTTACGGAAATGCATACCAGTTCATGTTTTTGAAAATTATTTGGACAACATACTCGATAGTTAACATATAAGGTTGATTGTGAATTTCTATTTAATCCGGATGAGTAAAAGTCCATGTTTTAAAAACTATTTGCATGAATTACTCAATAGATTAATCTAAATTCATTTGGTTTTGGATTATACTCATTTATTTAATCTTATCGTAAGTCATTTGGTTTTGGATGATGTTTATCTATATTGTCATGTCCACATCTATTATCAAAAAACTCATATTGTTATTTTAAATTAAAGGATAAGAAAGATGAGGCTTCTGTTATGACACCTCAGGACCAATTTTTTTTAGTTATTCTAAACGAAAAATAAACAGCATATTAAACCATCCCATGAAACAGTTTCTCATTGAACAAGATTTTTCAATTAAAGTGCATTATGCTTGCATTGCATATTGCCATTACAAGTCACTTTCCCAACACTCCTGTCATCGAATTACAAGTCACTGACCAACAACTTTCTTCCTTTTGACAAAGCTTGTGACCATTCTTTGATTTTTGCTATCCCCCAAGAAGTTAATAATTCAATTTCATACTTTGCCACAAACGACCCTATGTCGCATGGACTCAAATACAAAAAGACACAATATCGACATGGCAACATGGTGACATGCACACATCATGTATTTGGAGTCCTGGTTACGTCTTCGACTCGACACAACATGACATTGATATGACACCGATTTTTAGAGCGTTTGTGCTTCCCAGCAAAGAACAAAACCGGATCATAGGGGAAGTAGATTGTTTGTGCACATTTATATTCAGTTTTAAGATTTATAAATGTTAATATCTTTAATCTAACTTTTACTGGAAGGAAAATTATTGGAGAAAATTTGTTTAGAGTTGTGTAACATTTAGATGCAATTGTTTATGACATTATTACTTGTCTTGCAAGTTTGGATCCTTGTCTGTGAGTATGCTATTTATCCAAACATTAGTATCGTTACACACTCCATTTCTTAATCTTTGAAGTTGCTAATTTTTGTGTTAGGTTGCCAAACATGCTTGAACTTACTATGCCTAACAAGATGTTGCCAACATGTTTAGACTTATTATGCCTGGCCTAGTCCCATAAGATAATCTGGTCTGTTGCGAGACTATGTTTAGATGCAAACATTTAGCGATATGTTAGGATGCCCCTATGGTTGCCCTCCCACCCGGGAACTGAAATTATTGGTCCATCTTGAGATTTATACTTGGCCAATATATATAATGTGGCATAATGACTATTGTACGCTATACTAAGTGATGTTACTTATAAATATCATTTTTAGCTAAGGCCTATATTACTCAGCATCTAGCCTAAATGCCTTTTGAAGGGTTAGTAAATATTGATTTTATGATAATTTTTAGGACAACAAGACATATCAGCAAATATTATTGTGGTGAAGTACAACTTCCTAGCTTTTAAAGTTGAATAATATTTAGGAGCATTATGACTAGATCGCAAAGTACAAATAAGTTTACTTTGTATATTTTTTAGACCACCCAAATGGGTACATGCATGATAGGTGTTGCGCTGCATGTCCGGGAAAAACCAGTTGCACGCAAACTAAATTTTTGTAGGTCGTAGCAGGTCGCTGGCTCCCGAAAGGCTAAAAATGAAAATACCAATCTGAATGTTGATATTTTAATAATGTAGTTGTATATATTTCAATAATGTAGTTGTATATATTCTAAACTATAAAGTTTTAAAGTTGGTGCCATAAGGTTGTTCTATTCGTAGGGATACAACAAATACATTATTGTCCTACAAAATACCATAGACCATAAGGTTGTTCTCTTCCTCTTTTGTTTCACAACAAAACTTTTGAATAATGCCTAAAGACTTGTTCCTCCATAACCAACTGAGCCTAGCCAAGCCGAGCTCGTTCGAATAAATTTGAAAACTTGAATTTTGGGTCGATCAAACATGCCAATTCTTGACGGAGTTGGATCAAATCAAATCCTATACGATGCCTATCTTATTCTCTTCTAGATAAACCCAATATAGTCGAGATTGAATTCAATAACGACTGGTAATATAATTTAAATCTTGTACATATACTAGTTCGGATTTTCGAGCTGTCCTTCCCAAATCCTAGAGAGCCTCTCGTGATTGAGTTATTTCAGTCCAAACGGACCTTCGATTGGTGAACCTTCCTGGCCGCTTGCACCCACCTGAGACCACCGGAGATCACCAGAAATCTGCTGCCCGATGCCATATACATAGGACAATGTAGATCGGTCGTAGGGCTCAATAACTACCTCCCCTGTCGACCAATTCCAATTCCGATTTCTCTGTTGTGTACATAACACCATCTATCGACCCTGTCAATTAGAATTTCTTAAAACTATTTAAACAAAGAGAAAACCGACTCAAAGTCGAAGAAAATTTTGGTCGAAAATACACTATATACCCAGTTCTAACACCCTTTTTGGAAGGTTGCATTCTTCTAGTCCTAAAAACTAATGTTAATTTTTATTACATTATTAGATAGACAATATAACCAGGATTAAAAACACCATAATTAGTTTAGTTAACATTCAATATTTCCTAAGAGTTTAAAAAACACAAAAAATAGTTTCAGATGAAAATCTTTGATACGAGGTCCGTCCTGACAAACCGAACAACCTCATCATGTGCCAATTACATTAAAAGGTGCGTACGGTATTCTTCGACATGTGGGATTTAACAAATTTTAAATTGGTTACGTGTGCGTGACGAATTTGACCCGTATCCTAAAAAGTACAATATCGATATTTTTGTAAATTTCTTAATTACTTTGTTATGCTTGTCGTGTCGCGACGAGACTTGTGCTATTGGACTCGCAACATCTGAATTGTCCTATGACTCAAGTTTTGTCTGATTCTAAGGTAGTTGACAGGATCGCCGTTTTGCGGGCTATACGATCTAATTAGACGGACGAATTTGTGATTGACTAATCAGAAACTAAATTTGGACATATTATTGAGTTTGTATCGTCATTTAGACATTGTTTGACCTATAATATGTTTAATTTATAGTCCTTTAGTTCTGGCACATTTTTCTACAAAGCGAGCCTACCGACGGATACCGTTTTGACCCATAACTGCTATTTTTGCCCCTGTGTACAAACTAAACTTATGGGCAGACTATTTTTTTTGCTTATTTTGGAAATGTTGGTGATATTTGTTTTAACATCCGGAGACGTTCGTAACGATTCCATATTTTCTCCTTTCGTCGACTTGACGTGTTCACCTTTTGGATGTCAAATCACTATACCAGAAAAGTATACCGTGCCATGAGTACTTTTTATTTACATTTATTTTAGCATGTTACATTTATATTATTTGTTTATTTATTTATTTATGCTATTTGTTAGTCTAAGAAAGGCTTGGGTGCAACGGAGGAGTTCGTCGTTTACATGTCTTTTATTTTTGTTATGCATATTGACTTAAAGTTAAGAGACTACCTATAACACCTCAATCCCAATATATGTAGGACTAGAAATACGTAACATGCCAGCTGTATGTATACGAAGAATACTCCAATGTATAGAATCTTCGAATACACATGTAAGCTGTAATATAATCAAATGATCAGAATAATAAACATCCTCAGGTAATTCTACATCTCATCCATGAAAGCAATAAAATAAATAGTCCAATAATGAAATAAATAGTCAAGTGATAAAATAGTCGGGTGGAGGGAAATCCTACCAAACAACTATAAGAGTCTGAGATAAACTGGATCCCGACCTCCTAAATACTAAAGAAAAGAAATAATGTAGCAAATAACATGTTAAAAAAAAACTGATACTCAGAAGACAAAACCTCCTCAAC
The DNA here is from genome assembly GCA_029216955.1 of Iris pallida. Taxonomy (NCBI): domain Eukaryota; kingdom Viridiplantae; phylum Streptophyta; class Magnoliopsida; order Asparagales; family Iridaceae; genus Iris; species Iris pallida. Next base: position 9,094,022 of record JANAVB010018799.1, on the reverse strand, counting down.
TGCAAAAGTAGAATCTAAGGCTGAACCATACTCATGTGGATAATTCTGCTCCTTGAGAGGTCACTAAGTCCTCAGAGGGACGTAACAATTTACATAATATACATGCCATAATAAACTAAAAATAAACAGATAAATGCAACGGGAATCTAAGCATAATAATGCAGTTTAAGAACAAACCTTCAACGCATGGGCTCTCTGGCTATAAATGAGATTGGCATATTCCCCTCTTGGGCACCAGGGGCCTAAGTGCATAACGCTCATCTATGTCAGAGGTCATCAGCAAGTAAATCCAGGGTTGTCAACCTGTAAATCCCCTAACTTTCAAAAGGTTTTTTTTATATATTTATATTTGCTGAAATAATTATTTGGAATTATTTTGTTATTTATTTATAAATATAGTCTTAGTCGTGCTTAAATTTTGTTATGCACATTGATTAGACAATATGGCACAGCTAGTGCTGTCATATGCTCTGACTAGCCTACTAGCTATAAATTCCCTCAAATTTTTTATTTAATTATTATATTTTTATTATTATTAGGAAAATTTTATTACTTTTCTTAGAATTATATTTGAAAATTTATAAATTATACTTTGTTTCCATGACATGGAAAATGGAATTATTTTATATATACATATATAATTATCTTATATGTATTACATATATATGTACACATGTATAAGAAAAAGTATATATATATATATATATATATATATATATATATATATATATATATATATATATATATACGTCGGAGGACTGACGAAAATTGGCCACGATCTGAGCCGGTGTGGGACAGAATGGGGCGCACCGTGCATGAAAACTCAACGGCTAGGGGCGCCGTGCGGGCGGTCGAGGACTGGCACAATTCTACCACGGGTATAAATGACGACCGACCACGTGGCCCGTCGTGCGGTGTGACAAAAATTGGCCACGATCTGAGCTAGCGTGGGACAGAATGGGGTGCACCGTGCATGAAAACTCAATGGCTAGGGGCGCCGTGCGGGCGGTAGAGGACTGGCACAATTCTACTACGGGTATAAATGACGACCGACCACGTGGCCCGTCGTGCGGTGCCCAATGGGCGTCGGAAAGACGTCATGCGCATAGAACGGGTGGCTGGGCGGCATCGGCTATCGTAGGCGTCGTGAAGACGTCGCGGGTGCCTTCGGCGTCATGGGCGAAACGAGGCATTGAGTTGTCAGCGTCGAAAGACGTCGACCGTCCCGTGATTTTAAAAAAGAATATATATATATATATATATATATATATAAAGCCTAATATATTTTATATTAATAATATACATGCATACATATTATGTGTACATGTGTACATCAAAACATTTTGTAAATATATGTTAAAACTTTATTTTATTAGTCCTACATTTATTTAGGGTTTTTGGATATGCTCATAAGTGTATATATATATATATATATATATATATATATATATATATATATATATATATATATATATATATATATATAAAATATATATATATATATATATATATATATATATATATATATATATATATATATATATACACACACACACACACATAAAAAAAAATACACACACACACACACACACACATAAAGAATTATGTATATATGGTTATGGTTTTAGAAGAAAAAAAAGAGAAAGGTTACTGTTCTCCACAGGAGGAACATTCCTGTTAGTCCCGGGGCTTGATCAAAGATGGAAAAACAGATGCAATCGAGATCTGAGATGTCCCACAAAACTTTGCAGAGAGCAAATTCAAGATCTACGATGGTATAAAAAATCAAATAGCCAAATTACAATCTGAAGGAGGGAAAAAGAGAAGAGAAGATCTCTCGTTCTTCCTTGCAAACGTGTTGCAATTGGGACAGAACGAGTTATAATAAAACTAGAGAGAGATAAGAAGAAGAACAATGCTGGGGTGTCAAAACACCGTTGCTCAAAGCAAGATTCGCCCCACACGATCTGCTTCCAGGAACCAGCAAGTTGAAGAACTTGTGGAACGCTCGAAGTCACCTCTGTTCTGACTCCTCGGATGGACTTGCAATGGCGGCAGCAACTCTCTCTCTCTTTCTCCTTTTCTGACTTCTATTTTTCGTTATATTCACAAAGGAGGCCAGAAGAGAGTATTTATAGAGAGAGGGTGGAAACCCTAACCGCCTCTTCAGTTATGGAAAGATTGAATCAAATCACAAAAAGATAGCAACGAATTAATTCTAATCCCACAAAGATAGGAACTGAATTAATTCAAATCCCACAAATATAGTAACGAAATTAATTCAAATCCCACAAAGATAGGATCTGAATTAATCGCATAGATTCACCCTTTCCATAACCGATTTGAAATCTGCACAGTCAGCGTAGCCCTCCATGCGGCAGCAGCAGCAGCAGCAGCCTGGCCGCATGGACCGCTTGGGCCGCATGGACCACATGTGCCGCATGTGCCGCATGAGCCGCATGGACCGCATGAGCCGCATGAGCCGCATGGACCGCATGAGCCGCATGGACCGCATGAGCCGTATGGACCGCATGGACCGCATGAGCCGTATGGCCGCATGAACCGCATGGCCGCATGAGGCCGCATATGAGCCGTATGCCGCATAAGACCGCATGACTGCTAACGTGCTAAGTGCAAAGTGCGCCAACAAAACGCCACATTACGCCTCATGAGCCCATGAGCCCGAGTCCGAGTCCGAGTCGCTAAGCCCCTTTGGGGCTTAGCTCCAAGTGGAATTAATCCAAGAGAATGACAAAAGCATTAATGCTTAATCCTTGGAGCCTTATTCTTACCTCCTAGTAAAATCACCCACATGGTTCTCTCCTTAGGGTCACCACCCCATGTGCATCTCTCAACAACACACCCAAGTATATATGTTGAGATAACTCATGGTGCTTTTCCAATGTGGGACTAAAATTTTACAAGGCATGTTGAGAGCAAGCTCTCTCCATGTAAATAAAGCACCAACAATCCCCCACATATCACAACATATATATATGTGTCCAGGGTTGAGCGTTCCCTACAGTAACTGTCCATTTTGCATTAGGATAGATGTCGCTGACGACTTGAATCTTCCCGCATGGGTTAAATAACAATGTGATACAAGAATGGACTACGCCTTGAATTCTGCACCACAATTGTAATTCTTCCCACTCACAAAGTGTAGTTACGTGTGCTTCTAGCTGCACATTAAAGGCCCTGTGCCAGCCTGGTTTCAGTGTATAATTTTGGGCGTCTACAAGTTTACCCTCAAGAGACGGCCTGATATCTCTTTTCATACACTATAGGTGAGTTCTTTATTAAAGAGATATGGCATGAAGCCTTGCACTTCCTTGCGGTGCTACGCCGCTATGACATGGCCTGAAGCCGAGGCATTACCCCTACCTAGGAACCTCATCGTAGTGTCATACTACTGTAGCATGAGGTCACAAGCCTCTTTGTAGTGCCAAACTACCCAGCATGAAGCCTAAGGCTTCCTTGCGGTGTTACGCCGCAACGACATGGCTTGCAATATCGAGGCTTTACCCCTACCTGGGTACCTCATCGTGGTGTCGTGCCACTGTAACATGGGGCCATCCTCCCCTTTGTAGTGCTGTCTACAACTCTTTAATTACGTCATACAGCATTAGGCTACCTGCCTATTTGCGGTGCTACGCCGCTATGACTTGGCTTGCAAAGCCGAGGCATTACCCCTACCTGGGAACCTCATGGTGGAGTCATCCCACTGTAGCATGGAGTTTCACTCCTTGTAGTGCTGCTCTACCGTGCTTCCTGTAAAGCACACTAGACATTCACTCTGCCTGAGAACTCATTAAGGCGTTTAAGCCAACCTTCCACAGGATTTATTTTTCTGCAGAAAAATACATAGTAGACAACAGTGGTTATGGGTCCGTATCCCTTCCATGTTCCAGAGAACAAGTACCCACTGTTACCTGATAGTTTCCCAGTCAGTGATCCTCCTTTGAACCAAAAGTTAGATGCCTAGTAGATTTCTCTTTGAACTAATAGCATAAAACTTTATGGTAGGATTACAAAGACACACTATCAGAATGCCTTCAAGCCCATTTTATAAGCTGTGTCATCGGCCAACTGGCGCTTGAGGTCCTTTGTGAACGGATCTGCCAGGTTCTCCTGACTCCGAACATCAACCACTGCAATTATACCTCTTTTGATAAGATCGTGTACTGCCCTGTGCTTCAACCGCACAGTCCTCTTCTTCCCGTTGAAGAGGTCATTTGATGCCACCGCCGCAGTCGCCTGGTTGTCACAGTATATCGGTATCGCCGGTATCTGAGCCCCAACCACTGGAAGATCATACATGAGCTCCCGAAGCCATTCTGCTTCATCTGCTGCAGTTTCAAGTGCATAGAATTCAGATTCCATGGAGGAACGAGAGAGTATAGTCTGCTTCTTCGACTTCTACGATATAGCAGCTCCACCCAAGGAAAAGACATATCCACCTGTGGATCTCTCGCTTTCCACCTCTGAACACCAGCTAGCATCACTGAAACCTTCCACTACTGTCGGATACCCGTTGTAGTGCAGTGCATATGTCTGAGTCTTCTTGAGATATCTCATTACTCGCTTCACAGCTTTCCAGTGCTCAACCCCTGGGTTGCTTGTGAACCGACTCAGCATTCCCACGGCGAAAGCTATGTCAGGCCTTGTGGCAGTAGTTGCGTACATCAAACTTCCGATAACGCTAGAATACTCCAGCTGCCTGACGCTTTCCCTCGAGTTTGGCTTCAGCTTCTGATCACACCTGTTTGGCGTATCGATCCCTGGAAGATCCTTATACCCATAGCGTGTGAGCATCTTCTCAATATAGTGAGATTGTGACAGCGCTACTCCAGTGTCTGTCTGGATGATCTTTATGCCCAAGATGACATCTGCATCCCCTAAGTCCTTCATACTGAACTTGGTTGAGAGGAACTTCTTTGTCTCTGTGACACAGCCTATATCCGTACCTAGGATTAGCATGTCGTCCACGTACAGACAAACGATGACTCCTCTTCCATCAGCGAACTTCGTGTAAACACATTTATCCGTCTCGCTGACTCTGTAGCCGTTTGACCTAATAACTTTGTCAAACTTCTCATGCCACATCTTGGGAGCTTGCTTCAAACCATATAATGATTTCACCAACTTGCAGACTTTGTCTTCAAGACCTCTGACGACAAATCTATCTGGCTGTTGCATGTAAATCTCTTCGGTCAGCTCCCCATTCAGGAATGCTGTCTTTACATCCATCTGATGTATCACCAACTTATGTATAGCTGCTAGAGCGATTAACATCCTGATGGTGGTCATCCGAGCTACTGGAGCGTACGTGTCGAAGTAGTCTATCCCCTGTTTCTGAGAAAATCCCTTGGCGACCAGCCTGGCCTTGAACTTGTCAATAGTTCCATCTGCCTTCATCTTCTTCTTGAAGATCCATTTACATCCAATAGGCTTTTCTCCTTCAGGTAGATCTACCAACACCCATGTGTTATTGGAGGTGATAGAGTCAAACTCGTCATTCACTGCCTCCTTCCAGAAGATAGCATCTCTGGTCTTCATCGCCTCATCATAGGTAAGCGGATCTGCTTCCACATGATAGGTGACAAAGTCATCTCCGAAATCTTTCGGTCTTCTCGCTCGCTTAGCTGACGGCTCGGCGAGTTCTGGTGCAAGAGTTGTTTCATCAACAACAGCTTCTTCTTGGACTACTGGCTCGTATGAGATTTCAGTCTCATTAGTACCTACATCATTTTCCGGAATATCTGAAAGAACAATGTTTTTGTCTTTTGCGAACTTGTCTTCAAAGTATTCAGCATCGCGAGATTCGATAATATGATTTGATTCAATATCAAGAAATCTCCGAGCATCACTCTTCTCGGCATACCCCAAGAAGATAGCCTTCGTAGTCCTTGTCCCCAGCTTCTGAATCTTCAGATCTGGAAGCTTTACATACGCCAGACACCCCCACACTCGAATGACATTCAAGTTGGGTCTGACTTTGAACCAGAGTTCATGAGGAATTACGTCCGAAGTTGCATATGGCACTCTATTCAGAATGAAAGTGGCCGTTAATGCAGCTTCTCCCCAGTAGCATTTTGGAAGACCTGCAGTGAGCAGCATGGAATTCATCATTTCTGTTAATGTCCGGTTCTTCCTCTCTGCTACTCCGTTGGATTGAGGAGAATATGGAGCAGTAGTCTCGCATATGATTCCATGTTCTTTGCAGAACGATGCGAATTCATGAGACCTATACTCCCCACCTCGATCACTTCTCAGCCTCTTGAGTTGTTGTCCAGTCTGCCGTTCAGCCTCAGCCCTGAACTCTCTGAACTTCTCGAAAGCTTCATTTTTGGACTTGAGCAAGTAGACGAACGCGTATTTTGAGAAGTCGTCGATGAAGGTTATGAAATACTTCATCCCAGCCTTCGTGGAGAAATGTTTGAAGTCACAGATATCGGAGTGCACCAACTCCAGAAGATCTGTGCTTCTATTGACCCGATGAAAGGGTTTCCTTGTGATCTTCGTCTGAGCACACACCTCACACTTCTCCACCTTACCCCCACATTTGGAGATAAGTCCTAGACTAGATATTTTGTTAATTCTCTTACAATGAACATGTTCTAGTCTATTATGCCACAACTCAAGAGAATAATCAGAAAATGCAACTGTATTAATGTCTTCAAACTGGTTAACAAGCTGAATTTTAAACATGCCTTCGGTTTGATAAGCCTTCCCGAAGTATGTTCCTTTCTTGGACATCACCATCTGACCAGCATTGATGTCCATCCTCAAGCCTGTGTTGCAGAGCAGGCTCCCAGAGATCAGGTTCTTGGCAATCGCCGGAACATGCTTCACACCTTGAAGCGTCAGAGTGTTCCCAGAAGTGAGTTTCAGTTCCACGGTCCCGATCCCCAGAACTTCAGCTTGGGCCTGGTTCGCCATAACAACCTTCTCAGATATCGGCTGGTACATGACGAACCATTCCTTGCCTGAACAGACATGACAAGTCGTACCAGTGTCTATCCACCAGTCAGAGTCAACCCCCACAGTTGTGACCTGTCCGATCATAGCAACAACGTTAGAAACCAATGAAACCTTATTAGGCTCACCTTTCTCTGATTGTTTAGGCTTAGATCTGCATTCACTCTTGTAGTGGCCTTTCTTGCCACAATTATAACAAGTCACGTGGGACTTAGTCTTCTGTTGCTGGAAAGAAGGACCCTTCACTTTTAGATTAGCGAAGTCCTTCTTCTTGGGATGAGAAGCCGCCTGCTTCTCCTTGGAATCTCTCGTCTGCACAAGATTGGCTTTAGCCAACTGTTTGGACAGAGTGTCCACCTTCTGTTGAGAACGCATCTCGTCCTCAACATGGATCTCTTGAAGTAGATCTCCCAAGCTAATGTCTAGCTTCTTTCTGTGCATCCTTGCATAGAAGGTACTCCATCCAGCAGAAAGTTTTGAGACGATCCCTCCGACGACAAATTTGTCGGGAAGGGGCATCTCTTCGTCTTCCAGTTTCTGACGCAGCTTCAGAAATTCCTTCACCTGTGGCAGCATGGACTTTTCGTCCTCAAAGAGCAATTTGTGATATTTTTAATCACAAACATTTTGCTCCTGTTCTTGTCTTCTTCATACAGATTTTCCACAGACTCCCATATGTCTCTGGCAAGTTCCTTCTTCGAGTAGGATTCTGCCAGGGAGTCCTCCATAGCATTCAGGATGATAAGCCTGCAGATGCTATTTTCCCTTCTCCATTTGGCCTGGAGTTTGGTAGCCGCGTTGATGGCGGCAGTAGATCCAGTGTCTGGAACAGAGGGTTCTTCCTCCAACAGAACATGATCAACATCTTTCAGTTGAAGAGTTAGGTATACCTTTCTCTTCCAGACTTGATAGTGCTCTCCATCGAACTTTTCCAACTTGCAGAAGTCCGATTGGAGGAGCGAAGCATTAATATTTTCCATCTATACGGATCTTGCTTTGAGATTGTGTCACGACCCGTACCCTAGAGTTAGGGCACGAGAACGTAACGACGCCCAGCCTACGCCGCAGTGTCGGCGGTAGAACGCTGTCCTAGGTCGTAACATCTAACAATATAAAGCTAAGCAGTTTATACTCCCCGAATGGGGGTGACATAGCAGATACAACTCAATCACATCTAAGGTAGAGCATGATAAGAATAGATAAAACATGAAATCCAAATAAATACGGAAGATAGAAGTCTAAGTGTCTAAGATACATGAACCCAGAAGTACATCTCAAAACTCAAATAAAGATACAGTAATCCACAAGGTAAATACAACTCCAGACAAAAAGAAATAACTACCTAAACAAACCCTACTGTGTCTCCTCTAGGCTAGCAGGCACCTCCAGGCTATCTGTAAAATTTATCAACAGGTCCAGTCAGGACTGGAGCGAGCACAGTATATCTCAACAGATCATAGCAGGTTAGAAAACATATAACATGCAGTAAAGTAAGATACAGGTACTGAAGAAATGCTGTATGTAAACAGGAAGAGAACTGTAATGTAAATATCTACTATACATAGAGAACTAACAGTGGCTAGTGAGTCAGAGTACGAGATAGCACATGTGAACAGGACAGATTTGCACAGGATGTCGAGGTGCACAGGAATCTACACTACAAAGAAATTGTTCATACGACTACTAGCACTCCCCCGTATCCCCAATCAATACACAAGGATCTAAACAGGTTATGTTATTGCACAGGATATCACATGGGGGCCCATATAGGGTGCACATGATAGTATACATGGGGCTCCGTGAATATGAGAGTACAAGATTCACAGGAGTGCACATGTAATGAAAGCACAGGAGTACATGATGTAAGTAAAACGCACAAGCACAATGTACCCGATGCTCCCGAGGGGGATAACATCGCATGTAGAGATCCATATAGTACCAATCCGTGTGACCAACGTGACAGTACAAGTAAAGTAATCTACTGCAGGAAATAATTCTAAGCAGGATATGAAATGATCAGAGAATGTACTCGCCTCGATAACCTGAACAGCTGATAAGTAAAGGGGAGGTCCCACTGAAGCCACAGAGTCCTATTTAAAGCAACACAGGTTACAAGGTGTTCAAGTTGAAATAAATAAAACTATACTAGCCATCTATATTATTCTAGGTTCTTCTAAGTCAAAACATCTCTAGGTCGACTCCGGTCAATAATCTAGTCAAACTAGGTCAAGTGTTGACTTACAGTTGACTTTGGGTCAACTGGTCAACTCTGGTCAAACAGGGTCAATTCTAGTCTAATATAAAGTGTACTTCGTTCTTTGTACGTCGAAACTTACGACACGCAAATCGAGATAAGAAGATTATCGGTAAGGTTGATAATCTTATTATAGTTATCCACGTGTCCAACATGCCAATTTCAGCGATGTGAGATCACTGGAATTGGCTGATCTCAGTTTCGTTGTACTAATCCCGAAATACGAACATTATATGAATTAATTATTAATTAATTATAAAAAGGTTAAACTTAGAGAAATTATCAACAAACATTGTCGGACGATGAAATGAACATCGCCAACGTGTCCAGAATGGTCAAATTAGCTAGGATAGCCTATCCAACGGTCCAATTTGGACACAAGGGCAAAAAGGTAATTTTGGGTCAAAACGGTGTCCGTGTCGGAGCCGTTTTGTACCGAAAAATGTACAAGAAAACAAGTCTATAAATATAACAAATTATATGTCCACGCAACCAGAATGTCGATACGAACCCAACGGTATCTCCAGAATGGGATTCCGTTGTCCCGATCTCATTTTGGCCCGTTGACCAGAACTTGGAATTCCGATTTGCACGGAAATGCGTGCCGAAGCCAAAGTTCTCAAAACTCAGCAAACTACCTGTCAACGAGTCCAGAATGATGATACGAACTCAACGGTATCTCCGGAATTGGATTCCGATGAGCCGATCTCAAAATGACCCGTTGACCCGGATATTGGTATCCGACTTGCACCGAAATGCGTGCCAGACCCAATGTCCACCAAAACCTAGCAAATTATATGTCAACGAGTCCAGAATAATGATACGAACTCAACGGTATCTCCAGAATTGGATTCCGATGAGCCGATCTCAAAATGACCCGTTGACCCGACTTGCACCGAAATGCGTACCAGACCCAATGTCCACCAAAACCTAGCAAATTATATGTCAACGAGTCCAGAATGACGATACGAACTCAACGGTATCTCCGGAATTGGATTCCGATGAGCCGGCGTCAAAAAGTTCCGTTGACCCAGAATGTGGGACCCGCTTTGCACCGAAAAACGTGCCCGGGCCCATGTTCTCCAAATCTAACAAATTTTATATGAAAATATGCCAGAACGATGCCACAAGTCTAATGGTGGTGTCAGAAATGAAATCTGGAGTCCCGTGTTCAAAAATGGAATTTTACAAGTTGGAAATTACGAATTCGGACGGCCAACTTTGGCGTCGAATTCAACCAATCAAACAAGCTCACAATGAAACGAAACTGAAGGGGTAGCAAGAGGGTTATACCAGCTTCGCACCGGAACTGGTAGCACGCCAAACGGAGCTGCGGGGATGAGATACAAGCTGACGAAGTTGGCCCCGCGAAACTGTCCAAATTTAATACAATTTAAACGGTCAACTTGGTGGCCGGTTTTCATGTATCAAACGATAAAATTAACGGACGAAAATTGACAGGGATGAAGGTGGATATACCGAGATTGCGACGGAGCGAATAAATCGCCGATCCAACGGTCGGATCTCCGGGAAAACGTGCACAAAGTCGCTGCGACGGAGCGCCAAAACGGACTCAATCTCGCGCGCGTCACGACGGGACGTCGTTCAAAACGCACGAATCGCCTCGACGGCGCGTCCCGGAGGACGGTGGCCGTCAGGAGAGGACTGCCTAGTGTTCGTCGGAGCTAGGGGGGTGCCCACGGCGGTCACGGCAGCGCGTGGCCGGCTCGGCGGCGGCGCCAACGCCTCACGCGCGCGCGCGCCTTGCCGCCGCTGCTGCTGCTGTTGCATGGCAGCGTGCGCGCACCTCGCGGCGACGCGGCGCCGTGGGGCTGCGCTTGGTCCGGCGGGGCACGGCCTGGCGAGGTGGTGGTGGCAGCCATGGCTGTGAGGGATGGTGGTCGCGGTTAGGTTGAAGAGGAGGAGAGGAGTGAGGATGGTGGAGGGAGTTGTCGGCGGTGGTGGCCGACGGCCAGCAGGGTGGTGCACGGCGGCGAGGGAGGGTCAGGGAAGGTGAGGTGGTCGAGAGGGAGGAGAGGTGGAGCTCGGTGTTGGACGAGCTCGGCCATGGCGGTTGTGGTCGGAAAGTGGTGGTGGCGATAGTGATGATGAAGTGTTGGAGGAGGAGGAAGGAGATGGAGGAGGAGTTGGCGATGGTCGCCGACGACGAGGCCGGAGTAGGGTCGGCCGATCCAGGGAGGAGGAAGAAGAGTTGGGTGTCGGGTTTGCCAAGGCTATGCTGGTTGCATGGTTGTATTGTGAGTGAGTTATAAAAGAAAGGAGAGATGGAGATGATAACATTAAATGGGGAGAGAGAAAAATGAGTGAGAAGTTATCCCACCTAGAATTTAGGGCCGGCTAGGGGAGGGGTGCTGTGAGAGTGTGGAGTGGAGGAAATGGATGGTGATGATTAATTAAGGGAAAAATCCAGGGCTAGGAATTAAATGGGAAAAATGGTTATTCCAAAGGGAGTTTAATTCAACAAAAATTCTATTAAATATAGGAAAAAATGGGTAAATGAATATCTGATATTTTTGGGCAACAAAATATTAGAGTGTCATGATGGAGAAAATCCTGGAGCTGGACTGGACTCGGTGGAGCCGGATTGGGTCAAAACTGGACATTGTGCAAAAATCGAATTAAAATTAGGCGTTGATGATCATGAGCAAATAAGTAGCACATGGAGATTCCAATAAATGGGACACAAGTGGTGGACGGATAGTAGGCTCAATGTGGGCCATGTCCATAGTTGGGGCTGACAGGTTTTGGTCGACAGGGGACCCACAAATCAAGTTGGAAAATGAATGTGACGCCGTGGCGTGAAATAAAATCGGGTCACGCGTTGGAAAAGTTGTGCGAATCAAATGGAGCCCAAAATGACATGAATGAGTGGGAAATGAAGGTCATGGGTGACGAACGTCTCGAGTAGATCATCAATGAGGAGTTGGTTTCAAGGAAATGACTGGTCTGGCGCTCCCAATTTAAATGTCATGGTAACGCGCTGAAAATGATCAAGGAAAAAAGTGGGAAAATAATTATCAATCAAATGGTCTAAACCGACCCGAAGTTCAGCGAAGCAGAAAGAGCACAAGAGAACAAGTTTGGATGGGACACTATATACCGTTATGAAGGTATTCGTGTCCACTCCAAAACTCGTGAAGAAGATTTCCAGAGTTGAACATCCCTGATACTCCAAATATCAAAGGCATGGAAAAGTACACTTAAGGAAAAAATAACAAAATTAATTATTTGATGAAACTAAACAATCAGAAAATAAAATAAAATAAAATAAAAATTTAACCCGAAATTCAGGGTGCTCACATCCTACCCACCTTATAAAAATTTCGTCCTCAAAATTAAAATATCCCTACTCCCTCTAGGTCAAACCCCCACAATCAAAATTCCAGAACTTAAACAAATCATACCATCAAATAAAAGAACGGCATACAGGGTCATGGCAACGGTGACAGTGAAGTCTCATCTAGGTTTACTAGTCATGCTAACCAACGGTCATAGGGTATCAAACACACAAGCAAATTCAGGGTGCTAAACGAGAAAAGATGCAGAAATATCAAATCATCAAAACTGTAAGACAGTCTACCATCCCACATGAAAACTGGTACTCAAAAAAAAAAAGGTAACTACCAATCATCTGAAAAAGTACTATCCCAAGAAAATCAAAATTACAAGTTGAAGAATTGAAAGTCACTTGCATTGAAATCCAATCACAAAACATATACAGAGAGAGCGTTAGAGAGGAAAAACTAGCATCATATGTATGGGGACATGTTCATACGGTTAGATAGTAGGCGTGTGTGTGTGTGTGTCCTTGTACAGGGTTATAGCTTAGTATTGAAAGGTTAAATCCAGTTTTAGTTCAGCGTTTACATATAAAAAAATATCTAAAAGTAAGCTAACATTCAAACCATGAAAAATATGAACATAATGCGGTCTCAGATTTTAGGGTTTGAAATATCACAACAAATCTCAATGGTCCTAACACATCCTAACATGGTAGAGAAGAACCCTAACATACTATCCCCACATTGACCTACACATACAGTTTAATATTACATGTTAAATCTGAAATTGAACTAAACATTGGAAATCAAATGTGAAAATGTTAACATGTAACTAGTTTTCAGAATTTTGGAGAACTTGAACATTAAAACCCAACTCAATGTTTATCACAACTAGCATGTAAGAATATGAACTTAAATTTATATCCTACTTCCCATAAGGTAGCTCAATATTACATTTAAGGAATAAAACAGCAATTTGAACTAACATTCGGAAATTCAGCATCAAGGGTTAACATGCACAGAAGTCTCAGATTTTACAATTTTAACATAACTTAACCAATTTTTTTGAATTGAAACTCTATGTATAACATACATGTGCAGTGATGTAAACCTAAATAATAACATGAAATTTATATTTAAATTACGACTTTAACTGGAAAAATAGGAAACCATAAATATTATGGTTTTGAAAATTTAGCATCAATCACCATATTAGTAGTATCTAGATATGTGAGAATCAAGTGTAGCATGCATACGTGTTAGGCAAGTGTCTGATATATATATTCACATACATATTCTCATGTCCCAATAAAAATTTAATTCTACGTTAAGACTAACATTTAGATTCCTACCAAGATTGCAAGCAGGTGAGGTGATTGACGAAATCAAGACAGTTTTATTATCATTATTATTTAATACAAGAATAATAGCAAGAAGGAATAACAATGAAATCTATTTTTGCTTATCTGTTTAAAGAAGGAACGATTTTGAAATCCAGAGCTAAATATCAAATTCAAGATAAAGTCTAGCAAAATCATCGATTCATGGTATTATGAAAAACTCCTAGCAAGAAGCTACACAAAGGTTTATGAAAATAACTAAACATACTCTTAAGTTAAATGACAAGAAACTAGGCAAAACAACAAACAATAATTCTTTTTTCTTTTTTTTTGAATGACTGAGAAAAAAAAGGTAGAGAAAACATGTTCAAAATATTTTAAGGTGCAATCCGATAATCATATGCGTCTATCCAAAATCATGGTACTCTAAATCCTCGTCATACTAGTAAGCAAGGCTACTATAATCACAGAGCCCTTGACATATGCACATATCTCTAGAATCATGGTATTTAACATTTTCGCGGTGCCGCATGCTTGGCTGCGAAAACCTTAAATTCCCACACCCGAGAAATACATCCAGAGTCAGACTATATGTCCTCACCATGCTGGCTAATGTGACTATAGAAGACTAGATTCCATAACATAGATGACCTATCCCATATAATTTCATCTTGCCAAAAATCAAATTAAATCAACAATGAATACTCAAAAATCAAATCAAAATTTATTAACGAACATCAAAATTCAAAAGTGAACACAATCCATCAAAATACAAACTCGAATGCAACAGCTATCATCAAAATTCAAAATTCGAAAATCTTCCATCAAAATAAATGCAAACTCAAATTCAACAATAATCCGAAAAAATCAAATTTAACAACAAAAGTAAAATAAATTAAATCAAGGGAAAAATAGAGTTTTCAAATCGAAGTTAAATAAGATTCTCCAGGGTCGTCCCGGAAATCTCTCAAGGGTTCCTATCTGTGATTGAGTACCTTCAAAATATATCCTATTCCTAGTGCAGGCTATAGTGGTACTCAAGTTCGAATACCACTACACTTTAGTCTCGACCTGCATGGGCCACCACTAAAAACGTGTCACGACCCGCACCCTAGAGTTAGGGCACGAGAACGTAACGACGCCCAGCCTACGCCGCAGTGTCGGCGGTAGAACGCTGTCCTAGGTCGCAACATCTAACAATATAAAGCTAAGCAGTTTATACTCCCCGAATGGGAGTGACATAGCAGATACAACTCAATCACATCTAAGGTAGAGCATGATAAGAATAGATAAAACATGAAATCCAAATAAATACGGGAGATAGAAGTCTAAGTGTCTAAGATACATGAACCCAGAAGTACATCTCAAAACTCAAATAAAGATACAGTAATCCACAAGGTAAATACAACTCCAGACAAAAAGAAATAACTACCTAAACAAACCCTACTGTGTCTCCTCTAGGCTAGCAGGCACCTCCAGGCTATCTGTAAAATTTATCAACAGGTCCAGTCAGGACTGGAGCGAGCACAGTACATCTCAACAGATCATAGCAGGTTAGAAAACATATAACATGCAGTAAAGTAAGATACAGGTACTGAAGAAATGCTGTATGTAAACAGGAAGAGAACTGTAATGTAAATATCTACTATACATAGAGAACTAACAGTGGCTAGTGAGTCAGAGTACGAGATAGCACATGTGAACAGGACAGATTTGCATAGGATGTCGAGGTGCACAGGAATCTACACTACAAAGGAATTGTTCACACGACTACTAGCACTCCCCCGTATCCCCAATCAATACACAAGGATCTAAACAGGTTATGTTATTGCACAGGATATCACATGGGGGCCCATATAGGGTGCACATGATAGTATACATGGGGCTCCGTGAACATGAGAGTATAAGATTCACAGGAGTGCACATGTAATGAAAGCACAGGAGTACATGATGTAAGTGAAATGCACAAGCACAATGTACCCGATGCTCCCGAGGGGGATAACATCGCATGTAGAGATCCATATAGTACCAATCCGTGTGACCAACGTGACAGTACAAGTAAAGTAATCTACTGCAGGAAATAATTCTAAGCAGGATATGAAATGATCAGAGAATGTACTCGCCTCGATAACCTGAACAGCTGATAAGTAAAGGGGAGGTCCCACTGAAGCCACAGAGTCCTATTTAAAGCAACACAGGTTACAAGGTGTTCAAGTTGAAATAAATAAAACTATACTAGCCATCTATATTATTCTAGGTTCTTCTAAGTCAAAACATCTCTAGGTCGACTCCGGTCAATAATCTAGTCAAACTAGGTCAAGTGTTGACTTACAGTTGACTTTGGGTCAACTGGTCAACTCTGGTCAAACAGGGTCAATTCTAGTCTAATATAAAGTGTACTTCGTTCTTTGTACGTCGAAACTTACGACATGCAAATCGAGATAAGAAGATTATCGGTAAGGTTGATAATCTTATTATAGTTATCCACGTGTCCAACATGCCAATTTCAGCGATGTAAGATCACTGGAATTGGCTGATCTCAGTTTCGTTGTACTAATCCCGAAATACGAACATTATATGAATTAATTATTAATTAATTATAAAAAGGTTAAACTTAGAGAAATTATCAACAAACATTGTCGGACGATGAAATGAACATCGTCAACGTGTCCAGAATGGTCAAATTAGCTAGGATAGCCTACCCAACGGTCCAATTTGGACACAAGGGCAAAAAGGTAATTTCGGGTCAAAACGGTGTCCGTGTCGGAGCCGTTTTGTACCGAAAAACATACAAGAAAACAAGTCTATAAAATATAACAAATTATATGTCCCCGCAACCAGAATGTCGATACGAACCCAACGGTATCTCCAGAATTGGATTCCGTTGTCCCGATCTCATTTTGGCCCGTTGACCAGAACTTGGAATTCTGATTTACACGAAAATACGTACCGGAGCCAAAGTTCTCAAAACTCAGCAAACTACCTGTCAACGAGTTCAGAATGATGATACGAACTCAATGGTATCTCCGGAATTGGATTCCGATGAGCCGATCTCAAAATGACCCGTTGACCCGAATATTGGTATCCGACTTGCACCGAAATGCGTGCCAGACCCAATGTCCACCAAAACCTAGCAAATTATATGTCAACGAGTCTAGAATAATGATACGAACTCAACGGTATCTTCGTAATTGGATTCCGATGAGCCGATCTCAAAATGACCCGTTGACCCGACTTGCACCGAAATGCGTGCCAGACCCAATGTCCACCAAAACCTAGCAAATTATATGTCAACGAGTCCAGAATGACGATACGAACTCAACGGTATCTCCGGAATTGGATTTCGATGAGCCGGCGTCAAAAAGTTCCGTTGACCCAGAATGTGGGACCCGCTTTGCATCGAAAAACGTGCCCGGGCCCACGTTCTCCAAATCTAACAAATTTTATATGAAAATATGCTAGAATGATGCCACAAGTCTAATGGTGGTGTCAGAAATGAAATCTGGAGTCCCGTGTTCAAAAATGGAATTTTACAAGTTGGAAATTACGAATTCGGACGGCCAACTTTGGCGTCGAATTCAACCAATCAAACAAGCTCACAATGAAATGAAACTGAAGGGGTAGCAAGAGGGTTATACCAGCTTCGCACCGGAACTGGTAGCACGCCAAACGGAGCTGCGGGGATGAGATACAAGCTGACGAAGTTGGCCCCGCGAAACTGTCCAAATTTAATACAATTTAAACGGTCAACTTGGTGGCCGGTTTTCATGTATCAAACGATAAAATTAACGGACGAAAATTGACAGGGATGAAGGTGGATATACCGAGATTGCGACGGAGCGAAGAAATCGCCGATCCAACGGTCAAATCTCCGGGAAAACGTGTGCGAAGTCGCTGCGACGGAGCGCCAAAACGGACTCAATCTCGCGCGCGTCACGACGGGACGTCGTTCAAAACGCACGAATCGCCTCGACGGCGCGTCCCGGAGGACGGTGGTCGTCAGGAGAGGACTGCCTAGTGTTCGTCGGAGCTAGGGGGGTGCCCACGGCGGTCACGGCAGCGCGTGGTCGGCTCGGCGGCGGCGCCAACGCCTCACGCGCGCACGCGCCTTTCCGTCGCCGCTGCTGCTGTTGCATGGCAGCGTGCGCGCACCTCACGGCGACGCGGCGCCGTGGGGCTGCGCTTGGTCCGGCGGGGCACGGCCTGGCGAGGTGGTGGTGGCAGCCATGGCTGTGAGGGATGGTGGTCGCGGTTAGGTTGAAGAGGAGGAGGAGAGGAGTGAGGATGGTGGAGGGAGTTGTCGGCGGTGGTGGCCGACGGCCAGCAGGGTGGTACACGATGGCGAGGGAGGGTCAGGGAAGGTGAGGTGGTCGAGAGGGAGGAGAGGTGGAGCTCGGTGTTGGACGAGCTCGGCCATGGCGGTTGTGGTCGGAAAGTAGAGGTGGCGATAGTGATGATGAAGTGTTGGAGGAGGAGGAAGGAGATGGAGGAGGAGATGGCGATGGTCGCCGACGACGAGGCCAGAGTAGGGTCGGCCGATCCAGGGAGGAGGAAAAAGAGTTGGGTGTCGGGTTTGCCAAGGCTATGCTGGTTGCATGGTTGTATTGTGAGTGAGTTATAAAAGAAAGGAGAGATGGAGATGATAACATTAAATGGGGAGAGAGAAAAATGAGTGAGAAGTTATCCCACCTAGAATTTAGGGCCGGCTAGGGGAGGGGTGCTGTGAGAGTGTGGAGTGGAGGAAATGGATGGTGATGATTAATTAAGAGAAAAATCCAGGGCTAGGAATTAAATGGGAAAATTGGTTATTCCAAAGGGAGTTTAATTCAACAAAAATTCTATTAAATATAGGAAAAAATGGGTAAATGAATATCTGATATTTTTGGGCAACAAAATATTAGAGTGTCATGATGGAGAAAATCCTGGAGCTGGACTGGACTCGGTGGAGCCGGATTGGGTCAAAACTGGACATTGTGCAAAAATCGAATTAAAATTAGGCGTTGATGATCATGAGCAAATAAGTAGCACATGGAGATTCCAATAAATGGGACACAAGTGGTGGACGGATAGTAGGCTCAATGTGGGCCATGTCCATAGTTGGGGCTGACAGGTTTTGGTCGACAGGGGACCCACAAATCAAGTTGGAAAATGAATGTGACGCCGTGGCGTGAAATAAAATCGGGTCACGCGTTGGGAAAGTTGTGCGAATCAAATGGAGCCCAAAATGACATGAATGAGTGGGAAACGAAGGTCATGGGTGACGAGCGTCACGAGTAGATCATCAATGAGGAGTTGGTTTCAAGGAAATGACTGGTCTGGCGCTCCCAATTTAAATGTCATGGTAACGCGCTGAAAATGATCAAGGAAAAAAGTGGGAAAATAATTATCAATCAAATGGTCTAAATCGACCCGAAGTTCAGCGAAGCAGAAAGAGCACAAGAGAACAAGTTTGGATGGGACACTATATACCGTCATGAAGGTATTCGTGTCCACTCCAAAACTCGTGAAGAAGATTTCCAGAGTTGAACATCCCTGATACTCCAAATATCAAAGGCATGGAAAAGTACACTTAAGGAAAAAAAATAACAAAATTAATTATTTGATGAAACTAAACAATCAGAAAATAAAATAAAATAAAATAAAATTCAACCCGAAATTTAGGGTGCTCACAGATTGTTAGTCCCGGGGCTTGATCAAAGATGGAAAAACAGATGCAATCGAGATCTGAGATGTCCCACAAAACTTTGCAGAGAGCAAACTCAAGATCTACGATGGTATAAAAAATCAAATAGCCAAATTACAATCTGAAGGAGGAAAAAAGAGAAGAGAAGATCTCTCGTTCTTTCTTACAAACGTGTTGCAATTGGGACAGAACGAGTTATAATAAAACTAGAGAGAGATGAGAAGAAGAATAATGCTGGGGTGTCAAAACACCGTTGCTCAAAGCAAGATTGCCCCACACGATCTGCTTCCAGGAACCAGCAAGTTGAAGAACTTGTGGAACGCTCGAAGTCACCTCTGTTCTGACTCCTCGGATGGACTTGCAATGGCGGCAGCAACTCTCTCTCTCTTTCTCCTTTTCTGACTTCTATTTTTCGTTATATTCACAAAGGAGGCCAGAAGAGAGTATTTATAGAGAGAGGGTGGAAACCCTAACCGCCTCTTCAGTTATGGAAAGATTGAATCAAATCACAAAAAGATAGCAACGAATTAATTCTAATCCCACAAAGATAGGAACTGAATTAATTCAAATCCCACAAATATAGTAACGAAATTAATTCAAATCCCACAAAGATAGGATCTGAATTAATCGCATAGATTCACCCTTTCCATAACCGATTTGAAATCTGCACAGTCAGCGTAGCCCTCCATGCGGCAGCAGCAGCAGCAGCAGCCTGGCCGCATGGACCGCTTGGGCCGCATGGACCACATGTGCCGCATGTGCCGCATGAGCCGCATGGACCGCATGAGCCGCATGGACCGCATGAGCCGCATGGACCGCATGGACCGCATGAGCCGCATGAGCCGCATGGACCGCATGGACCGCATGAGCCGCATGGCCGCATGAACCGCATGGCCGCATGAGGCCGCATATGAGCCGCATGCCGCATAAGACCGCATGACTGCTAACGTGCTAAGTGCAAAGTGTGCCAACAAAATGCCACATTACGCCTCATGAGCCCATGAGCCCGAGTCCGAGTCCGAGTCTGAGTCCGAGTCGCTAACCCCCTTTGGGGCTTAGCTCCAAGTGGAATTAATCCAAGAGAATGACAAAAGCATTAATGCTTAATTCTTGGAGCCTTATTCTTACCTCCTAGTAAAATCACCCACATGGTTCCCTCCTTAGGGTCACCACCCCATGTGCATCTCTCAACAACACACCCAAGTATATATGTTGAGATAACTCATGGTGCTTTTCCAATGTGGGACTAAAATTTTACAAGGCATGTTGAGAGCAAGCTCTCTCCATGTAAATAAAGCACCAACAATTCCTTCCAACCCGAGAAAGCAGGAACTTGACAGTTTGGGTTATGTTTTTCCTCTAAATTTTTGAATCATTTAAATCCAATCAAATTTTGCAAAATCTTCTCCAAATCTTCCCCAGTTAAATCCCTGCCCAATACCCCAATAGATTGGAATAAATAGTTGGTTAAATTCTCTACGAAATTTGAATCAAACTAGAATTTTTGACACATATATATACTGGTGAGAAAATGAAGCAAAACTTATCAAAATCCCCTCGTGATCACGTGATAGGTTGCCCCCTAGCCCGACGACTCCCTCGCACGCAACCCAGATGGCCTGCATGCCGCTGATGACCATCGCAACGCTACCGACGAATACCAGAACAGGGGAAGCCATGTGTAAAATCCCTAAATTTCTACTATATTTTAGTACTGATTTTTTTTTGTATTTACACGTCGCAGAGTCGTATTGTACGTCGCGTGAGAATTTGCATTTTTTTTCGTATTTACTCGTCAAGTGCGAATATGTGCGAGGTACATATTTTTGAAAAAATGGATTTTGATTTTTTATCAGTAATGGTTTCAAAATTATATATATAATAATTATTTTTATTAAAAGTTGTGAAAAGTATATATCGAGGTTGCCAAAACTTATTATTTTAGTTATTTATAAAAGGCTATCTTATTTTAATAAGTTATAATTTAGAAAAACTAGATTATGTGAAAATTCTACTCGTATAAAGCACATGAAAATTATTTCATGTATATTTTCAAAACTTATTTTTATTATTTATAATAATTTATTTAACAAGAAGGTATTTTAAATATGTAAATATTTATGTTTATTTTTGAAATTATTTTTACCTAAATTATTTAAAGGTATTTTGAAGATATTTCCTACTAAAATTTAAAATATATATTGGAATTTTTAAAATTAATTATTATATAAATTTTATAAAAAGATATTTTGGATATACTTGTGATAAATTAAATTATGATTTGATTTATTGATTTAAATTAAGTAGTTTAATTTAAATGTGTAATTTATCTATATTTAAATAGGATTTGGATTTAGATATGAATGTATTGGTTTAAATTTAATAATAGAATTATCTATTTGGGTTTAAATAAATCCTAGTCTCTATCTACATTGGATTATATTTGATTGAGTTACTTTTAAATCAATTTGAATTAAATATTAAAAAATCTAAGGGGAATTAAAACTCTTCTTAATCCTTATCTAGATAAGAATTTTGTAAAGCCCTTGATTTTTCAAAATAAATATTTGTAGAATTTTTGGATTTTTAAAATAACTATTATTATATAATTTGTATTATTTTACATATATTTAGTATAGTGCTCATTGGTGAATTTAGTATAAAAATATATATAAAGCTATTTTTCTAGTACATTAAGGATCTAAACTATATTATACAATTTCTTTTCCTCAAAATTTTAGGATTTATTTCATAAATTTTATTACTTTTTACATGTTACTTATATTGTACACTATTTACATAATATAGAATAAATATCAAATTAGTATTAGATATTTCAGCTTGTATAAATGAGATTAGATGAAGGTTGTTTAAATAAATATTAACTATAGGTATTATATATAGTAATTTTAAATAATGTTATAGATAATTTAGACAAATATAAACTATATTTTAAATTAATACTAATCCTACTTCTACTTGGAAAACATCTCTATCTATATCCTATCCTAACAAAGCAAACTCCAATTTATTTAAATCAAATCCTATCTAATTTAGGAGATAAATCTGAAATAAATATATATATAAACCCAATACATCCCCCTTCTATCACCCATAATTCAAATTTATTTTTAGTCCAATAGAAACCATAAAATTCGTCATTAGAATTCAGTCCCGCTTTTTAGTAGCAAGAGCAACTTGGAACGACGATATCTCCTAGCTCCGAACTCCATTTTGCCGCCAATTTTTTTTAAAAGAAGCGTATCGAGGTACGATTTCCAAAAACATATTTTAATAGATAAAATTCATTTTGTAGATTTCTACAAAACTGTTTGAGTATCTAGTCTCCCAAAAGTAAACGTGTTTCAGTAATTTTGCGATTTTGGGACATTCCAGAAACAAAAATGCGATCCGTTTAGTTTTTCGGAAAGCTAATACGAAAACCTATGCCATATCCTAATTTCAGAATTTATTAAATAAATCTAATAGCTATAGTATTAATTATAATTAGATAATAGACTATTTTCAGCATCCGTAGATGTTTGTTTGGACCTTAGTTCCTCAGCAGCCGTTGTTCCACCTACTTTCCTGTCTGATCTTCGCCACCACAGTGCTCAGGACCCAGGCAAGTATACCTTGCTAATTTACTGTCGTATTATTTATTTTTTGTATTATTTATTTTGTTTCATATTGTTAGTTTTCTTTATTATAAATTGTGCGTCTAAGCCACACTTGGGTGCAAACGACTCTATTAGTCGTTACTTTACTATATGCATGTTAACTTAGTTTTAGTGGACTATCTTCTTGTTGGGGGATATTATTATATCTCCTTTGGCCATGACACCTACACTACACGGTTTGAGATATTTTGTTGGGGCATGACTTATGGACTGGCCATCTTTATTGTCGTGTGACAGATAGATCGTAACTGCTACGATTAAGGTATAGAGACTCGAGCAGTTACAAAACTGGGCGAATTATGGACATGACTTGGTCAGTGTGGGAATATTGGGGGAGGACAGTCACTAGTGCGTATGGGAATCCAAACAGGTAAACCACAGCCTCCGGATGGAACTGTGGCGATTTATTTGCAGATACCCTCTGACGTTTTAGACGTTACGGACGGATACGGATCACTGGATGCCAGTTACGTACACATAGCCTAAAATCTCACCCATGCGCATGAAAGTTGTCCTCTAAATTGCACACTAGGCGGTTTGAATCTCCTTTGCATATTTGTGTCTAGGATAATCTTTTATATATTATTTTATTATTTTGACAGTTCATATTAGCTTGTTCTTCCTGTATCTTGCTACGTCCGTCTGAGGACCTGGTTATTCTCCAGGTGTGTGTTCATGTCTTTCGCAGGTATCTTAGCCGGGATCGTGGTCTTTTCCATTTATTCGAAGATGACGTGACTTGGTTCCTCCTTTCTACTTCCACTTAGCCTTTTATATATCATGTACTTCTTCCTTTTTATTTGGTTGGTAGTGGATGTGTCTCCACCCAACATATTGTACCAAGACAATTCATTATATGCTATCTTTTATTCCATTATTTTGTAGATGAGATTATTTAGTTATGGTTTGCTGTATTTTACAACTTATGTATACATACAAGGCCTATGTACTTCGTATGTATACAGCTGGCATGTCTACGTACTCAGTCCTACGTATATTGGGACTGGGGCGTTACATGTTTTTGTGGTTGCCCATGCAGGTCAAGATAAATTGTTTGGTTACTTTACCGTACCAAGCAAGCTTGCGGATAGTATTAGAGTCTAGGATCTCATCCACATACTTGACCTTCTCGATTCTATTTTGAATCCCTTGATTTTCATCTTGCTTGATTCCCTCTACCGTTAATTCTTATCCTTCGTTAATTCTTATCCTTCTTTCGTGCTTGATGTTGGTTAGAAAGGTAATCCATACTAGGTAGACTTGTCCCATTGTTCCATCACACCACTAGTTTAACTCTTTTAAGTTGGGTAGACACCTCACAACCTAATATTTATTTTCCTTGTGACCCATATTAACATGATTACTTAGACTATAGCCTTTATAGGACCCTAACTTATCTAGCCCACCAAGCCTTAGATAAAAGACAGTAGGATGAATGTATAGGAACAATCACATGACAAGACTTAGATTCTTAAGGAGCTGATCTAATTCTACCTTCTTTCACTCTTACCTCTCGTGCCTATGTTTTTACCATCGTGACTAATGTTGCTAAATAGCCTAATTTTTGCAAGCTTACTTTTTATTCAAGCTTGTTCAAGGACATATATTTTATTGGGGGCCCCCACTAACATATTGTCTAGTCAGAACCGGTGCATGATGGTCTGATCAACCTAGTGCACTTTGGTTCGCCTTTCATACTATTATCCTACGTGGTTGAGATATAGTTAAACTTATCCCTTAGAATCTTATCCACTATTGCCTTGACGATTCTTTTTGAATTATTCAGCCGCCTTTGAACCACGTATTCGTATTCGATAATATCGTCTTTGAACTCTATATTGCTTTCGCTTTCACCTATTTTAGAAGGACGAAAGCGCTGTACTTGAATTTCCTCTAGCTATCCTATCTCTTGTGACCATTAACACTCGATGTGACTATATCTTTGTCTTAACTACTCGTCCCTTCCTTGACCTTTTATCACGACTTCCTAATCACTTCAATTAGGAGTGAATCTAATCGTTCTCCTAATCGTGCCATCAACCTACTCCCAAGAAACTATATCTTAAGTCTCTAAATTATTTATATGGATCCACTTAAAACTTTTAATCTTTTCCTTTTACGTTTATTAGCTATGTCCGTGATTTATTATCTAAATCACGATTTTCTAATGCTTGTTTATGTTGTTTCTTGCCTCGTCCAAGGACTCGTCGAATTGTCATTACCAATATACCCCTTGTGCCTGCTTACCCCCTACTTATTCTTAATTTCGAGGACAAAATTCTTGTAAGTTGGGTAGGATGTAAAATCCCTAAATTTCTATTATATTTTAGTACTGATTGTTTTTTTGTATTTATACGTCGCATAGTCGTATTGTATGTCGCGCGAGAATTTGCATTTTTTTCGTATTTACTCGTCAAGTGCGAATATGTGCGAGGTACATATTTTTAGAAAAATGGTTTTTGATTTTATTATGGGTAATGGTTTCAAAATTATATATATAATAATTATTTTTATTAAAAATTGTGAAAAGTATATATCTAGGTTGCCAAAACTTATTATTTTAGTTATTTATAAAAGGCTATCTTATTTTAATAAGTGGTAATTTAGAAAAACTAGATTATGTGAAAATTCTACTCGTGTAAAGCGCATGAAAATTATTTCATGTATATTTTCAAAATTTATTTTTATTATTTATAATAATTTATTTAGCAAGAAGGTATTTTAAATATGTAAATATTTATGTTTATTTTTGAAATTATTTTTACCTAAATTATTTAAAGGTATTTTGAAGATATTTTCTACTAAAATTTAAAATATATATTAGAATTTTCAAAATTAATTATTATATAAATTTTATAAAAAGATATTTTGGATATATTTGTGATAAATTAAATTATGATTTGATTTATTGATTTAAATTAAGTAGTTTAATTTAAATGTGTAATTTATCTATATTTAAATAGGATTTGGATTTAGATATGAATGTATTGGTTTAAATTTAATAATAGAATTATCTATTTTGGTTTAAATAAATCCTAGTCTCTATCTACATTGGATTATATTTGATTGAGTTACTTTTAAATCAATTTGAATTAAATAGTAAAAAATCTAAGGAGAATTAAAACTCTTTTTAATCCTTATCTAGATAAGACTATTGTAAACTCCTTAATTTTTCAAAATAAATATTTGTAGAATTTTTAGATTTTTAAAATAACAATTATTGACTTATTATATAATTTGTATTATTTTACATATATTTAGTATACTGCTCATTGGTGAATTTAGTATAAAAATATATATAAAGCTATTTTTCTAGTACATTAAGGATCTAAACTATATTATACAATTTCTTTTCTTCAAAATTTTAGGATTTATTTCATAACTTTTATTACTTTTTACATGTTACTTATATTGTACACTATTTACATAATATAGAATAAATGTCAAATTAGTATTAGATATTTCAGCTTGTATAAATGAGATTAGATGAAGGTTGTTTAAATAAATATTAACTATAGGTATTATATATAGTAATTTTAAATAATGTTATAGATAATTTAGACAAATATAAACTATATTTTAAATTAATACTAATCCTACTTCTACTTGGAAAATATCTCTATCTATATCCTATCCTAACAAAGCAAACTCTAATTTATTTAAATCAAATCCTATCTAATTTAGGAGATAAATCTGAAATAAATACCTATATAAACCCAATACATCCCCCTTCTATCACCCATAATTCGAAATTATTTTTAGTCCAATAGAAACTCTAAAATTCGTCATTAGAATTCAGCCCCGCTTTTTAGTAGCAAGAGCAACTTGGAATGACGATATCTCCTAGCTCCGAACTCCGTTTTGCCTCCAATTTTTTTGAAAGAAGCGTATCGAGGTAAGATTTCCAAAAACATATTTTAATAGATAAAATTCATTTTGTAGATTTCTACAAAACTGTTTGAGTATCTAGTCTCCCAAAAATAAACGTGTTTCAGTAATTTTGCGATTTCGGGACATTTCGGAAACGAAAATGCGATCCGTTTAGTTTTTCGGAAAGCTAATACGAAAACCTATGCCATATCCTAATTTCAGAATTTATTAAATAAATCTAATAGGTATAATATTAATTATAATTAGATAATAGACTATTTTCAGCATCCGTAGATGTTTGTTTGGACCTTACTTCCTCAGCAGCCGTTGTTCCACCTACTTTCCTGTCTGATCTTCGCCACCATAGTGCTCAGGACCTAGGCAAGTGTACCTTGCTTATTTACTGTCATATTATTTATTTTTCGTATTATTTATTTTGTTTCATATTGTTAGTTTCTTTTGTTATAAATTGCGCGTCCAAGGCACACTTGGGTGCAAGCGACTCTATTATTCGTTACTTTACTATATGCATGTTAACTTAGTTTTAGTGGACTACCTTCTTGTTGGAGGATATTATTATATCTCCTTTGGCCATGACACCTATACTACACGGTTTGAGATATTTTGTTAGGGGCATGACTTATGGATTGGCCATCTTTATTGTCGTATGACGGATAGATCGTAACTGCTACGATTAAGGTATAGAGACTCGAGCAGTTACAAAACTGGGCGGGTCATGGACATGACTTGGTCAGTGTGGGAAATATTGGGGGAGGACAGTCGTTAGTGCGTATGGGAATCCAAACAGGTAAACCACAGTCTCCGGATGGAACTATGGCGATTTATTTTTAGATGCCCTCTGACATTTTAGACGTTACGGACGGAAATGGATCACTGGATGCCAGTTACGTACACATAGCCTAAAATCCCACCCATGCGCATGAAAGTTGTCCTCTAAATTGCACACTAGGCGGTTAAAATCTCCTTTGCATATTTGTGTCTAGGATAATATTTTATATATTATTTTATTATTCTGACAGTTCATATTAGCTTGTTCTTCCTGTATCTTGCTACGTCCCTCTGAGGACATGGTTATTCCCCAGGTGTGTGTTCATGTCTTTCGCAGGTATCTTAACCGGGATCGTGGTCTTTTCCATTTATTCGAAGATGACGTGACTTGGTTCCTCCTTGCTACTTCCACTTAGCCTTTTATATATCATGTACTTCTTCCTTTTTATTTGGTTGGTAGTGGATGTGTCTCCACCCAACATATTGCACCAAGACAATTCATTATATGCTATCTTTTATTCCATAATTTTGTGGATGAGATTATTTAGTTGTGGTTTGCTGCATTTTACAGCTTATGTCTACATACAAGGTCTATGTACTTCGTATGTATACAGCTGGCATGTCTACGTACTCAATCCTACGTATATTGGGACTGGGGCGTTACACCAGCAGTACCCAGGTACACATGTTTGTACTCGGTTTTCTCCCTCCTCGATTAGCGAAAGTTTGATCCGTAAATTTATACAGAGAGTCTATTTGACCACCTCCATAGCCCTTCAAATAGATCAATTAGTTTTGTCCTAAATTATTGGGGAAAATTCTTGAAAGATCAGGAAAATTCGCAAAAACAATATAAAAGAACTGTTCGGGAACCTAGGATTGGAAGGCAAAATTCTATCGATTCTTCGATAGTTTTATAATCTGTTTAAATAGATTTATAGACAACATATACGAGATGGAAACCCTACTTTTGATTTTATTTTTCACTGATTAAATTATTATTAAAGCAGTTTCAAAAATTTAGGAAAAACTAGTTTTCGAAGTACAAAATTCAATAATTTTTATTGATACGGCGTGCGTTCCGACAAACTGGGCGACATGGTCCTGAACCAAAATCATCAAAAGGGGTGTATCGACTTCACGGATGTGTGGGATTCGAGGGAACTCGATTTCATGTGTGTGTACGACGAAATCGAAGCGTATCGATCATGATACCCCGTATCGACCTCTTTGCAAACTAGCCCACAACTTCGTGCATGTTCATCATCTCGAAATAAAACTTACGCCACTGGACCCATGCCATTTTTCTGGTTCTGTGAGCCAAGTTTGGTCCTATTCTGAGAAGGTCGATTGGAATGCTATTTTGGCGGGCCCACGATCCGATCGTGTCACGACCCGCACCCTAGAGTAAGGGCATGAGACGTGGGTACGTCCAGCCTACGTCGCAGTGTCGGCGGTAGAACGCTGTCCTAGGTCACAATATCTAACAATTGAAGGTATAGCAGTTATACTCCCCGAATGGGGGTGACATAACACAATATAACTCAACCACAGCTAAGGTAGAACAGGTAAGATAGATAGATAATGAAAGATAACAATAATATCCAGAACAGAGAAACACAGAGATACAATCCAGAATTCTAAGTGTCTAAAATAGTACATCCCAGAATATCTCAAGTCTAATACAGTAATCCAGAATAGAAAAGACAGTCCTAATCTAAAGGAGTGTCATCTACAGCTAGTGGCTCCTACTGCTGGTCCAAGTCCAGACACTCGTCTAGTGTAGCACCGTAGTAAGTAGGGCAGAACGCCTCAGCCTCATCCTCTGTAATATTTCAACAGGTCCAGTCAGGACAGGAGCGAGCACAGTACATCTCAACAAATCATAACAGGTCAGGATATATAATCATGCTAGAGAGTAAGATACAAGAAACTGAAGAAATATGATAAACAGGAAAGACTGTAAATAAATAGCTACAGTATATAGAGAACTGATAGTGTCTAGTGATTTAGAGCACAAGATGTTTATGTAAACGGCACGATGTTATACACGAGTAATCTACAGAGGTTGTACACGAGTAATCTACTAGATTGAATACATAACCACTTCTACTCCCCCGCCCCAATCAATACACAAGGATCTGGCTAAGTTATGTTATTGTACACGAAGGTCATGTGAAAACATGATTATACACGATTTCATACATTTCGTACACGAAAGTCACAAATACAAGGAGTACACGATGTTCACGATAAAGTACACGAACACGAAATACCCGATGTATCCGCTAAGGGGATAACATCGCCCAACAAGATCCATATAGTACTAATCCGTGTTTCCGACGTGTCAGCATCATGTATAGTAATCTAAAGCAGAAAATATACTCCTAATGTATGATATAAAATGATCAGAGAATGTACTTGCCTGTAACCGGTGAATCTGAGAGAATATAGACTGTCCGAGGAGTGGTGTCTGTCTCCTATAGAACAGTACAAGTCACTATGAGTCTACAATGATAATACGATGCAAATTAATGTATTCTACATGAAACTAGGTCAATTTAGACCAAAGTCAACTCTTGGTCAACTCTGGTCAATCCTAGAAGTCAAACTAGGTCTAATCTAGGTCTAGCAAGACTATTCTAGGTTTTCTAGGCTAATCTAGGCAATACCATGTCAAGCCCACCTATACACACATGACCAATAAACTATCTATACACTATCCCTAAACTCTATGTCATAATCCATAATACATTAACCCATATATATATATATCATAACACAAGTACCAAGTATATCTATACATTACACATATTATATATATAACTAATATATGTAGGAACTAAATAACACTACAAGTATGTATATTAATAT
This sequence comes from Iris pallida, assembly GCA_029216955.1. Taxonomy (NCBI): domain Eukaryota; kingdom Viridiplantae; phylum Streptophyta; class Magnoliopsida; order Asparagales; family Iridaceae; genus Iris; species Iris pallida. The sequence continues at coordinate 9,063,249 of JANAVB010018799.1, read as the reverse complement.
ATATATATACAAGAGAGAGTACACAAGTGTTGTGTGGGTGTGTCTCATGAATGTGCTACAGTGTGTGTGTCATGAGTGAATCCTAAGCAGTGATTGTATTAGGCACAAAAACAGTGTATACATGTTTAAGGAAAACAGGGTGTGTGCATTGTGACAGGAAGGGAGAGGAAGGAAATTCAGTTGCATTCACTCAGGTTTATGTAGAAACTACAGTACAAAAGAAGAATTCAGTTATAACACACATTTCAGTTTAATAGTTATCAATGTTAGCCTCCAAATAGCAGTCCATAGCTCAATACAACCAAGCATGGACAGTTAAGAAGGAATCTGGGAATCATTTTGCAGTAAATGAAAAGGAAGTAGTGAACACACTAATTATTATGGTGAAAACCATTCTCAGGTTTGAATAAAACTCAGAAATCAAGACAAGAGAAATCAGATAACACTACTAAATGTGGTTAAGCTATTCACAGGTTTTCACAAACCAATTTCAGTTTTATGAAGAAGTCTAAAACTCAGATAGCCATCTATCCATTACCCAATACAGTCCAATCTATTTAAACATTCAATTAGCCTTCATTCTCAGGTTGAATACTTTAAACTCAGAGTCAAGGACAAAGGGAAAAATTAGTTTACAACCAACCATATAGTTAAACTATTCTCAAGCTCATTCATTGCAAAGGAAAGGAAGTCAATGTACAAACAGACAGTACCCAATACAGGGACTGATATCAGATTTAAACCCCAACACAAAGGCAATGAACAAAAGGAAATCAGTTCACAATATATTAACTGTGAATTACCTAGGTTAAGAGCAATGTCAGGTTATTCAGTTTATCATACATTCCCAGGTTTTCAAAAAAAACTGGGAGACAAACAATCTCAGTAAACGTTCAACTGGAAACAACTCTGTTAATCAAATATAAATCCTGAGTAGGGAGAATTCTCAGGTTCTTGTTCTCAGGATTTGATAGAGTACAAACAGTCAATGATATCAACACAGACAACTAGAACATGGTTAACATTCACAGGTTTTCAAATTCAATGGAGGGAAAAGACTCCAGTATTTGACAGTACAATTATAAGGAACAACAGTAAAGATAGGGAAGGACATCAGTTTAATAGCATCATGGACTCACACTATGTAAATCCTATTCTCAGGTAATGGACATGAATGTAAAGGAAATCAAATTTCCAGGTTATAGGTTTCCATTTCAGTCTAATTATATGAACTCATTCTTAGGTTTTAGCTATTTCGAAATGAACTCAAAAGCCAAAATCTCTTACTCACTACCAAAAGCCTATAATTGAGTTTAGAAACTTAGTTAACATAATATGCAACATGTAGGATCCTAAAATCAATTGAAAAACATATCACAAGAGAATTAAAATGGTTAGGAAAAACTGGAATTCAAAGTATCAGAACATGTATCAGACTTACACTGTTCTTCCAATAATTCGAGCCAAAACACAATCTAAAACCTAAACAATTATGTAACATGGTGTAACAGGGTTTAAACTTCACATTTAGGATCTAAACATTCATTAAACATAAATTAAAATCATTCAAAATTGATTTAATAACAGAAAACACACACTGCACACGCACGCACACAGTACACGCACGGTGTACACGAAAATACGTGTCCGACACGACACGAGGACTCGTAAAACTTTACGAGCCTCGTGTCAGTCACTAACACAAGCCCTATGCCAAAAATCTTGTGTCGAAATTGCGTGTCCAGCGCACAGTAGCCCCCGAGCAGCAGGGCACGCACTGTGCCCGCGCGTGCGCGTGCACGACCGAATGTGCACGAGCCCGACACGACACGACACGACACTAAAAACAGGAAAAAATACCAGAAACCTATAAGCGAGGTCTAACACTAAATTCCTATTCAAACAAAATCCCAAAAACATACGAAATGCCCATTGGGGCATTTCATCAAACACTTTGAAGATATGTTGAGATCCTGTACCCTTGATTTTGGTGACTCATCTTCAATTCAGCTCAGCTTATCACCCGCAGATGGATGGTCAATCTGAGCGCACAATCCAGACTCTTGAAGATATGTTGAGATCCTGTACCCTTGATTTTGGTGGTTCATGGAAGAATCATCTGCACCTGGTGGAATTCTCGTACAACAACAGTTATCAGGCCAGTATCCAGATAGCACCCTTCGAGGCTCTCTATGGCAGGAAGTACAGATCCCCGCTAGCATAGAACGATGTCGAAGAGAGGCAGATGCTCGGACCCGAGTTGATTTCCCAGACGGTTGAAGTGGTCAGGAAGGTCAGAGATCACCTCCGAGTTGCCCAGGACCGCCAGCGCCATTGGGCCGATGCTCATCGGCGTCCCTTAGAATTTGCTGTCGGCGACCATGTATTCCTTAGGATCTCGCCTAACCGCGGCGTCATTCGCTTCGACGTGCGGGGAAAGCTTAGTCCTAGGTATATAGGGCCGTTCGATATTCTAGAGCGAGTAGGAGATGTATCCTATCGTCTCGCTCTTCCGCCGTCGCTAAGTGAGGTGCATGATGTATTCCATGTGTCCCAATTACGACGGTATATTCCGGATCCGAGCCACATCCTAGACCATTCGGAATTGGTTGTTGGTACCAACCTTTCGTATAAGGAAAGGCCCGTGTCTATATTGGACCGGAGGGAGAAGATACTCAAGAACAAGACTATTAAATTAGTCCGTGTTGCTTGGGGTCATCACTCTCTAGGTGAGTCAACGTGGGAGCGTGAGGACGACATCCGATCACGATATCCCTACCTGTTTGACTCGTGAGGTATAATATCTTTCTTATGCCTTATATTTTCCCTTCCTTGCTTGCATTGTATGATTGTATGATTGAACTGCTTAGTGTAGCTTGCCTGTGCTTAGTGTAGCTTGTCGTGACAATCTCTAGCTCCTTGATTAAATTCCGAGGACGGAATTCTTTTAAGGTGGGTAGAGTTGTCACCCTCATTTCCCGTATTTCCCGTATTTCGTATTTATACTCGTATCTGGATTTTTGGCATATATTTTTATTTTTTTCTCAAGCTTGTAGAATTTTGGTATTTCTCGTATTTGGGTTTTTGGCTTGGCTCGGTTTTATTGGGTTGGTTCGGTTTGGTTTATGTATTGGAGCACCTTAGCTTATGCTACCCCTCATCCCCACCACAACTCCCCCTCTTTATAACCCCCACCTACCACTCTCTCTCCTCATAACTTCCACCATTAATTTCCTTCATCTTCTTCTTCTCCTTCCCCCACAACTCTCCTAACCCTAGGCAAGTGCACCTTGCCACTTCATGAGAGCCCTATTTTTTTGGTTCATTTGCTAGATTAGGACATGGTGATCAACGTTAGAACTTGGTGTTTTGTGATTTGAAGTCTCCTTTGCTCTAGATCTAAGTTATTTCTATTTTTGGATTTTGCATGGTTTGATCTCTTTAAGTTGGATTTTCATGAGTTTTGGTGTTTCCAAGTGGAAGAGCATTCAGTTTCACCCAAGTTGGAACTTTGGAAATCTGGATTTGGAGTTCGGATGGCCAAGTTATGATGCTTTGAAGCCTTGGGTTCATCCATGGTGTTCTTGCTGTTTGGAGAAGACAGTGAGCAGTGTGCAGAGCTGTTTAGCTTACGCACCCTGAGCTACGCGCGCTCTTTAGCGCTACGTACGCAGACTTAGGTACGCTTCCTGTTGGAAGCGTGTCTCCTTGAGTGTACGTGACTTTCACGTACACTGCTCCCTGTAGCGTGCGTGACTTCACGTACACTGCTCCCTGTAGCGTGCGTGACTTCACGTACACTGCTTCCTTGAGCGTGCATGACTTTTCACGTATGCTGCCTCCCTTGAGCGTGCGTGACTTTTCACGTATGCTGCCTTTCTTGAGCGTGCGTGACTTTTCACGTATGCTGCTTCCTTGAGCGTGCGTGACTTTTTACGCAGCTGCTCCCCTCGAGCGTGCGTGACTTTTCACGCAGCTGCTCCCTCGAACGTGCGTGACTTTCACGCAGCTGCTCCCTTGAGCGTGCGTGACTTTCACGTACACTGCTCTCTGTAGCGTGTGTGACTTTCACGTACACTACTCCCTGTAGCGTGCGTGACTTTCACGTACACTGCTCCCTGTAGCGTGCGTGACTTTCACGTACACTGCTCCCTTGAGCGTGCGTGACTTTCACCTACGCTGCTCTCTCAGCGTGCGTGATTTTTCACCTATGATGCTCTCTGAAGCGTGCGTGACTTTTCACCTACGCTACTCTCAGCGTGCGTGACTTTTCGTACGCTGCTCCCCTGACCCCCCTTGCTTAACCCATTGGCTCTTGGAGTTTTGGTCTTATTTATTTAAGCTTGACTCTTCTATTGTCCTGTATATTGATATTTTATTAGATATTTTACGCCCATTTTATATCCTTACGCCTTTTGTCATGAACTTGATTTTACTTAATATATTTGGAATGACTATTGTACATGGCATGGTATGACAAAGAACTAGCATAACACGACAGTGACCCATAGTGGTGCACTCCTGACATGACCAACCTGACATGATAGTGGCCCATCGTGGCGCACTCCTGACAAGTACCCTGACATGATTTATCTTGAAAACTTAACTTGACCTGCCTTGACACCGTGGGTGGTTCTTTCTTGCTTGCTTGTTAATCCACCTGTCCTGTCTTGCATCATGTCTAGGATGGGATTCCTGAGTACCACGGTCAGGAGTACCTACCAAAATGGATTAAGGCTAATAACTAGAATAACACAATAGTCATGAAGAGATGACACAGCTACGGGCAATCCCGTTACCTGGGCGCTCTTGGGATCTGTAGCCTGCCATCGAATAGGGCACATTTCCAGCATACCGTCGCGTGTTGCACCCTCTAAGTCACCTTAGGGTACATTTGTTCCCCGGGCGATGTACCCACCTGAATTCAACCCTAATCTTTCGTCCTGGGTAACCTGGATGGTCTGCAGGGCTTGTGGCTGTGGAACAATCTCACTGCATCTTGTTAGTAATTAGGCCTGTGATAACCCTAGTTAGTTAAAGTAGTAAGCCGTAGTATCTGCTTGGCCGTGATTGATTGTATGAGGTATAACCAGTTTAGCCATGTCTTGATTCAGTACAAGATTGCCTCCTGTCTCGATTTCTTACATTATTATCTTGTCGATAAATGGTGGGAAACCAAGTTCTGTTCAGACGAAGGGTTACAACCCCGGTCCTTGTTTGGTTTACGGGTTGTAACCTGGCTATCGGAATAGTTCCATGGTTATCTCGTCGTATATCATCCTGGCATATTTTCATAAATTCTAGTTTTAATATTAGTTTTCTTGTGCTGATTGCTGGCTTTTGTTCTTATTTTGTGGCCCCCTTGTGGCACTTGCTCTTTCTGGGGTTGACCCAGCTGGTTTTGTGTGGCCAGATTTCGGAGCAGCTACCGAGGATCTACCAAGCTTCCAGCCCAATGGTGGCGACTAGAAGGAACCCGGGCTACGAGTGGGTTTTCTATTTTGTTTCGCTCACTCTATTGTAAATTTATTCTTTTGAGGCATTTAGCCGACGAGCACCTGTTAGCTCGATGCACTTTACTTACTGTCTGCCTACGGGCTGTAAACATGATTGACAAATCCTAGGGTTGATCATGTATGACTTAACTCTTGCTAGTCCTAGCATTTTGTACGACTAGCTTCATGATCAGCTGATATGTAATATTTGGGACGCCTTTTATTGTATATTTGGTGGTCAAACATCTTGTAATTATGTTACTTGCTTGAGATTAAGACAATATGCTTGACCATAAGAGACCGTTGGCTTGTAGTAAACCCTCATATTTCTAGACAGCCGTGACCGTATATCGAGGTGGTTTCCATTTCAATATACGTAGCTGGCTGTGTCTGCCCCCGCTCTCCAGTATTCTGGTTCTGGGGCGTGACACGGTTTAAGTGGTGGCCCATGCAGGTCTTGTCAATCAAGAAATATGAGGGTTTACCGAATAGATGTCTCAATCAGTATTCGCCCTTGATCTCCGCCTGTATTTTCAAATCCCTGAAATTCTTGCCCTGATTACATGCTTGTATCGTTGATCTGTCCTGGTCCTTCCTTATTATTTCCCTGTGTCGTCTTCTTCAGTGGCACTGTACCTGACCCTGCCGATCAGCAAGGAAGAGCACCTCCCGTGGACCAGCAGCAACCTGGAGATCAAGCCCAGCATTTCGGAGTCGCCTCCAGAGTGATACCTACTGGAGGAGAGTCACCAGTTCGGCCCGTCCAGCCCGCAGAGCCAGATGATGGTACCTTAGTAGGCCTCATCAGAACCTTGATAGCCTCCTAGGATCGTCGGAGTGACGCCCTGCACCAGACAGTTCAAGATGCTTTGACCCGAGGCGGACATCCAGGGAACCAAGCGGCCAACAGCTTCAAGCGATTAAACCCTCCTTTCTTCGACGGTACCGAGGATACGATTGCCGCGGATGCATGGCTTCAGGATACCGAGGTGATTCTGGAAGCAGCTAGGACACCCGAGAATGAGAAGGTGGCGGTGGTACGCCTGCAGTTGTTGGACTTGGCTCGCAGTTGGTGGGCGACGCAAGCCATGGGATTAGTGGCACCCATTGCTTGGACAGTGTTCAGAGAGAGATTCCAGACGAAGTATTTCGATGCTGTGGCTCGGTACGACTTACAGACCAGATTTACCAACTTGAAGCAAGGAGACAGAACCGTCGACAGTTATGCATCTGAGTTTTCTAGACTCAGTAGGTTTGCCCCCACCTTGGTGGCGACCGAGTTTGATAGAGCCCAGCGGTTCCAGCAGGGACTGCATTTGGAGATCTTGTTGGCGGTTGAGCAGTTCGAGCACCAGACGTTCGATGCAGTCTTGAGAGCAGCTAGGAGGCATGAGTACACCTCCCAGAGGATCGTGGATAGGACCGGAGGTAGGAAGCGGTCCCACAGTCAGTTGCACCAATCATCAGCTCCAGCCCCGGCAGTTCGAGGATTGGCCATTGGAACTCCGAGGCGGGCGGCCTCAGTAACGTCGGTTCAGCATTCAACCCCGACGTACCCGCAGCAGCAGAAGCAGAAGCAGACTTCCGCGATGGGATGTTTTCATTGCGAAAAGCAAGGCCATGTAGTGGCGGATTGTCGCAGGGCGCAGGGATTGTGCCTAGCTTGTGGAGCAGCAGATCATAGGATAGGGGCTTGCCCGAATAGGGGTGGTTCATCAGCATCCAACCCTTCTAGCTCTTCGGTGAGAGGACCGGCCCCAGTACCAGTTCAGCAGCAGCAGTATCAGTCTTCGAGGCCCTTGCCGTCTCAGTCTCAGACATTCTAGCAACAGCACCTCCAGCAGTATGCACAAGCCCAAGCTCAGACCCAGAATAGGCAGAGAGGTTTACAGCAGAGGGGACCAGCAGCCAGAGGATAAGGTCAGGCCATGATGATGGCTATGGAAGAAGAAATTGCACCAGGTGAGGTAGTGGCAGGTACTATTCTCGTCAACTCCTCTCCAGCGTCTGTATTATTTGATTCTGGTGCATCGCATTCATTCATGTCTGCACGATTTGCGACACGGATAGGATTGGAGCCCGAGTCATTATCAGTGAGGCTCAATATACTTACTGGTAATGGTCTTGTGGGAGTAGATCGAGTGTTTTCCTCGTGTCGGATCGTAGTTAGCGGTAGAGAGTTCCCCGCTAGATTCATAGAGTTTCCTATGGCAGACTATGATGTAGTCCTAGGCATGGATTGGTTGAGGAACCAGTATGCTAGGATAGACTGCCATGTTGGCAGAGTTGTTTTCAGCATTCCAGGCGAGCCAGAGTTCTTATTTTCCAGAGGAGCAGTGGAGCCATCTTCTCCAGTGTTACGGATGGCAGTAGCAGCAGAGCAGTTACCCCGGATAGTTGAAGAGTTTCCAGATGTCTTTTCAGAGGAGCTTCCAGGGATGCCGCCAGAGCGGGAGATTGAGTTCACTATAGACTTGATTCCCGGGACAACACCAGTATCAGAGCGAGTCTACAGGATGGCGCCTTCAGAGTTGGAGATTTTGTACAAGATGATTAAAGAACTGAGGACCAAGGGATTCATCCGTGCAAGTGGATCGCCTTGGGGAGCCCCAATACTTCTTGTGAAAAAGAAGGATGGTACGTCCTGGCTATGTGTTGATTATCGTACCTTGAATTCGGTGACAATCAAGAACAGATACCCTCTTCCGAGGATAGATGACTTGTTTGATCAGCTCAGAGGGGCTTCAGTATTCTCGAAGATCGACTTGCGGTCGGGATACCACCAGATCAGAGTCAGAGAGCAGGACATCCCGAAGACAGCATTCAGGTCGAGGTATGGACATTGGGAGTTCCTTGTTATGCCCTTTGGAGCGACCAATGCGTTGGCCGTATTCATGGACCTCATGAATCGCATTTTCATGCCTTACTTGGATCAGTTCGTGATCGTATTCCTAGATGACATCCTGGTCTACAGCAAGAGTGAAGCAGAGCATGAGCAGCATCTCAGAGTCGTTCTCCTGACGCTTAGGGAGCATCAGTTGTACGCCAAGTTCAGTAAATGCGAGTTTTAGCTCGACCGCATTTCATACTTGGGTCACATCATTACCTGAGGAGGAGTGGAAGTAGATCCCCAGAAGATTGTGGCTATCGAGTCATGGTCGGTACCCAGCTCAGTGGCAGAGGTTCGCAGCTTCCTTGGATTGGCCGGCTACTACCGGCGGTTCGTTTCAGATTTCGCAAGGATTTCAGCACCGATGACCCAGTTGACCCGCAAGGATGTGCTGTTTGTTTGGACAGCAGAGTGTCAGGAATCATTTGAGAAGTTGAAGCAAGGTTTGATAACGGCCCCCATTCTCACCCTTCCAGATGGGACCGGAGGATTCACAGTTTATTACGACGCTTCAGGCAGAGGATTGGGGTGTGTCTTGATGCAGCATGGGAAGGTAATATCTTATGCGTCACGTCAACTTTGTGCTCATGAGAAGAATTACCCGACCCACGACTTGGAATTGGCGGCGGTAGTGTTTGCTTTGAAGTTGTGGAGACACTACTTGTACGGAGATAGAGTGGAGATCTTTACTGATCACAAGAGCCTGAAGTATATTTTCACCCAGAAGGACCTTAGTATGCGGCAGAGAAGATGGCTCGAGCTACTAGTAGATTATGATGTGGATTTGCAGTATCATCCAGGGAAGGCCAACGTTGTAGCAGATGCATTGAACATGAGAGCCGGAGTTTATCTCCTGACGGGGCAACCAGAATTATTGGCAGATCTTCAGAAAATAGGAATTGAAGTGGTTCTTCCAACCAGCGTGGCATTGATGGCCAGCCTGCAGGTTCAGTCCAGCATAGTTGAGAGAATCCGGGTGGCGCAGTCAACAGATTCCAAGATCCAGCGACTCAGAACAGAGTGTGAAGCAGGAAGAAGGCCAGAGTTATGTATCCATGAAGACGGTACACTTCGGCACGGCACTCGTCTTTGTGTACCCAGTGCAGATATTAGACATGATGTCATGGCAGAAGCCCACAGTTCACAATATTCTATTCATCCGGGTGGTACGAAGATGTACCGTGATATTCGTCAGCATTTCTGGTGGAATGGCATGAAGAGGGAGATAGCCCGGTTTGTCTTTCGGTGTTTGGTTTGCCAACAGGTTAAAGCTGAACATCAGAGGCCCGCTGGACTTCTTCAACCCTTACCGATCCCAGAATGGAAATGGAAACATATAACCATGGATTTCGTGACCGGATTGCCCAGATCTCCGGCCGACAGGGATGCTATTTGGGTAATTGTAGACAGGCTTACCAAGGTGGCACACTTTCTCCCATTCAGAGTTGGGCAGTCGACGGCGCAGTTAGCAGAAATGTATCTCAGGCAGATCGTCAGGCTTCACGGTGTGCCAGTCAACATCACCTCGGACAGGGATTCCAGGTTCACATCACACTTTTGGCGCAGCTTGCAGAAGAGTTTGGGGACTCGTCTTCAATTCAGCTCAGCTTATCACCCGCAGATGGATGGTCAATCTGAGCGCACAATCCAGACTCTTGAAGATATGTTGAGATCCTGTACCCTTGATTTTGGTGGTTCATGGAAGAATCATCTGCACCTGGTAGAATTCTCGTACAATAACAGTTATCATGCCAGTATCAAGATGGCACCCTTCGAGGCTCTCTATGGCAGGAAGTACAGATCCCCGCTAGCATAGGACGATGTCGAAGAGAGGCAGATGCTCGGACCCGAGTTGATTTCCCAGACGGTTGAAGTGGTCAGGAAGGTCAGAGATCACCTCCGAGTTGCCCAGGACCGCCAGCGCCATTGGGCCGATGCTCATCGGCGTCCCTTAGAATTTGCTGTCGGCGACCATGTATTCCTTAGGATCTCGCCTAACCACGGCGTCATTCGCTTCGGCGTACGGGGAAAGCTTAGTCCTAGGTATATAGGGCCGTTCGATATTCTAGAGCGAGTAGGAGATGTATCCTATCGTCTCGCTCTTCCGCCGTCGCTAAGTGAGGTGCATGATGTATTCCATGTGTCCCAATTACGACGGTATATTCCGGACCCGAGCCACATCCTAGACCATTCGAAATTGGTTGTTGGTACCAACCTTTCGTATGAGAAAAGGCCCGTGTCTATATTGGACCGGAGGGAGAAGATACTCAAGAACAAAACTATTAAATTAGTCCGTATTGCTTGGGGTCATCACTCTCTAGGTGAGTCAACGTGGGAGCGTGAGGACGACATCCGATCACGATATCCCTACCTGTTTGACTCGTGAGGTATAATGTCTTTCTTATGCCTTACATTTTCCCTTCTTTGCTTGCATTGTATGATTGTATGATTGAACTGCTTAGTGTAGCTTGCCTGTGCTTAGTGTAGCTTGTCGTGACAATCTCTAGCTCCTTGATTAAATTTCGAGGACAGAATTCTTTTAAGGTGGGTAGAGTTGTCACCCTCATTTCCCGTATTTCGTATTTATACTCGTATCTAGATTTTTGGCATATATTTTTATTTTTTTCTCAAGCTTGTAGAATTTTGGTATTTCTCGTATTTGGGTTTTTGGCTTGGCTCGGTTTTATTGGGTTGGTTCGGTTTGGTTTATGTATTGGAGCACCTTAGCTTATGCTACCCCTCATCCCCACCACAACTCCCCCTCTTTATAACCCCCACCTACCACTCTCTCTCCTCATAACTTCCACCATTAATTTCCTTTATCTTCTTCTTCTCCTTCCCCCACAACTCTCCTAACCCTAGGCAAGTGCACCTTGCCACTTCATGAGAGCCCTATTTTCTTGGTTCATTTGCTAGATTAGGACATGGTGATCAACGTTAGAACTTGGTGTTTTGTGATTTGAAGTCTCCTTTGCTCTAGATCTAAGTTATTTCTATTTTCGGATTTTGCATGGTTTGATCTCTTTAAGTTGGATTTTCATGAGTTTTGGTGTTTCCAAGTGGAAGAGCATTCAGTTTCACCCAAGTTGGAACTTTGGAAATCTGGATTTGGAGTTCGGATGGCCAAGTTATGATGCTTTGAAGCCTTGGGTTCATCCATGGTGTTCTTGCTGTTTGGAGAAGACAGTGAGCAGTGTGCAGAGCTGTTTAGCTTACGTACCCTGAGCTACGTGCGCTCTTTAGCGCTGCGTACGCAGACTTAGGTACGCTTCCTGTTGGAAGCGTGTCTCCTTGAGTATACGTGACTTTCACGTACACTGCTCCCTGTAGCGTGCGTGACTTCACGTACACTGCTCCCTGTAGCATGCGTGACTTCACGTACACTGCTTCCTTGAGCGTGCATGACTTTTCACGTATGCTGCCTCCCTTGAGCGTGCGTGACTTTTTACGTATGCTGCCTTCCTTGAGCGTGCGTGACTTTTCACGTATGCTGCTTCCTTGGGCGTGCGTGACTTTTTACGCAGCTGCTCCCCTCGAGCGTGCGTGACTTTTTACGCTGCTGCTCCCTCGAGCGTGCGTGACTTTCACGCAGCTGCTCCCTTGAGCGTGCGTGACTTTCACGTACACTGCTCCCTGTAGCGTGCGTGACTTTCACGTACACTACTCCCTGTAGCGTGCGTGACTTTCACGTACACTGCTCCCTGTAGCGTGCGTGACTTTCACGTACACTGCTCCCTTGAGCGTACGTGACTTTCACCTACGCTGCTCTCTCAGCGTGCGTGACTTTTCACCTATGATGCTCTCTGAAGCGTGCGTGACTTTTTACCTACGTTGCTCTCAGCGTGCGTGACTTTTCGTACGCTGCTCCCCTGACCCCCCTTGCTTAACCCATTGGCTCTTGGAGTTTTGGTCTTATTTATTTAAGCTTGACTCTTCTATTGTCCTGTATATTGATATTTTATTAGATATTTTACGCCCATTTTATATCCTTACGCCTTTTGTCATGAACTTGATTTTACTTAATATGTTTGGAATGACTATTGTACATGGCATGGTATGACAAAGAACTAGCATAACACGACAGTGACCCATAGTGGTGCACTCCTGACATGACCAACCTGACATGATAGTGGCCCGTCGTGGCGCACTCCTGACAAGTACCCTGACATGATTTATCTTGATAACTTAACTTGACCTGCCTTGACACCGTGGGTGGTTCTTTCTTGCTTGCTTGTTAATCCACCTGTCCTGTCTTGCATCATGTCTAGGATGGGACTCCTGAGTACCACGGTCAGGAGTACCTACCAAAATAGATTAAGGCTAATAACTAGAATAACACAGTAGTCATGAAGAGATGACACAGCTACGGGCAATCCCGTTACCTGGGCGCTCTTGGGATCTGTAGCCTGCCGTCGAATAGGGCACATTTCCAGCACACCGTCGCGTGTTGCACCCTCTAAGTCACCTTAGGGTACATTTGTTCCCCGGGCGATGTACCCACCTGAATTCAACCCTAATCTTTCGTCCTGGGTAACCTGGATGGTCTGCAGGGCTTGTGGCTGTGGAACAATCTCACTGCATCTTGTTAGTAATTAGGCCTGTGATAACCCTAGTTAGTTAAAGTAGTAAGCCGTAGTATCTGCTTGGCCGTGATTGATTGTATGAGGTATAACCAGTTTAGCCATGTCTTGATTCAGTACAAGATTGCCTCCTGTCTCGATTTCTTACATTATTATCTTGTCGATAAATGGTGGGAAACCAAGTTCTGTTCAGACGAAGGGTTACAACCCCGGTCCTTGTTTGGTTTACGGGTTGTAACCTGGCTATCGGAATAGTTCCATGGTTATCTCGTCGTATATCATCCTGGCATATTTTTATAAATTCTAGTTTTAATATTAGTTTTCTTGTGCTGATTGCTGGCTTTTGTTCTTATTTCGTGGCCCCCTTGTGGCACTTGCTCTTTTTGGGGTTGACCCAGCTGGTTTTGTGTGGCCAGATTTCGGAGCAGCTACCGAGGATCTACCAAGCTTCCAGCCCAATGGTGGCGACTAGAAGGAACCCGGGCTACGAGTGGGTTTTCTATTTTATTTCGCTCACTCTATTGTAAATTTATTCTTTTGAGGCGTTTAGCCGACGAGCACCTGTTAGCTCGATGCACTTTACTTACTGTTTGCCTACGGGCTGTAAACATGATTGACAAATCCTAGGGTTGATCATGTATGACTTAACTCTTGCTAGTCCTAGCATTTTGTACGACTAGCTTCATGATCAGCTGATATGTAATATTTGGGACGCCTTTTATTGTATATTTGGTGGTCAAACATCTTGTAATTATGTTACTTGCTTGAGATTGAGACAATAGGCTTGACCATAAGAGACCGTTGGTTTGTAGTAAACCCTCATATTTCTAGACAGCCGTGACCGTATATCGAGGTGGTTTCCATTTCAATATACGTAGCTGGCTGTGTCTGCCCCCGCTCTCTAGTATTCTGGTTCTGGGGCGTGACAGTTAGCCAATAGGACAGTCTCCTAGTCAACATGAGTCAAAATCTAAAACTAGCACAAATCAATTATACTATAAATCATCTAAAAATCACATTAATTATAATTAATAATAATAATCCCAAAATAATTCCAAAATTTTGAAAATGACCAAAATACCCTCAAGCTAGAAAAGTGGCAGTGACAAATCTACCCCCTTAAATAATTTCGTCCTCGAAATTAAAAGGCGAAACTAACTGCTAAGAAGGATAGAAAAGTATACCTCAAGGTCCAAAAAGATAGGGGTACCGCTCGCGCATCTCATCCTCCCGCTCCCAGGTAGACTCTCCTGGAGAATGATGCCTCCATGCGACGCGTACCAAGGGTATCACCTAGTTTCTCAATACCTTCTCTTGGCGATCCAAAACCTCCACAGGCTGCTCTGGATAACTGAGAGTAGGTCCAACCTCTATCTCCGAGTGATCGAGCACATGGCTAGGGTCAGCCACGTACCGTCTCAGCTGTGATACGTAAAATACGTTGTGGACACCCACTAGTGCAGGTGGCAAGTCTAGCCTGTATGCCACGTTACCGACTCTCCCGCTGATAACGAAAGGGCCGATGAAGCGCGGGCTAAGCTTCCCACCTCCACCAAAACGTATCGTACCACGAGTCGGAGATATCCGCAGAAAAACCATGTCTCCAACCTAATTACAAGCAAGGTCTCAAGTTAAAAAAAAATCAAACACGATCAATCAAACAAAATAAATACAACCTAATTCTAATCCTACTCTAAATCTGTACCTCAAACTCCAGCGGCCTCCAGTGGCTATCGGCCCAGTGCCGATGTCTATCCTGCGCCACGCAAAGTCTGTCCCTGATGAGCTTCACCTTCTCGGCTGCGTCAACAACCATCTCTGGTCCCAGTAAAGCTCGCTCTCCAACATCATCCCAAGATAAGGGTGTACGACACCTACGCCCGTACAGAGCCTCAAACGGTGACATCTCAATGCTGGCCTGAAAACTGTTGTTGTAAGCAAACTCTACCAAATGCATGTGATCCTCCCAGGAACCTCCAAAATCCATGACGTACGTCCACAGCGTATCCTCAAGGGTCAGAATAGTCCTCTCTGACTGTCCGTCCGTCTGGGGGTGGTATGCGGTACTAAACTTGAGCTGAGTGCCCAAGCTAGTCTGCAGACTCCTCCAGAAATGGGAAGTAAAGTGGCTATCCTGATCTGAGACTATGCTGACGGGGACTCCGTGAATCCTGACTATCTGCCTCATATATAACTCCGCCAGCCTCTCTGTAGACGTACCCACCTTGAATGGCAAGAAGTGGGCCGATTTGGTCAACCTGTCAACGATGACCCAAATCGCGTCTTTTTCTCCTGGTGTACGGGGCAACCCTGATACAAAATCCATGGTAATGTGCTCCCACTTCCACTCTGGAATGGGCAGCGGCTGCAATAATCCCACGGGCCTCTGCCTCTCAGCCTTGACCTGCTGACAGATCAAGCATCTAGCTACGAAGTTGGACACCTCCCTCTTCATCCCATACCACCAGACATGCTCTCGCAGATCCCTGTAGATCTTGTTGGCACCAGGATGTATAGAGTACTGTGATCTGTGAGCCTCCTGCATAATCTGCTCTCTGAGCTCCCCGCTAGGCACACATAACCTAGCACCGTGCCTCAGGGCACCATCCTCTGCAAGTGAGAACTCAGTATCCTCCACTCCCATACTGATCTGCTCTCGGATACATCGTAGAGCCACATCATCAAACTGTATCGCCTTGATCCTGTCCATCAAGTCTGACTGTATCTGTAGGCCCCATAACTGTATCTGCACTCCGGGCACGATCACCTCAATCCCAAGGCTCTCCAAATCTGCAAACAGGTGCCGATCCATAGTCAAACACATGGCTGTCGGATACCTACTCAAGGCATCGGCAACCACGTTGGCCTTTCCCGGGTGATACTGGAGTGCGATATCAAAGTCCTTCATCAGCTCAAGCCACCTGTGCTGCCTCATGTTCAACTCCTTCTGAGTGAACACGTTCTTCAAGCTCTTGTGGTCTGTGAAGATCTCCACCCTCTCGCCATACAGATAGTGCTTCCATAACTTCAAAGCAAAAATCACCGCCGCCAGCTCCAGGTCATGGGTAGGGTAGTTCTTCTCATGGGGACGTAATTGCCTGGAAGCATAGGCAATCACCTTCCCATGCTGCTGCAAGACACAACCCAGCCCCTTCCCTGAAGCATCACTATAAATAGTGAAACCACCTGATCCTAAAGGCAATGTCAGAATCAGAGCTGTCGTAAGCCGCTTCTTCAACTCATCAAAAGCTGCCTGACACTCTTCTGACCAAACATACTCAGTATCCTTCCGGGTCAACCGTGTCAACGGCTCTGCAACCCGGGAGAAATCCTGCACAAATCTCCGATAGTACCCTGCCAGCCCCAGGAAACTCCTGATCTCTGCTACTGAAGTCGGCGTTGCCCAAGCCTCAACTGCTACAATCTTCTTGGGGTCAACTGAGATACCATCTCCAGTCACCACATGCCCCAAGAAGTCCACCTGGTCCAAGAAAAACTCACACTTGGAGAATTTCCCATAAAGCTGCTCCCGCATGAGACTCTCTAGCACTATCCGCAGATGCTCTTCGTGCTCCTCCTCTGTCTTGGAATATATCAAGATATCATCAATGAACACCACCACGAACTTGTCCAAGTACTGGTGGAACACCTTGTTCATTAGATTCATAAACACTGCTGGTGCATTGGTTAGCCCAAACGGCATAACCAAGAACTCAAACTGCCCGTACCGCGTCCTGAAAGCGGTCTTAGGGATATCCTCCCTCTTCACCTTCACCTGGTGATAACCCGACCTCAAATCAATCTTGGAGAACACCCGAGCTCCGCTCAACTGATCAAACAGATCATCGATCCGCGGCAGTGGGTATCTGTTCTTGACTGTCAGGTTGTTAAGTGCCCTGTAGTCGATACACATACGTACCGACCCATCCTTCTTGGGTACGAAAAGTACCGGTACACCCCAAGGTGAAGAACTCGAGCGAATGAAGCCCTTGTCCTGCAGCTCATCCACCTGCTTCTTCAGCTCCACTAACTCGTTGTTGTTCACTCGATAGACATGCTGAGAGATCGGTTCCGCGCCGGAAACCAAGTCTATCGAGAACTCTACATCTCTGTCCGGTGGAAGCCCTGGCAACTCCTCAGGAAATACGTCCATAAACTCTGCGATCAAGGGATGCGGAGCCACCTGCTCCTCGACTGATGCTCCACAGAAAACTCTACCGTCCTGCTCTGCCTGCCGTCGGGTGTACTCAAACTCTGGCTCTCCTGGCGCCCCGAACAAAACTCTACCCCCACGGCAATAAATACGGGCGTGGTGTCTACTCAGCCAGTCCATACCTAATACAATATCGTAGTTCGGTAATGGCATGACTAGTAGACTCACCCCCAACTCTCGGCCTCCCAAAATGATAGTCCGCCCTCTGCAAACATCACTCACGAGGATGACCCCACCCCCGGTCGTGATCTTGCAGGTCCTAGGCAATGATTCCGAAATCAAACTGTGTCTAATAGCATATGATACAGGCACAAAGCTGTGGGAAGCCCCGGAATCAAAGAGTGCAAATGCTGGAAGGGAGTCGAGAAGAACCGAACCTGCTATCAGCTCTCCGATGACCTCAGTATCCTCAGCTGCCATGGCGAAAGCTCGCCCCTGCTGTCCACCCCGTGCCTGCTGCTGGTGCTGCTGGAACCTCTGCTGCTGGGTCTGCAGGGCTGGTCCCCTCTGCTGGCCTGCTGGAGCCTTGGCCGCCCCAGCTCCTCCTGGTATCGGACGCATCGACGCAACTGGACATTCTCGCATCTGATGGTCTGCTGATCCACACATCAAGCATCTGCCGAGTCTCTTCCTGCACTCGTCCCACTTGTTTCCAGGCTTCTAGCAGAAAGTACAACTAATACCCTGCTGCCTGGGTGCCTGCTGCCCCCTCTGATGTTGGTGCTGCACCTGCTGGAAAGGTGCACGACCCTGCTGCTGAAACTGCTGCACTGGCCTCTGATGTTGAAACTGCTGCTGGAAATGAGGCCTCTTGGCCTGCCCCTGACTGCTACTGCCTGATTGAAAATCGCGACCTCTCTTCTGCCTCAGTCCCAGGTCGTCCTCTGCTGCCATGGCCCCAGAATAAATCTCAGCAAAAGTAGCATTCCGGTCGCTCTTGGTCAGCGACCGAATCTCCCTAGCCAAACCTCGGCGAAACTTCCTCGCCTTGGTCTTCTCCGTCAGATCATCAATAAACCGGGCCAGTCGGCAGAACTCCCCGGCATACTCAGCTACAGTCTGGTTCCCCTGAACCAGAGCCTCGAACTGCGCCTCGATCCCACCCAAGGCTACATCGGGAAAGAACTGCTCCTTGAACAGCTCCTTGAACCGGGCCCAAGTCTGGCCCTCCACTCCTACTCTGGGATCAATCTGGTACCATGTACGGGCCAAATCCTGTATCTGGCTGCCCGCTGCCTCAATGTGAAGCCGATCTAGTATCTCTGCCAGTCGAAAGATCTTCTCTATGTGCTCAATCCAATCATCGGCATAATGAATGCCCTCTGTGCCCAAGAACTCCCGAGGATGCATCTTCTGGAAGTCCTGAATATCTCTCTCTCTCCTACGGGGCTGCTGCTGGGCCCCCTGACCAGTCACCATCTCAACAGTCGTGCGTACCAGCTGGTGCGCCTCATCAATCCCCTGCTTGAAATCTACAGTCTGCCTCTGACTGCGCTGGTGCGAGGACTCCAGAATCCTCTCCACGAAGGAGAAGAGATGGGCAGCATCAACTATCCCCGCAGGCGGAGGCTGCTGCGGAGGAAGGATCTCAGGAATCACCATGCTCGGCCTCCTGACTGGTGGAGGTGCTTCTCCAAAAGTGGCAGAAACTCCCACTCCTGAGGGCTGCACTGGCCCTGTGGCACGGGGAGCTGGATGCTGGACATGAGAGGTGGCAGACCCCTCTCCAGCCTCTCCCGTCACGGGGCGATGCGATCGCGTCTCGACCATCCTGGAGACACAGATCAAACAAGAAACAATTACTGAGAATGGGTCGAATAATCAAAGGAGGACAGTTTAAATTTCTAAGGGAGACAATAAGCAGCAAAATAGATATACGGAATCTGATCAGGAATTTTCCTAGTGTGATTGAGTACCTTCAAACATATGCTAATTTCTACTGCAGGCTGCAGCGATATTCTAGTTCGAATACCACTACACTTATATCCTAGACCTGCATGGGCCACCACTAAAAACGTGTCACGACCCGCACCCTAGAGTAAGGGCACGAGACGTGGGTACGTCCAGCCTACGCCGCAGTGTCGGCGGTAGAACGCTGTCCTAGGTCACAATATCTAACAATTGAAGGTATAGCAGTTATACTCCCCGAATGGGGGTGACATAACACAATATAACTCAACCACAGCTAAGGTAGAACAGGTAAGATAGATAGATAATGAAAGATAACAATAATATCCAGAACAGAGAAACACAGAGATACAATCCAGAATTCTAAGTGTCTAAAATAGTACATCCCAGAATATCTCAAATCTAATACAGTAATCCAGAATAGAAAAGACAGTCCTAATCTAAAGGAGTGTCATCTACAGCTAGTGGCTCCTGCTGCTGGTCCAAGTCCAGACACTCGTCTAGTGTAGCACCGTAGTAAGTAGGGCAGAACGTCTCAGCCTCGTCCTCTGTAATATTTCAACAGGTCCAGTCAGGACAGGAGCGAGCACAGTACATCTCAACAAATCATAGCAGGTCAGGATATATAATCATGCTAGAGAGTAAGATACAAGAAACTGAAGAAATATGATAAACAGGAAAGACTGTAAATAAATAGCTACAGTATATAGAGAACTGATAGTGTCTAGTGATTCAGAGCACAAGATGGTTATGTAAACGGCACGATGTTATACACGAGTAATCTACAGAGGTTGTACACGAGTAATCTACTAGATTGAATACATAACCACTTCTACTCCCCCGCCCCAATCAATACACAAGGATCTGGCTAAGTTATGTTATTGTACACGAAGGTCATGTGAAAACATGATTATACACGATTTCACACGTTTCGTACACGAAAGTCACAAATACAAGGAGTACACGATGTTCACGATAAAGTACACGAACACGAAATACCCGATGTATCTGCTAAGGGGATAACATCGCCCAACAAGATCCATATAGTACTAATCCGTATTTTCGACGTGTCAGCATCATGTATAGTAATCTAAAACAGGAAATATACTCCTAATGTAGGATATGAAATGATCAGAGAATGTACTCGCCTGTAACCGGTGAATCTGAGAGAATATAGACTGTCCGAGGAGTGATGTCTGTCTCCTCTAGAACAGTACAAGTCACTATGAGTCTACAATGATAATACGATGCAAATTAATGCATTCTACATGAAACTAGGTCAATTTAGACCAAAGTCAACTCTTGGTCAACTCTGGTCAACCCTAGAAGTCAAACTAGGTCTAATCTAGGTCTAGCAAGACTATTCTAGGTTTTCTAGGCTAATCTAGGCAATACCATGTCAAGCCCACCTATACACACATGACCAATAAACTATCTATACACTATCCCTAAACTCTATGTCATAATCCATAATACATTAACCCATATATATATATATCATAACACAAGTACCAAGTATATCTATACATTACACATATTATATATATAACTAATATATGTAGGAACTAAATAACACTACAAGTATGTATATTAATATATATATATACAAGAGAGAGTACACAAGTGTTGTGTGGGTGTGTCTCATGAATGTGCTACAGTGTGTGTGTCATGAGTGAATCCTAAGCAGTGATTGTATTAGGCACAAAAACAGTGTATACATGTTTAAGGAAAACAGGGTGTGTGCATTGTGACAGGAAGGGAGAGGAAGGAAATTCAGTTGCATTCACTCAGGTTTATGTAGAAACTACAGTACAAAAGAAGAATTCAGTTATAACACACATTTCAGTTTAATAGTTATCAATGTTAGCCTCCAAATAGCAGTCCATAGCTCAATACAACCAAGCATGGACAGTTAAGAAGGAATCTGGGAATCATTTTGCAGTAAATGAAAAGGAAGTAGTGAACACACTAATTATTATGGTGAAAACCATTCTCAGGTTTGAATAAAACTCAGAAATCAAGACAAGAGAAATCAGATAACACTACTAAATGTGGTTAAGCTATTCACAGGTTTTCACAAACCAATTTCAGTTTTATGAAGAAGTCTAAAACTCAGATAGCCATCTATCCATTACCCAATACAGTCCAATCTATTTAAACATTCAATTAGCCTTCATTCTCAGGTTGAATACTTTAAACTCAGAGTCAAGGACAAAGGGAAAAATTAGTTTACAACCAACCATATAGTTAAACTATTCTCAAGCTCATTCATTGCAAAGGAAAGGAAGTCAATGTACAAACAGACAGTACCCAATACAGGGACTGATATCAGATTTAAACCCCAACACAAAGGCAATGAACAAAAGGAAATCAGTTCACAATATATTAACTGTGAATTACCTAGGTTAAAAGCAATGTCAGGTTATTCAGTTTATCATACATTCCCAGGTTTTCAAAAAAAACTGGGAGACAAACAATCTCAGTAAACGTTCAACTGGAAACAACTCTGTTAATCAAATATAAATCCTGAGTAGGGAGAATTCTCAGGTTCTTGTTCTCAGGATTTGATAGAGTACAAACAGTCAATGATATCAACACAGACAACTAGAACATGGTTACCATTCACAGGTTTTCAAATTCAATGGAGGGAAAAGACTCCAGTATTTGACAGTACAATTATAAGGAACAACAGTAAAGATAGGGAAGGAAATCAGTTTAATAGCATCATGAACTCACACTACATAAATCCTAGTCTCAGGTAATGGACATGAATGTAAAGGAAATCAAATTTCCAGGTTATAGGTTTCCATTTCAGTCTAATTATATGAACTCATTCTCAGGTTTTAGCCATTTCGAAATGAACTCAAAAGCCAAAATCTCTTACTCACTACCAAAAGCCTATAATTGAGTTTAGAAACTTAGTTAACATAATATGCAACATGTAGGATCCTAAAATCAATCGAAAAAAATATCACAAGAGAATTAAAATGGTTAGAAAAAACTAGAATTCAAAGTATCAGAACATGTATCAGACTTGCACTGTTCTTCCAATAATTCGAGCCAAAACACAATCTAAAACCTAAACAATTATGTAACATGGTGTAACAGGGTTTAAACTTCACATTTAGGATCTAAACATTCATTAAACATAAATTAAAATCATTCAAAATCGATTTAATAACAGAAAACACACACTGCACACGCACGCACACAGTATACGCACGGTGCACACGAAAATACGTGTCCGACACGACACGAGGACTCGTGAAACTTTACGAGCCTCGTGTCAGTCACTGACACAGCCCTATGCCAAAAATCTTGTGTCGAAATCGCGTGTCCAGCGCGCAGTAGCCCCCGAGCAGCAGGGCACGCACTGTGCCCGCGCGCGCGCGTGCACGACCGAATGTGCACGAGCCCGACACGACACGACACGACACTAAGAACAGGAAAAAACACCAAAAACCTATAAGCGAGGTCTAACACTAAATTCCTATTCAAACAAAACCCCAAAAACACACGAAATACCCATTGGGGCATTTCATCAAACACCTAGTAATAAACACTGATACGTGTCCAGAATAGACACGAAACGACACGAAAACTTGGGAAACCCAATTCCTATAGTTAGGCTAGGGTTAGGGCATCCTAAAAATAATTTTTACCAGATTTTAGGAGCTATGGATAGGATTTTACCTATAGGTGTTCAATCTCCCAAAAACTCCAAAGAGAAGGATCCTTCAAACCACCAAAAGCTCTCCAAATTGTTTTCTCCCTGTCAAAATTTATTACCAACAGCAAGAACACAAGATTTAGAGCCTATTATAATTTGTTTGAGGGAAAAAGGACTTGAAATGAATTTATTATGAATTTATGAAGATGGAACTTACCCCTTTCAAAAAACTTGATAAACCCTAAGAGAGAGGCTAGCCCTAATTCCTAGGAGAGTATTTATAGAGGGGGAGGGGCTGTCTTGGCCGGCCATAGGGCCCTAGGCTAGGGTTTTGCCTAGTTGGTTGAGTCCTAATTGGTTTAAGTCATGATTATGACTTGTGACTTCACAAGCCATTCTTAGACCAAACTAATTCCAATTTGCCCCAAACCAATCCTAATGAACTTGAAATGACTAACTTAGGTCACACTAGGGTTTCTTAACCTAACCTGGATGTCTTGACCTAGGTTAGCCAATAGGACAGTCTCCTAGTCAACATGAGTCAAAATCTAAAACTAGCACAAATCAATTATACTATAAATCATCTAAAAATCACATTAATTATAATTAATAATAATAATCCCAAAATAATTCCAAAATTTTGAAAATGACCAAAATACCCTCAAACTAGAAAAGTGGCAGTGACAGATCTAACGGGCAAAATTATGCACGGCTCACCAAAATCCAACTTTAGACATACAATTGAGTTTTTATTGTCAAATCGGACACGTAGGTATATACTTGATGACTTTAGAGATCGTAGGATTTGGCACACTTTTTGGTGCAATACGAGTCCAATGACAGACACCGATTTGATCCAAAATTATGATTTTGCCCCTGTGTCCAGAATTAGACTTATTTGTAGATGATCTTAGATATTTCTTTTATTCCAAAAATGTTGGTGATGTATGTTTTAGCATCCAAGGACGTTCGCAAAAGTTGTCTTTTATTGCTTCACTATTCTGACGATTCGAGTTATTGGACGTTGACATTTTCTGCACACTACCTCCAGGCAAGATACCTTGCCATAGTTCTATCTATCTATTTTAGCTTATTATATTACATGCATATCATTTATTTGCTTCTACAATATAAACTGTTCTTCCAAATTTACTTGATGCAAGATGTTTCTTCTTGTTATTTTTATTTTATGCACATTTGACCTAGAAGTAAGGCACCACCTTTAATTGTGATGCATTCATTGGCCTTGACACGTATGTGCCACGAAGTCATAAGTCGTATATAGATCTCGACCTTGCATTGGGTGACTAACGATACGTACAGGCCGTGCGATAGGTATAACTGCTAATATAATGCATGATAGGTTGACTTAGCAGTTATTAGAGGTACTGTGTCATGAATACGACATAGATAGACATAGGTTGAGGAGGACAGTTTCTTAGCGTATGGGCTACTATGCACATTACCTTTGTGACCGTATGATCCGCCAAAGATGTAGGTTAACGACCCCTTTATTTTATTAATGGCCACTGACGTTCGAGGAACGATTATGCTTTGAGGCCCCTAGTACCCAAGATGGGACTATGCCAATCCCATTTTTAGCCAGAGATCCCATGCATTAGAGGTTGTTCTTAAATTGCATACACATAGATTGGTTAGGCGACCTTATGCGTTAGGTATAGGTACTTTTTTGATTTATGTAATTATACCTGATTGCAGCTTAGAATAATATTTTATCGCGAACTAGTGTGCCACACCTTGTCCTTGTTTGGTTGTAGGTGTGGTTTATTGCTTCGATGAGAAAATATTGAACCTTGTTGTGATTCAGATACTACATCAAATTTATGGCATGAAAGGATACTTCATCATGGATTAAGGTGTCATCCCTGTCCTTGTTTGGTTGGGGGGATGGTACACTAATTCAAGGGTAGAGTATTGGACCATGTTATGATCTGATTGACTTATTATTGAGCAGTTTTTATTCAGCTATATGGTATATTCTTTTTGTATCTTATTACGTCCCTCTGGGGACCTGGTGATTTCTTCAGGTATAGATGTGCAGGACTTCCTGCAGGAATATGGCTCTGGACTAGACTTATCATTCACGACCGAGAGAGTCGTACCGTCCGATCATAGCTGCCCCTATTGGGTCGAGGAGCCTATTTAGTTATTTTTTCTTTTATCTGTTTATCTTGGAGGTTGGACTCTATTTTCTCTTTTAGTTTGTTCTAGTGTTGGTAGTGGATTTGTCTCCATCGGCCATCAACTATATTTTGACTTTTACTTTAAATCATGATGAACTATATCTTTTAAATTTTCTGTGGATGAGATGTAGAATTACCTGAGACTGTCTATTGTTATTATTATTTAATCACATTACAACATATGTGTATATTGCATATATTGGATTAAATCTCGTATACATGCAGCTGGCATGCTAGGTTCCTAGTCCTACGTATTAATTTTGGGACTGGTGCGTTACATATTTTTGTGGTGGCCTATGCAGGTCAACAAAAATATTTCTTCGGTTACGTCAATATACCACGTAACTGTACCAATCAAGCATGGATTTAGGATTAGAGTTAGGATCTCATCGACAATTTATTTGACTCTTCCTTGATTCCTTATCGAACTATTTTTCAACTGTTTGACTTGTATCCTTTTTTAATCTATTCTAACGTTGCTCTTATCTTCGTGCCAGTAAGAATGAATCTTCGAAGCTGTCACGCCCCAGTTCCAAAATATACAGGAACTTGAGACGCGAGCATGCCAGCTAATACGATCTAGAATAAGATTCTAATTTAATGGACTTATCCCTAAACGTACTACGCTGTCAAGGGTAAAATTAACTGATCATCTACATCTCAATCTACAGTAATGAAGCAAATATCAAGAATAAACATAATATATTAAAGTTGGTCACCCAGTAATATACATGTTCGAGCAAGCTCGAAAAGGAATAAGCTTGTAAATTATAGGCTACATAGCAGCATGAAACAAATAAAGGTGAAATGTATACATGGAATAGTAAATAAAATATCAGAGAACACACACACACACACACACACACACACACACACACACACACACACACACACACATATATATATATATATATATATATATATATATATATATATATATATATATATATATATATATATATATATATACCTGAAACCTCGGTGCATAACACAGCACCTACCCAGCTACTCTGTACTAACTGCTCAGCAAATACCTAGAGAGATCACCAGGTCCTCAGCGGGCCAAAGCAAGATATAGAAATACATGCCATAATATAAACTGAACAAAATGAACAATCCGATTCATAACACGGTCCAATGTCAAGTCATCGATCAGTAAACCATATCTTTGACAAATCATGATCAATGGATGGTATACCAGCCCATGATAAGTCAATGTCCTATGGTACGGTTCGATATAGGTATACGAACTAACCATTCTATGTGAATGTATGTTGAAGACGACTTTGGAGCGTATGGATAGGTAGATAAGGATTTGCATCAAAACACGGGCCGACGTCGGACCACGAGCCGATTATTGTACACATACTAGCGTACCACCCAACCGTACCTAGCGCACAACTAGTGCCCGCTGTCGGATATGCATACTAGTAACTACGTACCCCTACCCGGGCCACCCTGAGACTGAAAAATATAAATGGTTGTCCCATACGCCTACTGATAGTCTTATCCGTCCATGAACTGTGCAAGTCATATCCACGAGTTAGACAATCCATATCTCAATGTGAGTCTCTAACCTAGATAACATCTAACTCTATATGTCCGACACACGAACCGCTCGTACCGATGATTAGTCGAATGTGTAAGCTCATGACAACACAATGAATCCCTACTCACAGTACCGTATAATGTCCCGTGACAAGTCATAGAAGTTATTCGGGATAACTTTACCATTCCGGGTATGTCTACTAACTCTAAGTTATACGCACGTACCCATAACATCGATACCATCATCGATATCACTCAAGTCATCCTTGGACACACACTACTAGTGTCACCAACTAACAACACAAGAACAGATATGAATAATGTAAACAGAACATGCATGTCAAGATATCTTTCCTGGGGTGAAGCAGTAATCCGATGATGTCCTGCAAGCGAATAATCAAGTCCAAGAAAGGTGGCAACATAGAGGTCTCCATAAACGTCTCTAGATGCTGAAAGAAATATCACCAACATTTTTGGAATAAGGAAAATAGCTAAGATATACTACCTATAAGTCCAATTCTGGACACATGGACAAAATACTAATTTTGGTCAAAATATGGTTCGTCGTTGGACCCACTTGCACCAAAATTCATGTCAGGATCAAATTTATCAAATTCTAACAAACTATATCTCCACAAGTCCATAATGATGATATGAATCCAACAGTATATCCAGAATTGGATTCTGATCAGCCGATCTTAAAATGACCCGTTGACTCGGACTGTAGGACCCTATTTGCACCGAAATGCGTGTCGAGGCCAAAGTCCACTAAATCTAGCAAACATATTTCAACGAGTCTAGAATGATGATACGAATCCAATGGTATATCCAGAATTGGATTCCGATGAGCCAATCTCAAAATGACCCGTTGACCTGGACCGTGGGACCTAGTGCTGTGCACAATTATGTCAAATCGACCAAATTGAACCAAGCCAAACCGAACCGATTGGTTTTAAACTGAACTGATGGTTCGGTTGGTTTGGTTCGACTTCAATTTTTTTAAACCAACCAGTTCGGTTCGGTCACGGTTTAGTTATGCCAAAAATCGTCTAAACTGAACCGAACCGAACCAAATCCTTGTTAAATAATTAGGTTTTAAAAAAAATTGAATTGAAGCTGCTGAATTGAAGTCCAATTTTTTTGAAGTACAAGTTGACCGAGGTTTGTATTTACTGTTGAAGTGCAAGTTGAATTGAAGCTGCTGAATTGAATTGAAGTGCAAGTTAAAAAAAATTGAATTAAAGTGCAAGTTAAAAAAATTGAAGTGCGAGTTGAATTGAAGCCGTTGAATTATATTTACTGTTGTAAAGTGCAAGTTGACTGAGGTTTCACAAAAAAAAGCATACGGTCCATTTTTTTATGTGATCAAAATCGACCAAGTCGAACCGATCCAAACCGAACCAAGTTGGTCGATTTCGAAACTGAACCGACCATTTGATTGGTTTGGTTCAGTTTTTCTTATTTTCAAACCGATTAACTTTGGTTCGACTTCGGCTAGGACCAAATAGGTCGACCACCGACCGATGCACACCCCTAGTGGGACCCGATTTGTACCAAAAAGCGTGTCGGGGCCCATGTCCTCCAAATCTAGCAAACTATATATGAATTCAGGGCATAACGAAGCCAAGAGTCTACTGATGGGTTCTGAATTAGAATCCAGAGTCCCGGGTCCAAAATTGAAATTTTATAAGTTAAAAATTACGAAGTCGGACGACCAACTTTGGCGTCGAATTCAACCAATCAAATAACCTCACCACGAAATAAAATTTTTATCACAAGAAGGGGGTTATACCAGCTGTACACAAGAACTAGTGGCTCGCCAAATGAAGCTACGATGGAGGAGGAACAAATTCGCGAACTGGGCTTCGCAAAACTGCCAAAAATAAATACAATTATTCGGGTAACTTATTGGCCAAATTTGACCTATCAAATGAACGAATTAATGGCTGAAAATTTAGATGAAGGTTAAGCTATATACCAAGATTTTGATGGAAGAAAGTGTTCGATGATCCAACTGTCAGATCGCCCAAAAAGTATGCGCGAAGTCGTTGTCTCAAGACGCGAATTCTGATTCTTCCAAACGAGTATCACGGTAGGATTTCAAGATGTAAAACCCCTAAATTTCTACTATATTTTATATATATATTAAATTTGGTACTGATTTAAAAATTTTGTATTGTACGTCGCATAGTCGTATTGTACGTCGTGCACGAAATTTTATTTTTCGTAGTTGCTCGACGAGTGCGAATATGTGCGAGCGTACATATTTTGAGAAAAACACTTTTTTATTTTTATAGTTTCAAAATAATATATATAATATTTAATTTAGCTATCAAAATTTCCTAAATTTATGATTTTATTTATCAAAGGCCTTTTATTTGGAATAAATAATATTATTCATGCATACATATATTTTATAAATATTTGCTAGTTTAATTTAAATAAAAATATAATTTTTGAGATTTATTATTCAAAAAGATATTTAAATATATTTATTATTTTCAAAATTATTATTATTGGCATTTTGAAAAATATATTTGGAAGTTATGGTGGCCATTTAAATCTTGATTTGATTTTTGGATTTATTTAAATAGTTAAATATTCAAAATTTATTTATCCCATTTGATTTTGAGCTAAAAATTTAAATCGATTTAAATTGGATTTAATTGATTTGATTTTAAACTAAGAGAATTTGATTTGATTTAAATTAGATTTGGATTTGGATTTGGATTTGGATTTGGATTTGGATTTGGATTTGATTGCTTTTAAATTAAATTAGGAAATATCTAAATTGGGTTTAAAGGAATCCTAATTCTTATCTAATTGAGAATTTCCACATCCTATAAATAGGCAGGTACTCCTCTATATTATTTTCACCACAAATCATCTTTAAAACCATCCTTGTCAAAATTTCTCTCTTTTTTTCGTCATAAATTTAGCCTCAATTTTCAAAGGTTGTAGCAACTTCGAATGACCATAACTCCCAACTCCGGACTCCTTTTGACCTCTAGTTTTTTTGTTGGAATTGTATTGAGGTCTATTTTCTGAATGTAAATTTTATTTTCATAAATTCGGAACTTAATTTTCTGGAAAATTTGTGGAGTGTCAGTGGTCCAAAATTTGACACGTTTTAGTGTTTTTGAGATTCTGGGAGAACCAGGAATCAGAACCACGATCCGTTTGAAGTTTCGGAATACTGACAGAAAAATACATATCATATATTTTTCCCAAAAATTTTCCAGAATATTTTATTTTTGGTTTTTATTTTAGAAGTTTGTCACATCGTCTGAGTTATCTTGTGTAGCCCTGTGACTATCTGTACCCAACGGGATTGTCGATTTCACCAGCAAGGACCTCAGGCAAGACACCTTGCCATTTGTTGTTTAATTATTTTAGCTCATATTTCATGCAATATTTATTTTTTTATGCAAAATAAACTGTGATACATGACATAACCTGTTAGAACTTACTGTTCATTTATATTTCCTGCTATGTATTATTTTTCTTACATTAAACCTAGATTTAAGGGACCACCTTGTGTGTTGTATTCATTGGCCTTGACACGTTGTAACACGAAGTTGTGTGTCGCATGTAGGATACGGAAGTGCGTGATTGGCTGGCCACCGGTACGTACAAGCCGTGCTGTCACGACCCGCACCAGTTTTTTTTTTCCTTTTTAACGGATACGAGACGTGTCCAAGCCAGCCTACGCCGCAGTATCAGCGGTAGAACGCTGTCACGGCCATGAAGATCAGAATCACAAATAATACTCATTCACAAAAATTAATTTAATTTACAATGATCACAAGTTTTACATTTGTAGAAAAAATATAAACTTGTACAAAAAATGAATGACTATAAATCAACTATCTAGCTAGTCTCTAGGCTTTTGTCTGCAAGTGCCCCCGTATCTCCCACGCTAAGTAAATCCACGGCTACCTGAAAATGTTGGTTTCCAGTCAGGAATGGAACGAGCACAATTCACTGAATGCAATTTCAAATAAAAAAAATGACTATAAGACAAAGGTTAGGCATCAATCATGAGTTTTGAAAATAACAGTAAAGCCGTGAGAAAATCAATAGTAAAAATAGACCAATATACTTTCCACCATTAGAAGTACCTTTGATATGTGATCGGTCTCGGGACAATTATGCGACACGGTCTACACGGTCTAAGTTACACGGTCTACAGTTACACGGTCTACAGTTACACGGTCTACAGTTACACGGTCTACAGTTATATAGCAATAAAGAAACACTGTCTACAGAATAATAATCACTAACTACACAGTTTAAATGCAATAATAAACACTGTCTACACGGTCTACTTTGCAATAAATAAATCACTGTCTACAAGAAGTAAATAAAATACTGGCTACACGGTCTACAAGAAATAAATGCAACACGGTCTACACGGTCTACACGGTCTAAGGTCAGATCACACATCCTTGGTACTTCTCATTCCCGACTCAATAATTTATAATAGAGTATAAAAGAATCACATAACCAATGACTAATCAATGAAATATAGTAAAGATCAATATCGAAATGCAAACAATAAACTGTACTCGCCTGTGGTCCTTTGCTGGTGAAACCGACAATCTGAACTACTCAATGTGCCACTATAGTCAAAACCCGTACAACAGTCCCCGGAAGCTGAAATAAACAATACCAATGATCTCAGAATAGTCCAATTAGCTAGGATTGCCTGTCCTTATGTCCAATTCTGGACACAGGGACAAAACGGTAATTTCGGGCAAAAACGATGTCCGCCGTTGGACCTGCTTTGCACCGAAAAGCGTGCCGGGGTCAACAGTCTCTAAAGTCGTCAAACTACATGTCTACGAATCCAGTTTTCCGATACGAACCCAACCGTATGTCCTAAGTTGGATTCCGGTGGGCCGTGCACAAAATCGCCCGTTGAGTGGGACCGTGGGGCCCGCAAAACGACGATTTTATCAACGGTCTCAGAATCGGACCAAACTTGGCATACAGGACCAGAAAAATGATACGGTTCTGCTGGCACAAGTTTTGTCTCGATCTGACGAACGTGCACAAAGTAATTGAGAAATTTGCAACGTGCACGATACGGTAAATTTCGACGGATATGCATCAAATTCGTCGCGCACACGCGACCAATTTGAATTCCGTCAAAGCCCACACGACCACAAAGCCGTTATGCAGCTTTCGATGCTTTCGGTTCACGACCACGTCGCCCGGATTGGCGGGACGCACGTCGTGTGGATGGTTTTCAATGTTTTGAAAACAGGTTTTTCATGATTTTCAACTTCGAATAACTTTCTGTAAACTAAATAAAAAATCAATCTATCTGAAGGGTTTCGATCCCCTACATGTTGTCTAAATAATTGTTCAAACAGAATTCTAAACTGGTCATTGGTTTGACCAGAAACGGCCTCCCAACATGGGTATTTGGACTGTTTGGAAATTGTTCCTGGAACAGTTTTTTTCGGGATTTTTACGACGATTTTCTGATCGATCTAATCGAGTAGAAATATTTCTACATGAACAGGATTATAGAGGGTTATGTCGGGATCGTACCGGAGAAAATGGCTCGCGACGACGTCGAGTGTGGAGGAAGGATACTCGTCGCGAAGTGGCATTCGTTGTTGCACTGCTGTTGTTGTTGCGTCCGCTTTGGTCGACCGCAACTGGGTCCAGGCGGCGCTTCGGCCTGCCGTGGCCGCGCGAGGTGGCCTAGGGGGCGTGCGCGCGGGGTGGTGCGCCCAGGGATGTTGGCGCGCGGCGTGGGGTGAAGGTGCTCGGGATTATGGTTTTGGTGAACGCGTATATATATACACGAAGGTTGTGGGGAAAAACCGTTCTGTTCTGAACGTAAGGGGGGGGGGGGGCTTTCCTGTAACGCAAAGGTTGTGGGGAGCTCAGGCCTGGGCTGGGCCGTGGGGAGCTCGGGCCTGAGCTGCCACTGCTGTTCCATTTTTTTCTTTTTTCTTTTTTTTTTTTTTTTTCTTTTTCTTTCTTTTTCTTTATATATATATATATACAAATACGTATGTACATATATACATATATTTTTACACACCTTTATTTTATATACATACTTATTATACGTACACACACATTTATATATAATTATATATTTATATATATTCACACACATTTATGTCTCTATATATTTTTACCCAAAAATGTATATATCTATATATTTTCCTATATGTATACATATACTATATATATTTTTATATATACACACATACATTTTATATATATTTAGAATTTACCTATACAAAATTCACTTATATCTATATGTAGAAAAACAAGTTTATATCTACATATATATATATATATATACATATGAATACTAGTAATAATATCTATAAAAATCTAATTAAAAACCCAAAATTATCTATCCCCAGATTATGGCCTATTTTCTATGAATATGAACACCTATATTATAACGTTTATTCGACACAATACTATAATCCAATATAATAAAATAATATTATCTAGTAATAACCTTAATAAAATTGATAGTAAGATAATTAATAAAAATATTTCAAAATTTTGGGAAGGGGAGCTACAAATCTACCCACCTTAAAAATAATTTCGTCCTCGAAATTCAAATCCATAATTATTCTTAAAATTTAAAGTCTAGTATTCCCTTAATCTTCTCAAATTTAATTCCTCGAAAATAGCTTATACCCTCCTCCTAATCATTCTGTAACTACGAAGTCTTGAGGACTTCTACCCACCTTTGGTCACACTACTCCTCCAAATACGGTAACTAAAGTCTTCTAACTAGTTGCTAACAGGTCTTTCAATGTATATCTAGGGCGTGTGGCATATATAATCCTTATATCTATAAACAACCAATATTCAATAGTCCAGCAATCTATACTATAATTTAGGAATCTCTGATGAATCCTAGATAGCACGATTGTTCGTCACCTCAAAATAAAAGGGACGAGAATCAATGGTACGGAAAGACGAGGTAGAATTACTGAGAACAAGCACGAAGTTTCAAGAGCGATAGAGGATATCAAATGATACCGATAAAATGGACCTTATTAACCATTAGCTTATTAGCTAGATTGGGGCTACTCCGTTCCAATTACTGGCTAACTCCGAAGAGACCCTTCGTTTCTCAGAGAGCTTGCAATCCATGCAATACAGAAATTTTGTTCTTGAAGTTCTAAACAAGATTCCAAAATAGAACGAAAATTAAAAAAAATCAAAATTGTGATCTTTCCCGTGGCTATTTAAACACAGACAAAGGATATAAATGCAATACAAGATCGTATCGCGACTCCTAGGTAGACGGAATAAGGGTTACGAATGACTTCACATTCTACGAGATAGAGACTACATAATCGGTATAGGGACCTATCCAAATAGTCCGATTTTATAGCCAATTATGGTAGTGTGCATGGATGTGTTTAACTGGGTCTTAATGGGTTCTCCGATTGGACACCAATCTTTAGTTGATGAACCCTGGATTTCAATCTATACTGACTGAACAAGGTCCCAACGATAAACTATTTTTACTAGGTTAG
The DNA here is from genome assembly GCA_029216955.1 of Iris pallida. NCBI lineage: Eukaryota > Viridiplantae > Streptophyta > Magnoliopsida > Asparagales > Iridaceae > Iris > Iris pallida. Next base: position 9,029,209 of record JANAVB010018799.1, on the reverse strand, counting down.
GGTACCCTAGAATAGGTTTCTATCCAAGGGTTGAGCTAGTTGCCCGTCAAGTTGGTTAGCTTGGTCCCTAAAGCCCAAAAATGCATCTTCCGTGGCTTTTGTGTTTAGTAGCCCGAAAAGACACAATTGAGTGACACACTAGTGACATGTGCGTAGTGGGCTTCAAGTGAACCACAACCATATATTGGGTCGAAAGATTTGAGTCGAGGTTGAGCCTCTAATGGAAGTCGGGAAACCTTCCGCTATTATGGTAAGGGTTATAGCTAGTCCTTTTTTACCTGAAAGTTGTACCATAAAAATAGAGTATAAGGGGACGTGTTTGAGTGAGACATGGTATACCTAGATAAAGGTGGGCTCGTCTAGATCTTGCATATGAAATTTGTTGGGAGGTAATAGCTGGTCTCGTGCTCTGAATATTAATGACACGATCGGGGACAAAATGATCTCGATGGAAAGTGGGAGTCCATAGGAACTATCATTCTAATAAAAATTTGTTCTAATCAATCGGTGATCTTCGTATATCCTAAAACTGTAGGAGGCTTACAGTCTACCCACCTTAGAAGCTAGGATAGGGTTTTTAGAAATTATGTGGTTGGAGGGATTTCAAAGTTCGGATATGGTGCCTTGACTCTTGTTAAATAAGAATAAGACACGACGCAACGGAATATGGTAGATTTAAGTCAAGTCAAGGATCGTTCTCCAATAAATGGGAAACGGTTGTGTACGATGTCACATGGTCGAAAAAATAGAATGAACTACTCGTCCACAGTATACAAGAGTTATCGACGGGGTAGCCAACTCTAAGGTACATCTCATGAAAAGATTCCTAACAACTGAGTCCTGCATTTCTATTTGTGTCAAACCTGTCAGACTATTGTCACAAGGGTTCTAATTAAACCAAGCTTCAAACAAATGATTATAAGCTCACAACACTTGGTCTCTTGAGAATAGGCAGTCTCCTAGGTTGGCATTTGGTCAAGGGGAACGATCTTAATCATTCTCGGACTCCAATGACTAGAAGATCAAGATAGTAGGTTTAGTGTCGCAGAGAGGATGAGCCACTTAAAGCAAGGTTCTAGTCACAGGGCTGGCCGATGGTAGCTACACTTGCGTATACGACCATCATGGTCGTGGGAATACTAGGTATCTATCTATCAATTACGAGCTTTCGTCTTTCCAATTAGTGAAAGACAAACGCAATAAGGAGTTCAAGAAAGATGTTATAGAATACAATTACGTGATTCAAGGGCGAATGTATAATTCAAAAGGAATTGTCAAAGCAGTCGTGGACGAGATCCTAGAGACATCTATATCTCAATCCACGTAGTGTAATTAAACAAAGAGCGAACCAAAGCATCATGGTTGATCAGACCATAATACGCTGCTTCTGATTTGACCATAAGTTAGTGGACGTCCCCAATAAACTTATGTCTTGAATCAAGCTCGATAAAAGAGTGAGCTTGCAAAACTAGGCTGTGATAGCAACATTGGTCAAAATATTCAAATTATAAGTATACAAGATTTTTGAAAGAAGGCACAAGTAATTCGAGTTTAGAGAGAATCAAAACTTACCTGGTGTTCTTGCTTATACAATCAATCCTACTATCTTCTATTCACAAGGACTTGGTCGACTAATGGGTTATGACCTCTAACTTCTGCATTCTAGATAAACCTATTAGTGTCAATCAATTTCCTCGTCAGTAAGTCACAAGGACTACATAATGCTAGGTCAGAAGATATGCTACCCAACCTCACAGAACTTCCACTACTAGTGGCTTCGGATCTTATAGAACATACAGGGCACTGTCCTATCCTCTATGGTATCCTAAACTTGTAATCACGTCTGAAGTCATTTTACCGGAGATTATGCCTCGCCCGTATACTTAGGCTGCGGTAACTCTTGGTTCCGTGATTCAGGTGTGATATACTATCAGGTACTCTACCTTACATTGACACAAGGGTATCTAAGATCTAAAGAGATCAACTAGGACATAGTTTTAGCAATGTTCTATAACCTACAATTCTTCGAAAGGATTTCAGTTCTATGGGTTGTGCCTCGCCAGTGCGCTGCTGGCTGCAGTGAACGCACATTCTCTACTCTCAAATAATTGACGACAGTGCGCTGCTGTCTAAACTTTATGGGTTAGCTAATATTTCTCTAACTATAACCGTAAAATCCATGAGCTTCTAGAGATTTAAACAAGTTGACTATGAGATAAAGCGTAAGTACTATCAGTCATCACCCTTAAAACAAAAGGTGAACCGGGAGAAAAATAACTGAAGACAAAATACAAACTTTCTAATATCTATCTCATGCGTATTCAAACTATAGAGGAAACCTTTGATTCGAAACTAACTCGAGGTTCGTATATGGATAACATAATCAACCTTATATAAAATAATAATTCTTAGGGCAAAATAGGAACTAATTAGGCAATTTGGACTAAGATATGAGGATGATATCTAAAGAGGCAACGAGAAGGAATTGAATAATCTATCTAGGTGAGATCATCAATTCCAGGAAGCTCTGTCGCTCCAAGTGAATAATCTATCCACATTGGACCATATCTTCCAATCAAGAGGCAGTAGTGTACCTATGGGGATTTGACAAACTATCAACATTAATAACCCTCATCCTAAATTGCATGGCCTAGACTACCCATCGGCAAATTTGTATAAGGGACTCCTAGTCCTAGTATTTTTCTTAAATTAAATTAATCTTAATTCGTGAATGAGCGTTTCCTTGCCGCAGGCTCGCAATAGTACAACTAACTTTAGTACTATCACGAGTTCGTATTATTTGCGAAGACAGACCTGCATGGGCCACCACAAAAACTTGTCACGACCCGCACCCATTTTTTTTCTTTTCCTTTTTAACGGATACGAGACGTGTCCAAGCCAGCCTACGCCATAGTGTCGGCGGTAGAACGCTGTCACGGCCATGAAGATCAGAATCACAAATAATACTCATTCACAAAATTAATTTAATTTACAATGATCACAAGTTTTACATTTGTAGGAAAAATATAAACTTGTACAAAAAATGAATGACTATAAATCAACTATCTAGCTAGTCTTTAGGCTTTTGTCTGCAAGTGCCCCCGTATCTTCCACGCTAAGTAAATCCACGGCTACCTGAAAATGTTGGTTTCCAGTCAGGAATGGAACGAGCACAATTCACTGAATGCAATTTCAAATAAAGAAAATGACTATAAGACAAAGGTTAGGCATCAATCATGAGTTTTGAAAATAACAGTAAAGCCGTGAGAAAATCAATAGTAAAAATAGACCAATATACTTTCCACCATTAGAAGTACCTTTGATATATGATCGGTCTCGGGACAATTATGCGACACGGTCTACACGGTCTAAGTTACACGGTCTACAGTTACACGGTCTACAGTTACACGGTCTACAGTTATATAGCAATAAAGAAACACTGTCTACAGAATAATAATCACTAACTACACAGTTTAAATGCAATAATAAACACTGTCTACACGATCTACTTTGCAATAAATAAATCACTGTCTACAAGAAGTAAATAAAACACTGGCTACACGGTCTACAAGAAATAAATGCAACACGGTCTACACGGTCTACACGGTCTAAGGTCAGATCACACATCCTTGGTACTTCTCATTCCCGACTCAATAATTTATAATAGAGTATAAAAGAATCACATAACCAATGACTAATCAATGAAATATAGTAAAGATCAATATCGAAATGCAAACAATAAACTGTACTCGCCTGTGGTCCTTTGCTGGTAAAACCGACAATCTGAACTACTCAATGTGCCACTATAGTCAAAACCCGTACAACAGTCCCCGGAAGCTGAAATAAACAATACCAATGATCTCAGAATAGTCCAATTAGCTAGGATTGCCTGTCCTTACGTCCAATTCTGGACACAGGGGCAAAACGGTAATTTCGGGCAAAAACGATGTCCGCCGTTGGACCCGCTTTGCACCGAAAAGTATGCCGGGGTCAACAGTCTCTAAAGTCGTCAAACTATATGTCTACAAATCCAGTTTTCTGATACGAACCCAACCATATGTCCTAAGTTGGATTCCGGTGGGCCGTGCACAAAATCGCCCGTTGAGTGGGACCGTGGGGCCCGCAAAACGACGATTTTATCTACGGTCTCAGAATCGGACCAAACTTGGCATACAGGACCAGAAAAATGATACGGTTCTGCTAGCGCAAGTTTTGTCTCGATCTGACGAACGTGCACAAAGTAATTGAGAAATTTGCAACGTGCACGATATGGTGAATTTCGACGGATACGCATCAAATTCGTCGCGCACACGCGACCAATTTGAATTCCGTCAAAGCCCACACGACCACGAAGCCGTTACGCAGCTTTCGATGCTTTCGGTTCGCGACCACGTCGCCCGGAATGGCGGAACGCACGTCGTGTGGATGGTTTTCAATATTTTGAAAACAGGTTTTTCATGATTTTCAACTTCGAATAACTTTCTGTAAACTAAATAAAAAATCAATCTATCTGAAGGGTTTCGATCCCCTACATGTTGTCTAAATAATTGTTCAAACAGAATTCTAAACTGGTCATTGGTTTGACCAGAAACGGCCTTCCAACATGGGTATTTGGATTGTTTGGAAATTGTTCCTGGAACAGTTTTTTTCTGGATTTTTACGACGATTTTCTGATCGATCTAATCGAGTAGAAATATTTCTACATGAACAGGATTATAGAGGGTTATGTCGGGATCGTACCGGAGAAAATGGCTCGTGACGACGTCGAGTGTGGAGGAAGGATACTCGTCGCGAAGTGGCATTCGTTGTTGCACTGCTGTTGTTGCTGCGTCTGCTTTGGTCGACCGCAACTGGGTCCAGGCGGCGCTCCGGCCTGCCGTGGCCGCGCGCGGTGGCCCAGGGGGCGTGCGCGCGGGGTGGTGCGCCCAGGGATGTTGGCGCGCGGCGTGGGGTGAAGGTGCTCGGGATTATGGTTTTGGTGAACGCGTATATATATACACGAAGGTTGTGGGGAAAAACCGTTCTGTTCTGAACGTAAGGGGGGGCTTTCCTGTAACGCAAAGGTTGTGGGGAGCTCAGGCCTGGGCTGGGCCGTGGGGAGCTCGGGCCTGAGCTGCCACTGCTGTTCCATTTTTTTCTTTTTTCTTTTTTTTTTTTCTTTTTTTTTCTTTTTCTTTTTCTTTATATATATATATATATACATACAAATACGTATGTACATATATACATATATTTTACACACCTTTATTTTATATACATACTTATTATACGTACACACACATTTATATATAATTATATATTTATATATATTCACACACATTTATGTCTCTATATATTTTTACCCAAAAATGTATATATCTATATATTTTCCTATATGTATACATATACTATATATATTTTTATATATACACACATACATTTTATATATATTTAGAATTTACCTATACACAATTCACTTATATCTATATGTAGAAAAACAAGTTTATATCTACATATATATATATATATATATATATATATATATATATATATATATATATATATATATATATATATATATATATATATATGAATACTAGTAATAATATCTATAAAAAACTAATTAAAAACCCAAAATTATCTATCCCCAGATTATGGCCTATTTTCTATGAATATGAACACCTATATTATAACGTTTATTCGACACAATACTATAATCCAATATAATAAAATAATATTATCTAGTAATAACCTTAATAAAATTGATAGTAAGATAATTAATAAAAATATTTCAAAATTTTGGGAAGGGGAGCTACACGTGCGATAGGAATAACCGCTAGTAGAGGTTGCATGCTAGTTTGACTTAGCGGTTATAGAGGTTACTGTTGTGGATACAACAGAGTAGGCATTGGGCGGGGAGGACAATTCTTTAGCGTATGGGCTTCGATGCACTTTCCCTTGTGACCCGGACTCTCTGCTGGATATACGGGGTTGATGACCCATTATTACTGACGGCCACTGACGATTCTGCGGAACGTCATGCTCTTACTGATGGGGCCTCTGGTGCCCAAAAGGGGACTACGCCGATCCTATTTAGCCAGGGCCCATGCGTAGGAAGGATTGTTCTTAACTACATATCACTTAGAACGATAGGCTACCTTTATCCGTTAGGTATGAGTACTTTTGGTTTGGGTACTTGTATCTGACCGTGGCTTGGAACAATAACTTGTCGCGGATTAGTTTGTCACATCTTGTCCTTGTTTGGTTGTAGGTGTGACTTACTACTTCGATGAGAAGGTATTGAACCTTGTTGGGGTCCGGATACCATATTGGATTCATAGCATGGAAAGATACGTCGCCGTGAATTAGTTTACCATCTCCTGTCCTTGTTTGGTTGGGGGGATGGTACGCTCGTTCAGTAGGTGCGTATTGGACCATATTATAATTCGATTTACTTATTTATTTGAGCAATATTTATTCAGTTTATATGGCATGATATTATGTGTCTTGTTACGTCCCTCTGAGGACCTGGTCATCTCTCCAGGTGTATGCTAGTGTCTTTCGCAGGTGCCCTATCTGTGGCCATGATCGTCACTACTTCTTCGAGGATGATTGCACTTGGATCGTCTTTGCTTCGCTCGCCAAATTCATATCTTTTTTTTATGTATTTTCCTTTACTTGTTGGTAGTGGATTTGTCTCCGCCCAACATATTTTATCAAAACAATTCATTCTCATTATATGATATCTTTTATTCATTTATTTGTGTGGATGAGATTAGTTATGGTTTTACTGCATTTTACAGCTTATGTATTCATACGAGGATTCCATATATTCGAGTGTACTTCGTATGAATACAGCTGGCATGTCTACGTTCCTAGTCCTACGTATTTTGGGACTGGAGCGTTACATGTTTTGTGGTAGCCCATGCAGGTCTTGTTTGTCACTTCGGTTACGTTACTGTACCGATGTGAACCTGCAACATAGGATTAGAATTATAGAAATCTCATCCATACAGCTTGATCTCTTTCCTTGGCTTCAAATTCCGAACTCTCGTTCGACTTCCTTGAATTGCATCTTGCTTGATTCCTTTCTACCGTTGATTCTTATTTTCGTGCTTAGTGTCAACTAGGAAGATGACTACACTAGTATATGCTCATAGGTCAAATACATGGCTAGAATGGTTATATTGGCAATTGGAATACATTTAAGACTCTAATTGAGTTAAAGGGTTTTTTTTTAGTGTGATTTAATGATTAGTAATTTGTAAAGTAGGATATTACCACGGAAAGTTTTAACCTTGAGATTTCTAAATAGTAAACACTAGAGGATTTATAGAATTTCATACTTGGTTTAAGAAATTGATTGATTTTCAAAGATTTGATATTTATGATTTATTGGATTATAGTTATACATCCTTGCACAAGTATAAAATTGATTTGCTTTTCGAGTTGTGATATTTATGAGTTTGGGTGATAGATATACATTTTTGAACAAATATAAAATTTATTTGATTTTCGAGTTTTAATGTTCATGATTTATTATATTATAGTCATGCACCTTGAACAGTTATAGATTTGGTTTGAAAATGATCTTAGCTTTTAAAAATGGTCGTATGAATTATTTAAACGGAGTTGTACAACTTGCGGTTTTCGTGTTTATAAAATTTTAAATTTTAAGGGGAAGTAATGACGGTAAATTTTGGTTTAAAATATTTGAAAGTTATGAAAACGATTTTTGAGAATTTTTTCTTTATTTTAAATTGTGTCCTATGATTGAGGATTTACAAATCTATTTAGATTTTTGGTTAAAAAAAAGATTTTGACTGATAAGATTATTTAAAAATTTAGTTTAATGTGGGATTGCTAATATTAAATTTTTTTTTTGAAGAATTTTGAAGGATGTAATGGAAAGTTATTTTGATTGATTAAAGGAAGTTACCATTTAAAAGTTGTGAGTTTGTTGGAATAACATAGCATAAATAGAAGTTAAAATTGATTAGAGCATTGAGCTTAATTTTTTTGAGATTGCTTTTAGTATGCTAAGAGTTTTATTATAAATTAATTGAAAATTTTAGAGTGTTAAATTTTTGATTGATTGTGAAATTTTTATGGATTCGTAAATTATGAACTCTTGAGTTAAATAGTTGAATTTAAACGTTAGGAAAAGGTTAGTAGTAACGTGATAAAATTTTGCTTTGAGATTTATGAGAGTGATTTAAATTTTTTTGATGAATTTGATCGGCTTGGAGTAAATACAAATTTTGGTGGTATATTTTTGAAAGTTTATTTTTTAAAACTTTTGGAGGAAACTTGAGTTAAAATATTAATGATAGGCCACAAAGGTAGCCCTAATAAGTTAGAAGTATTCCACACTAATTGCCATGTCACTCATGACCATGATAGTAGTATATACACAAGTGTTGTTAGGCATCTACCCAGCTATGTGACTGTATTTTCACCTCGACTTACTCGACCTTCCTTCAATTCTGGATCTTTTAATTGCGACCTTCTAACCCATTTGCAATTTGAATAATGAGTTAATGGTTCCTTAATTGTATTCATCTAGGAGACTATCTTCTCTCCGGAATTGTGTTTCTAAATTATTTTATTTGGATTCTTTAATTAATTTTATTTCACGCTTTAACTTGATCTTCTTTATTTTGTGCATTAATTATCACCTCGTGAACTCCCACTTTCTATTTTTGATCTTCTGGCGTCCCCTACCATGACTTGTATATTTGGAGTACAACACTACACTTTTCCTTCCAGCAAATTTCACGTATAAGACCTAGACAAGCCCACCTTACTGTAGACGTATCATGTCCCACCAAAATCCATCTCCTTGTACTCTATTTCTTGATATGACCTTATGGTCAAAATGGCCAAACTATAATCTTTACCATGATACTGATATATTTTTGACCACGGATAGGGATTCCATCTCGACTCAATTCTTTCGACCGATATGTGATTGTGTTATACTAAATTCCTTAAATGCTTAAATATGTACTCTATCTTGATTGCTTGACCCATTGTCCCATGATACTATTAGTTTAACTCTTGTAAGTTGGGTAGAATACCTCACCACTTAACAAACCTTTATCCTTGTGAACCACATTGGTAAGTTCACTTAGACTATAAATTCAGAGGACCCTACCTTATCTAGTCTACCAAGCCATAAATGAAGAAACACTATGACAACTATATAGGCCCAAACTTTGGGCGAGCCTTGATCTTAAAAGATCTGGGACTATTTAAAATTTCCTTCATCAGTACCTCCCTTGCTCATATTTTGACTATCTCGCGCTTCTAACGTAGCTTCACTTTTGCAAGCTTATTTCGTTATCAAGCTTGATCATGACATATTTTATTGGGTGCACCCACTAACATATTGTCTAATCAGAACCGGTGCATGATGGTCTGATCAACCTATTGCACTTTGGTTCGCTTATCACATATTATTCTACGTGGATGGGGATATAGCTAAACTTGTCCTCTAGAGTCCCATCCGCAACTGCCTTGACAACTCCTTTTTAATTATTCGGTCGCCTTTGAACCACGTATTCGTATTCGATAACGCCTCCTTCGAACTCTATATTGCGTTCGCCTTCACATATTTTAGAAGGACGAAAGTGTCGTACTAAAACTCCTCTAACTGTCCTATCACCATAACCATTACCACCCAATGTAACCATATCTTTGTCTTGAACTACTCGACCTTTCCCTCGACACTAAATTTACAATCTTGACTTTCTAATCACTTGAATTTAAGAGTTATTACAATCGTCTCTTAATCATACCCTCAACCTAGACTACGACCATATAAACTTCCTTAAACCCTCCTATCTACCGTTGTGCCTTCTCACCCCCTCCTAATTCTTAATTTCGAGGACGAAATTCTTTTAAATTGGGCAGGATGTAAAACCGCTAAATTTCTACTATATTTTTTATATATATTAAATTTGGCACTGATTTAAAAATTTTGTATTGTACGTCGCATAGTCGTATTGTACGTCGCGCACGAAATTTTATTTTTCGTAGTTGCTCGACGAGTGCGAATATGTGCGAGCGTATATATTTTGAGAAAAACACTTTTTTATTTTTATAGTTTCAAAATAATATATGTAATATTTAATTTAGCTATCAAAATTTCCTAAATTTATGATTTTATTTATGAAAGGCCTTTTATTTGGAATAAATAATATTATTCATGCATACATATATTTCATAAATATTTGCTAGTTTAATTTAAATAAAATATAATTTTTGAGATTTATTATTCAAAAAGATATTTAAATATATTTATTATTTTCGAAATTATTATTATTGGTATTTTGAAAAATATATTTGGAAGTTATGGTGGCCATTTAAATCTTGATTTGATTTTTGGATTTATTTAAATAGTTAAATATTCAAAATTTATTTATCCCATTTGATTTTGAGCTAAAAATTTAAATAGATTTAAATTGGATTTAATTGATTTGATTTTAAACTAAGAGAATTTGATTTGATTTGATTTAAATTAGATTTGGATTTGGATTTGGATTTGGATTTGATTGCTTTTAAATTAAATTAGGAAATATCTAAATTGGGTTTAAAGGAATCCTAATTCTTATCTAATTGAGAATTTTTACATCCTATAAATAGGGAGGTACTCCTCCATATTATTTTCACCACAAATCATCTTTCAAACCATCCTTGTCAAAATTTCTCTCTTTTTTTCGTCATAAATTCAGCCTCAATTTTCAAAGGTTGTAGCAACTTCGAATGACCATAACTCCCAACTCCGGACTCCTTTTGACCTTCAGTTTTTTTGTTGGAATCGTATTGAGGTATATTTTCTGAATGTAAATTTTATTTTCATAAATTTAGAACTTAATTTTCTAGAAAATTTGTGGAGTGTCAGTGGTCCAAAATCTGACACGTTTTAGTGTTTTTGAGATTCTGGGAGAACCAGGAATCAGAATCACGATCCGTTTGAAGTTCCTAAATACTGACAGAAAAATACATATCATATATTTTTCCCAAAATTTTTCCAGAATATTTTATTTTTGGTTTTTATTTTAGAAGTTTGTCACATCGTCTGAGTTATCTTGTGTAGCCCTGTGACTATTCTGTACCCAACGGGATTGTCGGTTTCACCAGCAAAGACCTCAGGCAAGACACCTTTCCATTTGCTGTTTAATTATTTTAGCTCATATTTTATGCATTATTTATTTTCTTTATGCAAAATAAACTGTGATACATGGCATAACCTGTTAGAACTTACTGTTCATTTATATTTCCTGCTATGTATTATTTTTCTCACATTAAACCTAGATTTAAGGGACCACCTTGTGTGTTGCATTCATTGGCTTTGACACGTTGTAACACGAAGTTGTGTGTCGCATGTAGGATACGGAAGTGCGTGATTGGCTGGCCACCGGTACGTACAAGCCGTGCGATAGGAATAACCACTAATAGAGGTTGCATGCTAGTTTGACATAGCGGTTATAGAGGTTACTGTTGTAGATACAACAGAGTAGGCATTGGGCGGGGAGGACAATTCCTTAGCGTATGGGCTTCGATGCACTTTCCCTTGTGACCCGGACTCTCTGCTAGAGATACGGGGTTGATGACCCATTATTACTGATGGCCATTGACGATTCTGCGGAACGTCATGCTCTTACTGATGGGGCCTCTGGTGCCCAAAAGGGGACTACGCCGATCCTATTTAGCCAGGGCCCATACGTAGGAAGGATTGTTCTTAACTACATATTACTTAGAACGGTAGGCTACCTTTATCCGTTAGGTATGAGTACTTTTGGTTTGGGTACTTGTATCTGACCGTGGCTTGGAACAATAACTTGTCGCGGATTAATTTGTCACATCTTGTCCTTGTTTAGTTGTAGGTGTGACTTACTACTTCGATGAGAAGGTATTGAACCTTGTTGGGGTCCGGATACCATATTGGATTCATAGCATGGAAAGATACGTCGCCGTAAATTAGTTTACCATCTCCTGTCCTTGTTTGGTTGGGGGGATGGTACGCTCGTTCAGTAGGTGCGTATTGGACCATGTTATAATTCGATTTACTTATTTATTTGAGCAATATTTATTCAGTTTATATGGCATGATATTATGTGTCTTGTTACGTCCCTCTGAGGACCTGGTCATCTCTCCAGGTGTGTGCTAGTGTCTTTCGCAGGTGCTCTATCTGTGGCCATGATCGTCACTACTTCTTCGAGAATGATTGCACTTGGATCATCTTTACTTCGCTCGCCAAATTCATATCTTTTTTTATGTATTTTCCTTTACTTATTGGTAGTGAATTTGTCTCCGCCCAACATATTGTATCAAAACAATTCATTCTCATTATATGATATCTTTTATTCATTTATTTGTGTGGATGAGATTAGTTATAGTTCTACTGCATTTTACAGCTTATGTATTCATACGAGGATTCCATATATTGGAGTGTACTTCGTATGAATACAACTGGCATGTCTACGTTCATAGTTCTACGTATTTTGGGACTGGGGCGTTACACAAGAAAAATGTCGAAATTGCCTATGGCGATCACCGGGGTGGATGGACATGTAGGGGTACTCGCCGTGGCATGCACAATAGCAGGATTGTCACCACGGTCGGGATGCAGCGAGTTGGAAAGGTGCTCTTAGCGGACGTCGTTTGGGCCCGGTCGTGCTTGTGCTCACAAGGAGGCACGCACAACGTGCTACCATAGCAGGGGACCGTACGGGCATGTGCACAGGGTGACGCATGATTGGCCTGGGTGTACGATATTGGTTGATGGCTACACGACGGCTGTAACAGCAGCTGCCGCAGGATAGCAGCAAAAACGTTGATAGCAGCATCAACCTTTGGATACTGCCTCTTTGTCGGGCGACATGCGCGGCTGCCGCACAGGGCACGACGAGGGTCTGGGTGGCATGGTACTGTCGTGAGCAGTATGTGGTGGACGTGGCTGCTGTGGCAGAGGAAGACACTAACAATGCTGCTATAATAGAGAAGAAAAAGAAGAAGTTGGAAGAAGGAGGTGTCCTCAGGTTAGACTTAGGGTTAGGTTAGGAAGAGTGGGAAGGAGAAGTAAGAAGGAGATGAAGGAGGAGAATGGAGAAGGAGAATAAAGGGGTTGTCGGCTGAATAGAGGAGGGTGTGTGTGTATGTTTGTTTTTTAATAGGAGGTGAAGTACTGTAATGCATGGTGAGCACTAAATGAGGGTGGTTTGTGTGTGGTAGGTTTAGTCAAGGATTTGCATAAAAATAAAAGTTTTGGGAGTGTGGGCATGGTAATGATAAAAATGGGTGTGTGTATTCCACTGACAAGGGGGAGGGAGTGTACTGGTGAGTGTCCCAAAGAATGGTGGGGGAATTTAGTATAAAAAAAGTTGTAGGATATTATGCGGAGGGGTGTGGTTAGTCCCTTGGGTTTTGTCATGTCACATGTGAGGGTGTGCATGAAAGGTGGATGAAAGTGATAGAATAGTCACCTTTAGGTTGGTCCATTTATGGTTAACAATAAATGGAGGAATGGTGGTGTGTTCCTTTGGTTAAACCATATCTAGGTATTATGGTTAATGGGATTGTCCATTGGGTTTTATGAGTGTATTGACTAGGTATTTGGTATTTTATAGAAGGTGAGTAATGTTGTGTGTTTGGGTGGGTCATAAGAGTGGCCATATGAAATTGGGTTGGGTGTTGGGTTAAGTTGGGTTAAGTTTGGGCTTGGTGTGGTCATGACTACAAATTTAGTTATTTATAATCTTTGATAAAATAATAGCATGCGGGAGCTCAATTGGATGGTACACAAGTGACATGTGTGTAGTAGGCTCAAAATAGGTTAAAACTATATATTGGATCGATCTGGTTGGATCGAGGTCGAGTCCCGAAATTAAATTGAAAGTTAGGTCATATTTTTCGGTAGATGGTCAAATGGCCTAAATTGACCCGAAAGTTGTGAGATGTAAATAGAGTACAAGAGAACAAGTTTGAGTGGGACATAATATATCAAAATAAAGATAAGCTTGTATGGATCAAAACTCATGGAGGACGTCTCGAAGATTGACATTCCTGGCGCTCCAAAAATCAAAGTCACAAAAAAGTACATTTATTGATCAAAACTAATTATAATAAAAATATCTATTGAAAATAATTCATTTAAAATTTTAAAAGAAACCCTAAAATCTAGGGGCTTATAACCTACCCACCTTAGAGAATTTCGTCATCGAAATTACAATAAGGTATAGTATAAAATGATAGAAGATTAATAGCTTAAAGAAGTCAGGTACGACTAGTCATACGTTCATGTGGGATGCTGATGTCACTAATATCTAGGGTGCATATCCTACTAAATTCTAAATGTACCTCAACTTTATAAATGCAACAACAAGATCATGGTCGTGATTCTACTATTGAGGTTTTTGGAAAGTAATATGAGAATTTAGGTATTACAGTTTGCAATAACTAAGGGGGCCTAGGTACTATCACAGTACTATTGGTCGATAAGTCTATAAGGGAACAACTATTAATTGGATGTTATGTGGGTCAGGACTTCAACAAGTTAGAAGGTATTAACTTGGTTGGTCATAACTGGAGTGAGGTGGCATAAGGGATTTATAATTACATAACGAGAAGATAAGTTCAAGAGGATTGCGAACATAGAAGTTGCAGATCATGGTAAGGAAGATTTTGATAAGTGCAATGAGAAATTTTAATTGGAATAGGGCATGACTTAGATACTTGATCAGGAATTTGGATGGGATGGCGTCTAGAATAATATTATCATTAGGAGGAAGAGGTATGAAATCAAGGTTTTGGTTTAAAATCAAGACATGGCTAGGGAAGAATAGGGTCTTCTTAATTATATTTTTAGAATCATAAAATGGCTAAATCATGCAACCGTGATCTACGAGCTTAGAAATAGGAAAGAAAAGAATATGGATAACTTCCAATCAGTTAGTAATCTAAAAATCAAGCTGGCTGAGGTAATTGCACACCAATTCATACTATGGTTTAGCCTATCTATCAGGTTCTAGGACAACATATGGTCCCTCAAATACGGCTAGCCAATCTTAATCCAAAATCAAACTCATAGTATTCAAAAGTCCTTGATATCATCCAATTTCTATTAGTACACTCTATTTCAAGGCTTATCCTCTTCAATTGAAATTTGTCACGACCCGAACCCTAGAGTAAGGGCACGAGACGTGGGTACGTCCAGCCTACGCCGCAGTGTCGGCGGTAGAACGCTGTCCTAGGTCAAACATCTAACAATATAAAGGTACCTGTACAGTATATACTCTCCGAATGGAGGTGACATAGCAGATACATTCTCAATCACAATTAAGGTAGAGCAAGATAAAAGATAGGTAAAACATGAAATTCAAAAGAGATACAGCAGATAGAAGTCTAAGTATCTAAGATACACAAACCCAGAAAATATCTCAAAGCTCAATACAGTAATCCATAGAATAAATACAACTCAATATAACTGAAATAACTAACTATACAACCTCTACTGTGTCTCCTCTAGGCTAGCAGGCAACCTCCAGGCTATCTGTAAAATTTATCAACAGGTCCAGTCAGGACAGAAACGAGCACATCTCATCTAGAAAACCCAAGTAAATGATAGAGAACTATACAGCAGTTATAGACAGTTATATTGATAAAAATGGCAGTTTATATTCAGGTGATGGTAAGAAAGAGAGATAAAGTGCAAGGAAAGTAAATACTAAACAAGAGAAGAATCATAGCAATGAAGACTATAAAAAAGAACTAGCTCAACCAGGGTAATATGATATAAAGTCCAGACAGAAAATGTAACCAGTGTAAAACCTATGTAAATCCAGTACGGGATGAATTTAATACAAGATGAATCCAGTAAGGAACGATTCCAGTTATAGTGATCAACGATTCCAGGGTGAGTCCAGCCTATACTCTAGCAGTGTGTTTTAAAATACCGAGTTCGACATGTAAACGGCTGTAGGTAATCAGGCACATCTCTCACTGATCAGGCGAGAGATGGCTATGCTTCCAGTAGATTCTAGTAGGGAGATTCCAGATTGGGGTATGTCTACATATCTCACTCTAGTATTTTCCCTCCCAGCAAGTGAATCTAGAATTTCGACACAATAATTCAAGATGAGTCCAGCCAAAATATAATGATACCAGTAAATGATTCCAGTAAATGATTCCAGTAAAATGATTCCAGTTAAATTATTCCAGTAGGTGATTCCAGTAATAAAGATGATACCAGTAATAGAGGCCAGAAAATAAAAGTGTGTCGTATACATGAATCCAGAAATATCCATACGTGTTGTAACAGAGAATCGCATACAACTAACTAGAACTGAAGTACAGTAATTGACAAGTAAATGAGAGAACTATCAGAGAATGTACTCGCCTGATGTCTGAATGTCCAAGGTAAAGATACTATCCGAGGAGAGGTGTCTGGCTCCTAATTAGAACAGCACAAGTCACAACATGTCCAGAAGGGTAATATAAAGTACTACAATGCATTCTACATGAATCTAGGTCAAACTAGGCCAAAGTCAACCCTTGGTCAACTCTGGTCAACTGCACTAGTCAAACTAGGTCATGTCCTAACCCAGCAAGTCTTACTAGGCCTAACCAAGACTATCCTAGCAAGCACACATCAATACAAGGCTATACAAGCCAACATACACCCAACTCTATATAGCATGCAATTATTCAATACTCAAATAGGCAAGAATTCACATTGGATATACACTAGGTAATCTATTACTTTAAGCTATATATGTCTACACATATATACACATGCATATATTGGTATTCAACATTAGGTCTACAATTATGGCATTTCAAATGGTTATATAAACTTATATATTGCAACACAATATGCTAACATATATATAATATACATACATAGCTAAGTTAACTATATTCATAATTACTTATTTAAGAGGCTATGTGTGTGTATGAGAACATGGCAAAGGGGCAAGTGAGGGTTAAATGGGCATATATAGTGTATACATATCAAAGAGTGTCAAATTGTAAGTGAACAATGTGTCAAGTGTGATAGTGTCAACATAGTGTAAGGGGGTACATGAGGTAATATAGGATTTGTGTTAACATAGAACATTACATCTTATTAACTTGTATATTGCATACATTACATCTATTATTACATTACATTCATGCTTGCATTCATTCATCATTTATTTATTCTCTTGTACCACTATATGCACCATACATTACATACTAAGGAACCTACATATTCATTACAAGCCACACTTATACATGCTTACATTAGATAGGATACTTACATCTCATACATCATTTATTTAACCATTTACTCATGCTTGCATTCTCTATTTAATTACATAATATATATACATTAACATGGGTTAAAATTAAATAGAACATTATATTACACAAGGGTGCACAAAATACATATGCCGAATAGTAACTTCTACTAATAATCAATACTGTACCATCTCAGTAAGAATTAAAATCTAGGATTAATGTATGTTATAGATCTATGTGTTAGCTTTCCGAAACTTCAAACGGATCGCATTTTCGTTTCCAGAAACTCCCGGAATCGCAAAAACACCGAGAACGCGTTTGTCCTTCGTACAGCTGACACTCAAATAATTCTCCAGAAAGTTACAGAAAGAATTAGGCCTATTAATATATGTTTCTGGAAAGCTAACTTCAATACGCTTCTTTTAAAAAAAACGGAACATTAAACCGAGCTTTGAGCTAGAAGTTATGATATTTCTAAGTTAGGGCTGAAATTAAAAACGTGGATAAAAATCATGACAGATTTAGGTAGTTTGAGACAAAAGAACACAAGTATATAACATAATATATCAAGAACTCACTCTCTACACTAATATATATATATATGAGACACTATAGAACACATCTTCAATACAAAAATATGAGATTAAACATGTAATAATTCATTCATACATAACGACAACACATAGTGTGTCCAAATTTGGGATTTTCCCACATGGACACAACCACAACACAAATGACACTCCTATGACCTCCAAATGGACACGAAATGGACACAAATGGAGATACAACCATGGGGGTCATTCTTATGGGTTCAAAATAGACCTATATGCATGAGAAAATGAAAAGAAGAAGGGATTTATACCTCCCGGTAGATCGAATCGAAGAAAAGCCTTCCCGGAGCGACACCGACACGTAGAGATTCTAAAAGGACACGAACGAGCTCCGAATTCTTCCAAACTTGGGTAGCTTCCTCCTTGGCTAGAATGGAGAAGGAAAGAAGAAGATTTGGTGGTGAAATGGGAGGATTTGGTGGAGAAATTGCTAGGAATTGCTCTCTAGGAATTTGGGGAAGAACAAGAGAGAGAGTATGGATGAGAATAATGAAATGAACTTGAGCCTATCCTCTCCCAAAGTGGCTGGCCATATGGAGCTATTTGTCCTATTATGGTAAGGTCCAAAATGCCCCCACTAACCTATTCTATTAGTATTAGGAAAGGGCTAATTGGTTGGGGCTAAATTAGTCATTCTAAAGTCTCTAATCACACTAACCTTATCAATAATAATTAGTCTAACCTCTAACTAAAATATTTCTATCATGTGAACTAAAATTAATATCATGTGGGCCATGTCTAACTAGTGTGTGGGTCCCACTAGAGTCAAACTACCCCCGGGTCCCCGTTTCAAGTCGGATTGAGTTGAAATTCGAACCCGACTCAAATAATCCCAAAACAATATCATAAATAATAAAATAAATTTCAAAAATATTTCAAAAATACAAAATGACAAAATACCCATGTTCCTGAAAACTGGGGGTGACAAATTCCTCGAAATTAAAACCAAACAATAGTAAAATGTTAAAATCACAAGTCATAATTTTAAATAGTTTAAAAATGATTAAAAATCACCAAAAATCATAATATGAAATAATAATCAATAAATAATAATTATAATTTCAAAATTTTAAAATTATCCTCATCTGGAAAACAGGGTGTTACAATCCTACCCACCTTATAAAAATTTCGTCCTCAAAATTAAGATGATCGTACCCCCTTCTATGTCAAACATAGTCAAGGGTCAATCACTAGTCAATTTCTCAACATCCAAGTACTTGGTCATCAACTGGTTAACTTATTAGGGTTTTACCTATGCTAGCTATCTATGTGTTGGCAACTAGAATTTAGCAAAAGAGAAACTCTATAATAGACTAGCTCTTAACTTCCCAATCCTATCAAGTCACCTATAACTAAATACCTACAAGCTAAGCACATGAATATCAAATACCACACATATATATATATATATATATATATATATATATATATATATGCTCAAGAACAACAACCCATCACATATATCCTAAGTATATCATCTATATATATATACATGACTGATCAACCAAGGGTTAAGGAAGACTAAACTTATAAGGGTCTGAAACAATGCTTAGAACAAAGCTAAGGATGAATGGTCTGAATCAAGGGGACATGGTATCTAGTGAAGGGTCTGCACACTGCCTATAAAGGTGATCAACATAAAGGAACTCAACACGAAGAGAACTTAACTAAAATAGAAAACTGAACCAAGTATAAGCTAAACAACATGTTTATAACCCTATACAACAATGGCCTATAGATACCAACTAACCTATATCCCATATGCCAATATCATCTGCAATCTATCTATGCAAATAGACATTTCAGTCTTAGGTGAAACTACAACTATACTCAAAGGCAGGCTCTGGTCATGGGTGCCTCACTGGAAAAGGTAAGGGAAAGTAGTAATAATCATCAAGGCTGTAAGGCATACTAACATCCTATGTGTAACTGGTTGGTATTATAGATAACAAGAGAATTATCTGCAATGGGTTACTATTCTAACACCAATGCTAACTATCACCTCTAGGGTACAGACACTCAACAAGTCATCATACCATTATACTATGAAGGAACTACCTATGAATAAGCTCTACAAAACTAAATATCCCTACTCCTAAGTCATTTATAACAATCAAAAGGGTATGATGTTTAAACCTTCTCAAGATACAATCTGTTAATCATATGCGTCTGTCCAAAATCATGTTGTCCAGAGTCTTCATCATGTTAGTGAGCAAGGCTACGATAATCACAGAGTCCTTGACTAAGGTACGTACCTCTAGGTTCATGGTATTTAAAATTTTCGCACTGCCGTATGCGACGGCGAAAACCTTAAATTTCCATACCCGAGAATACATCCAAAATCTGACTATATGTCCTCACTATGCCAACTAACATGACTATCGAAGATTCTAGATCCCATGATTTAGGCGACCTAGCCCGTATGATTTTCTCAGAAGAAAAACAATACAACAAAAGAGTAACATGACAAAATTAATCAATCAACAAAGAACAGATGGAATCGGATTTCAAGGTAATTATAAAAGACAATTGCGGAAATAAAATTAAGAAGAACGGAACTTGCAGCAAGCTCTCCAACGGTCTGTGCATCCTCGACTATCCTGACGATAGCTCGCCCTGTTGGTTTCCTCCAGCCTGATGCTGATACTGCACAAATCACTGTTGCTGATGCTGTATGAATCGCTGCTGCTGAGAGAAACTGGAAATGAAGGGAAAAGTCTCTGTACAGACGGAGGTGCACCTCCAATGTAGCAGAAATGCCAACCTGAGTCGGCACAATAGAAGCTGCGGTCTCGAGGCCCTGATGAACAGGACGAGAGGTGGCCAGCCTCTCGATAGTATCCCCCGAACCGAAGCGATGAGATCGTGTCTACATAACCATCATGAAGACAGATCAAAACAAGAAGCGATTTCTGAGAATGAAGCAAAAATTCAAAGGAGAACAGTTTATATTCAAGGGAAGTCAATAAGCAACAATTTTAGACAAAAGGAATCGGATTAAGAGTTTTTTCTAATATGATTGAGTACCTCCAAAATATCCTAATCCTACTGCAGGCTGTAGTGATACTCTAGTTCGAATACCACTACATAAACTCGACCCGCATGGGCCACCACTAAAAACGTGTCACGACCCACACCCTAGAGTAAGGGCACGAGACGTGGGTACGTCCAGCCTACGCCGCAGTGTCGACGGTAGAACGCTGTCCTAGGTCAAACATCTAACAATATAAAGGTACCTATACAGTATATACTCTCCGAATGGAGGTGACATAGCAGATACAGTCTCAATCACAACTAAGGTAGAGCGAGATAAAAGATAGGTAAAACATGAAATCCAAAAGAGATACATCAGATAGAAGTCTAAGTGTCTAAGATACACAAACCCAAAAAATATCTCAAAGCTCAATACAGTAATCCATAGAATAAATACAACTCAATACAACTGAAATAACTAACTATACAACCTCTACTGTGTCTCCTCTAGGCTAGCAGACAACCTCCAGGCTATCTGTAAAATTTATCAACAGGTCCAGTCAGGACAGGAACGAGCACATCTCATCTAGAAAACCCAAGTAAATGACAGAGAACTATACAGCAGTTATAGACAGTTATATTGATAAAAATGGCAGTTTATATTCAGGTGATGGTAAGAAAGAGAGATAAAGTGCAAGGAAAGTAAATACTAAACAAGAGAAGAATCATAGCAATGAAGACTGTAAAAATAGAACTAGCTGAACCAGGGTAATATGATATAAAGTCCAGACAGAAAATGTAACCAATGTAAAACCTATGTAAATCCAGTACGGGATGAATCTAATACAAGATGAATCCAGTAAGAAATGATTCCAGTTATAGTGATCAACGATTCCAGGGTGAGTCCAGCCTATACTCTAGCAGTGTGTTTTAAAATACCGAGTTCGACATATAAACGGCTGTGGGTAATCAGGCACATCCCTCACTGATTAGGCGAAAGATGGCTATGCTTCCAGTAGATTCCAGTAGAAAGATTCCAGATTGGGGTATGTCTATATGTCTCACTCTAGTATTTCCCCTCCCAGCAAGTGAATCCAGAATTCTGACACAATAATTCAAGATGAGTCCAGCCAAAATATAATGATACCAGTAAATGATTCCACTAAATAATTCCAGTAAAATGATTCCAGTTAAATGATTCCAGTAGGTGATTCCAGTAATAGAGATGATACCAGTAATAGAGGCCAGAAAATAAAAGTGTGTCGTATACATGAATCCAGAAATATCCATACGTATTGTAACAGAGAATCGCATACAACTAACTAGAACTGAAGTACAGTAATTGACAAGTAAATGAGAGAACTATCAGAGAATGTACTCGCCTGATGTCTGAATGTCCAAGGTAAAGATACTGTCCGAGGAGAGGTGTCTGGCTCCTAATTAGAACAGCACAAGTCACAACATGTCCAGAAGGGTAATATAAAGCACTACAATGCATTCTACATGAATCTAGGTCAAACTAGGCCAAAGTCAACCCTTGGTCAACTCTGGTCAACTGCACTAGTCAAACTAGGTCAAACTAGCTCATGTCCTAACCCAGCAAGTCTTACTAGGCCTAACCAAGACTATCCTAGCAAGCACACATCAATACAAGACTATACAAGCCAACATACACCCAACTCTATATAGCATGCAATTATTCAATACTCAAATAGGCAAGAATTCATATTGGATATACACTAGGTAATCTATTACTTTAAGCTATATATGTCTACACATATATACACATGCATATATTGGTATTCAACATTAGGTCTATAATTATGGCATTTTAAATGGTTATATAAACTTATATATTGCAACACAATATGCTAACATATATATAATATACATACATAGCTAAGTTAACTATATTCATAATTACTTATTTAAGAGGCTATGTGTGTATATGAGAACATGGCAAAAGGACAAGTGAGGGTTAAATGGGCATACATAGTGTATACATATCAAAGAGTGTCAAAGTGTAAGTGAACAATGTGTCAAGTGTGATAGTGTCAACATAGTGTAAGGGGGTACATGAGATAATATAGGATTTGTGTTAACATAGAACATTACATCTCATTAACTTGTATATTGCATACATTACATCTATTATTACATTACATTCATGCTTGCATTCATTTATTCTTTTGCACCACTATATGCACCATACATTACATACTATGGAACCTACATATTCATTACAAGCCATATTTATACATGCTTACATTAGATAGGATACTTACATCTTATACATCATTTATTTAACCATTTACTCATGCTTGCATTCTCTATTTAATTACATAATGTATATACATTAACATGGATTAAAATCAAATAGAACATTATATTACACACAAGGGTGCACAAAATACATATGCCGAATAGTAACTTCTACTAATAATCAATACTGTACCATCTCAGCAAGAATTAAAATCTAGGATTAATGTATGTTATAGATCTATGTGTTAGCTTTCCGAAACTTCAAACGGATCGCGTTTTCGTTTCCAGAAACTCCCGGAATCGCAAAAACACCGAGAACGCATTTGTCCTTCGTACAGCTGACACTCAAATAATTTTCCAGAAAGTTATAGAAAGAATTAGGCCTAGTAATATATGTTTTTGGAAAGCTAACTTCAATACGCTTCTTTTAAAAAAAACGGGAGATTAAACCGAGCTTTGAGCTAGAAGTTATGATATTTCTAAGTTAGGGCTAAAATTAAAAACGTGGATAAAAATCATGACGGATTTAGGTAGTTTGAGACAAAATAACACAAGTATATAACATAATATATCAAGAACTCACTCTCTACACTAATATATATATATGAGACACTATAGAACACATCTTCAATACAAAAATATGAGATTAAACATGTAATAATTCATTCATACATAACAACAACACATAGTGTGTCCAAATTTGGGATTTTTCCACATGGACACAACCACAACACAAAGGACACTCCTATGACCTCCAAATGGACACGAAATGGACACAAATGGAGATACAACCATGGGGGTCATTCCTATGGGTTCAAAATAGACCTATATGCATGAGGAAATGAAAAGAAGAAGGGATTTATACCTCCCGGTAGATCGAATCGAAGAAAAGCTTTCCCGGAGCGACACCGACACGTAGAGATTCCAAAAGGACACAAACGAGCTCCGAATCCTTCCAAAATTAGGTAGCTTCCTCCTTGGCTAGAATGGACGAGGAAAGAAGAAGATTTGGTGGTGAAATGGAAGGATTTGGTGGAGAAATTGCTATGGATTGCTCTCTAGGAATTTGGAGAAGAACAAGAGAGAGAGTGTGGATGAGAATAATGAAATGAACTTGAGCCTATCCTCTCCCAAAGTGGCTGGCCATATGGGGCTATTTGTCCTATTATGGTAAGGTCCAAAATGCCCCCACTAATCTATTCTATTAGTATTAGGAAAGGGCTAATTGGTTGGGGCTAAATTAGTCATTCTAAAGTCTCTAATCACACTAACCTTATCAATAATCACTCTAACCTCTAACTAAAATATTTCTATCATGTGAACTAAAATTAATATCATGTGGGCCATGCCTAACTAGTGTGTGGGTCCCACTAGAGTCAAACTACCCCCGGGTCCCCGTTTCAAGTCGGATTGAGTTAAAATTCGAACCCGACTCAAATAATCCCAAAACAATATCATAAATAATAAAATAAATTTCAAAAATATTTAAAAAATACAAAATGACAAAATACCCATGTTCCTGAAAACTGGGGGTGACAAATTCCTCGAAATTAAAACCAAACCATAGTAAAATGTTAAAATCACAAGTCATAATTTTAAATAGTTTAAAAATGATTAAAAATCACCAAAAATCATAATATGAAATAATAATCAATAAATAATAATTATAATTTCAAAATTTTAAATTACCCTCATCTGGAAAACTGGGTGTTATAAAATTTTTGCTAACACCATACCAAGTTGCTCGTAATGTGATCTGCCAGGGTCTTTAAATGTCCTCTATCATCGAAAATACACAACATTTAATTCTTAACCTCTTTCACCCATATAAAACATCTTCATAAAATGTATCATCTACTATACACAACTCTACTCTAGATCTCATTTATCAATCTATTTAGGGTAACTCTACCTCTCCATCTTGAAATATTTTCTTTTCATCTCATGCCATAACCTTGGTCAGGTGCTTACAATACTTCATGGTATGATTTTTATATCAACTTCTTTGCATATTATCATTTTCCTTACCTTGTTTCTTTCTGTCTTACATTTTGTATCATCTATCTCCTCGGGATAGTCTCTTCATTCTTTATTGGATCTCAATTTTAAGATTTTCTTAAGGTATGGTTCTTTCTGTAATCCTTTTTATGTCCTCGTAGATAATCATGGTCATAATCCTTGTCTCGATAACATTTCCTAAAATTTTAACCTTATTCATCTTCATTTATTCAGACTAAACATACTATTTCTTATAATTCTCTTTTCTTGTATACCTAACGCAAAGTTTAATTTGTCATTCCTCTAGTATTTATAACTAGCCTAGAATGATAATGTTTTACTAGTCTGCCTCTTGAGGTACAACTTTCTAACCTTGGCTACAATTAATCATCGAAGTTCATAATCAATTCTTAAACTTGATCAACCCTAAAACTACATGCTATACTTTCACAAGTCTTATCTCATATCCAATAACAGCATACCCAATGATCTACCTTATCTATCCATAAGCAAATTGTACGTTTCTCACAAGCACGCCTAACTATCTACTAGAAAAAAAATTTGAGGCTTGGTCAAATAAGTACTTATATCTAATACCTCCATCATAGTCTAACTCTATTGATCATCTTCTGGTCCCTATCTTCAATAGTTCATTCAAGGTTTGCCTCATCCAATATAGAGTTGGTTGACTAGTCTAACTTAGTCTTACCTATTCCTAGATCACATTTCTATCTAATACCTAATCTTCCTAGGATAGTTCCTCATTATCCAAGAAAATTTCTTTTTCCATTATATCACATCCTAATTTCTATATCCTCTACATGAAAATTCCTTAAATTTTAGTACAACATAACTCTAAAGGTTTATATCATGATCATCACGCTTCATCATTTTGTTTTATCCTGTCGGAATCCCCGGACTCTATTTTCTATCGTCCTTCATGTTTGTACTCTTTAATCTAAAATCCAACTGTGTCTTCCTTCGAGTCGTATTCCTACTCATCTCATCCTTTATGATCAAAGAATCTTCATATTCTTCTAATAAAGTTGGGTGGATCATGTTAACTTCTAATCCAACTTAGGCTAGACTAGACAAGGGCGACATGGTTTAGTCTAATGATCCTTGCATTTTTGTTAGGGTTAAGCCTGGTACTGTACTCTATTCCACATCCTATCTTGGTGGAGTGTCTATACAAGCCTACCCACTTTAGCTAGTTACCTAGTCCTATCAAGCATGGGTTACTATATACTTCAAGTAAAACTTTCTAACTCAAAGTTGTAATTTACATGCCGTCGTCGAATCACCAATTTGCTATTCAATGAATCATTCGACTAGAGGGATTTTCTTATAGAAATTAAATCTCGATAGAAATGCCCTTTATATCGTATCGGTCCATCTAGTAGAGACGTCTATCGAACCCCCTATATGCCCTAAATAATTACCTACAAGATATTCTATCTACCTTAGTCACAATCAATAATAAGATAATGACAAAGTGATCGCCAACACAAGTGTTCGTCCTTCCGAGGGAGGAAAGATGAGAATTCATAAATAGGGATTCAAGAAAGGTATGATTTGAGCACAAATACTAAATGCAAAGGAGATAGTAGAAGTTAAGGGGATTTTCAATAGCAGTAATGGATTGAGATTCTAATATATTATCCTAATGCATGCTCGTTTTGTACAGTAACATAACTGAAATGATTTATCTCGACCGGTGTGAGCCACCACAAGAACATGTCACGCCCCATTTCCAAAATATACAGGAACTTGAGATGCGAGCATGCCAACTAATATGATCTAGAATAAGGTCCCAATTTAAAGGACTTATCCCTAGACGTAATACGTTGTCAAGGGTACTAAAAGTAACTGATCATCTATATCTCAATCCATAGTAATGAAGCGAGTATCAAGAATGAACATAATATAATAAAGTTGGCCACCCAGTAATATACATGTTCGAGCAAGCTTGAGAAAGGAATAAGCTTGTAAATAATAGGCTACATAGCAGCATGAAAAAAAATAAAGGTGAAATGTATACAGGGAAGAGTAAATGAAATACTAGAGAACACACACACACACACACACACACACACACACACACACACATATATATATATATATATATATATATATATATATATATATATATATATATATATATATATATATATATATATATATTTTCACACACACACACACACACACACACACACACACACACACACACACACACATATATATATATATATATATATATATTTTCACACACACACACACACAGATATATATATATATATATATATATATATATATATATATATATATATATATATATATATATATATATATATATATATATATATATATATATATATAAGCGGATAAAAAGTCCCCCTTAGAAAACCCTCTAAAAAACCCTTCACTCTAATCCGTAATTTAATGTTAATATTAATGTTAATATTAATGTTAATGTTAATATTAACATTAAATACTAAAATTAATATTAAACTTAACATTAAAATTAATATTAACATTAACAATAACATTAACGTTAATATTAACATTAACATTAACATTAATATAAAAAATTAAAAAAATTAATATTAACATTAACATTAATATTAACATTAATATTAACATTAACATTAATATTAATATATATGGAAGCAGATAAAAAGCCCCCCTTAGAAAACCCCCTAAAAACCCCCTTCACTCTAATCCGTAATTTAATGTTAATATTAATGTTAATATTAATATTAACATTAAATACTAAAAATAATATTAAACTTAACATTAAAATTAATATTAACATTAATAATAACATTAACGTTAATATTAACATTAATATTAACATAAAAAAATTAAAAAAAATTAATATTAACATTAACATTAATATTAACATTAACATTAATATTAACATTAATATTAACATTAACATTAATATTAACATTAATATTAACATTAACATTAACATTAACATTAACATTAATATTAACATTAATGTTAACATTAATATTACAAATTAGAGTGAGGGGTTTTTTTAGGGGGTTTTCTAAGGGGGGATTTTGATCCGCTCCATATATATATATATATACACATATATATATATATACGCCTGAAACCCCGATGCATCACGCAGAACCTGCCTAGCTACTCTGTTGGCCCATTGGTCATGGTCAAACCTGATTTTAATAATTTATCTAACCCTGTCTCGATATAAGGGCTACTTGGACGACTGCTGAGAACTGCTACTGCTACCGTTCAAAACTTGGAGCCATTTTTCCATTAAGTCTGTATTTTCAATATCAATGTATTTTTCATAATTTATTGTGTCTAGGAATACAATATACACCGAGTCGTACTTCAAATAGGCTACCGCAAAATATTTTTAAAATATCATTTGTTTTGAAAATTAGCCCATTTACAAAAGCACTTAATTGCTTGACTTCTCAAAAGTCCAAAAACCTGATTTACAAAACCCTAACCAAACCATTCTGGACCAACAAAATTCGGATCGAGTACGACCCAAATTCGGCCCGAGTTCGGTTAGTGGAACGTTGGGATTTGAACCCAGTCTCCCCGCAGTTACGGATGCAACGACTATTTGCCGAGATTCTCCCAAAGAATTTTGCTCGAATTCTCCCTTTAGAAAACCTATAAATAGAGAAGAATTTCTACCATTTTAACACACCAATTCATTATCACTTCTCTTCTCTCTAAGCCTACTACGGTCTTCCGAATCCTTCTAAGCTTTTCATTTTAAATCCCAAGCCAGTTACAATATTCTAGTCGATTTGCCAATATGGTACTGTCTAGAAGTTTCAGAGTGATTGAAATCAGAGGCTTGACAAGAAGTAAGATACTTCACCATTGAAGTTGGTCGAGTGCTTCGGATTAAAGCTCACATTTGTAGAAGTTGCAAGAACTTCGCATGAAAACTTGCAGCATTTTTCCATAGTGGATTTAAATTGGAAGATGTCGTTCTTCCGACTAGAATAGTCATCACAAGAGAAAAACTAGTATACATCCTTGTGTTTGCGTTTACACTCTGCTCTCTCTTTTACATTTACATATTTGTGATGTATTATGTGATCTTGCTACTAACAAATTTTTATTAGCTAAAGTTCCGCTGCCTACTCTATTCACCTCCCTTAGAGTATAGCGCTTTGCATCTCTTTCCTACATACTCTGTACTAACTGCTCAGCAAATACCTGGAAAGATCAACAAGTCCTCAGCGGGACCTAGCAAGATACAGAAATATATGCCATAATCTGAACTGAATAAAATGAACAACTCAAATCATAATACGGTCCAATATCCAGTCATCGATCAGTAAACCATATCTCTGACTAATCATGATCAATGGATGGCATACTAGCCCATGATAAGGCACTGTCCTATGGTACGGTCCGATATTGGTACACGAACTAACCATCCTATATGAATGCATGTTGTAGATGACTTTGGAGCGTATGGGTAGGTAGATAAGGATTTGCGTCGAAACACAGGCCGACGTTGGATTACGAGCCGATTATTGTACACATACTAGCGTACCTCCCGACCGTACCTAGCGCACAACTAATGCCCGCTGCCGGATATACACACTAGTAAGTACATACCACTCTCGGGCCACCATAAGGCTGAAAAATATAACTGGTTGTCCCATACGCCTACTAATATTCTTCCCCACCCATGAACTGTACAAGTCGTATCCACGACTCAGACAATCCGTATCTCAATGCGAGTCTCTTATCTAAACACCATCTAACTCTATATATACCTACACACGAACCGCTCGCATCGATGATCAGTCGAATGCGTAAGCTCATGCCAACACAATGAATCCTCACCCACGATGCCGTGTAATGTCTCGTAAAAAGTCATATAAGTTATTCGGGATAACATCACCATTCCGGATACGTCTACTAACTCTAAGTTACATGCACGCACCCATAACATCGATAGCACCCAAGTCATCCTTTGACGCACAATACCAGTGTCACCAACTAACAACCCAAGAATAGATATGAATAATATAAACAGAACAAGTATGGTATGGTATCTTGCCTGGGATGAAGTAGTAATCCGATGATGTCCTACAAGCGAATAATCAAGTCCAAGAAAGGTAGGAACATAAGAGTCTCCATGAATGTCTCTGGATGCTGAAACAAATATTACTAACGTTCCCAGAATAAGGAAAATAGCTAAGTTATACTACCCATAAGTCCAATTCTGGACACAGGATCAAAATGGTAATTTCGGGTCAAAATACGGTCCGCCATTGGACCCACTTGCACCAAAATTTGTGTCAGGATTAAATTCATAAAAATCTAGCAAACTATATGTCCACGAGTCCAAAATAATGATACGAACCCAACGATATATCCAGAATTGGATTCTGATGAGTCGATCTCAAAATGACCCGTTGACTCAGACTATGGGACCCAATTTGTACCGAAATGCGTGTTGGGGCCAAAATCTACTAAATCTAGCAAACTGTATGTCAATGAGTCTAGAGTGATGATATGAATCCAATGGTATATCCAGAAATGAATTTCGATGAGCCGATCTCAAAATGACCCGTTGACCCGAATTGTAGGACTTGATTTGTACCGAAATACGTGCCGGGGCCCATGTCCTCCAAATCTAGCAAACTATATATGAATTCGGGGCATAACGATGCCACGAGTCCACTGATGGTGTTAGATTTTGAATCTGGAGTCTCGGTTCCAAAATTGAAAATTTATAAGTTGGAAATTATGAATTTGGACGACCAATTTTGGCGTCAAATTCAACCAATCAAATGACCTCATTATGGAATACAAATTTTAGTACTAGAAGAAGGTTATAACGACTATACACGAGAACTGGTGGCTCGCCAAACGGAGCTGCGATGGAGGAGGAATAAATTTGCAAACTTTGCTTCGCAAAACTGCCAAAAATAAATATAATTATTCGGGCAACTTGGCGGCCAATTTTGACCTATCAATTGAATGAATTAATGGCTGAAAATTTAGGTAAAGGTAGAGCTATATACCGAGACTACAACAGAAGAAAGAGTTTGATGATCCAACAGTCAGATCGCCCAGAAAACATGCACGAAGTCACTATTTCGAGGTACGAATTCTGATTCTCCAAAACGTACGTCACGACAGGATTTCGAGAAAAATGTTGAAATCGCCTATGATGATCGCCGGGAAGGACGGGCCATGTCGGGGTACTCGCTATGGCATGCACAACAACGAGGTTGTCACCATGGTCGGTATGCAACGAGTTGGGGAGGTGCTTATAGCGGGCGTCGTCGGGGTACGGTCGTGCTTGCGTGCACGAGGAGGCACGCACAACGCACTGCCGCAGCAGGAGGACCGTGCAGGCATGCATACAGGGTGACGCACGGTCGGTTGGGATGTACAATGGTGGCTAGCGGCCACGTGACGGCTGGTGGCGGTTGTCATAGCAGATGTCGCGGGGCAGCAGGAAGAACGTCGACAGCAGCATCCTTTGGCTAGTGCCTCCTGGCCGGGCGGCATACGCGACTGCCGCATGGGGCACGATAGGGGTCTGGGTGGCACAACACGGTTGTGAGCAGTGCATGGTGCACATGGCTGCTGTGGTGGAGGAAGGCAGTAGCAGCGTTGCCATAATGAAGAAGAAGAAGAAGAAAAAGAAGAAAAAGAAGAAAAAGAAGAAGAATCTGGAAGAGGGGGAGCCCTCGGGTTAGACTTAGGGTTTGGTTTAGGAAGAGTAGGAAGGAGGAGGAAGAAGGAGATGGAGGAGGAGAATAGAGAAGGAGAATTAAGGAGGGGTTGTCGGCTGAATAGAGAAGGGGTGTGTGTGTGTTTTTTTAATCGGAGGTGAAGTACTGCAATGCATGTGGGCATTAAATGAGGGTGGTTTGTGTATTGTAGGTTTAGTCAACGATTTGCATGAAAATAGAAGTTTTAGGAGTGTAGGGATGCTAAAAATGGGTGTGGGTGTTCCATTGACTAGGGGAGGGAGTGTGCTGGTGAGTGTCCCAAAGAATGGTGGGGGAATTTAGTGTAAAAAAGTTGTAGGGTGTTATGTGGAGGGGTGTGGTTAGCCCCTTGGGTTTTGTCATGTCAGATATAAGGGTGTGCATGAAAGATGAATGGAAGTGATAAGATAGCCACCTTTAGGTTGGTCCATTTATGGTTAACAATAAATGGATGAATGGTGGTATGTTCCTTTGGTTAAACCATATCTATGTATTATGGTTAATAGGATTTTCTATTGGGATTTGTGAGTGTATTGACTAGGTATTTGGTGTTTTATAGAGGGTGAGTGATGTTGTGTGTTTGGGTGGGTTATGAGAGTAGCCACATGAAATTGGATTGGATGTTGGGTCAAGTTGGGTAAAGTTTGGGCTTAGTGTGGTCATGACTACAAATTTAGTCATTTATAATCATTAATGAAATAATAGCATGTGGGAGCTCAATTGGATGGCACACAAGTGTCATGTGTGTAGTAGGCTCAAAATAGGTCAAAACCATATATTGGGTCGATTAGGTATTGATGTCGAGTCCCAAAATAAAATTAAAAGTTAGGTCATATTTTTCGGTAGATGGTCAAATGGCCTAAATTGACCCAAAATAGGAACAAGTTTGAGTGAGACATGATATATCAAAATGAAGATAAACTTGTCTATATCAAAACTCATGAAGGATGTATCAAGAGATTGACATCCCTGGCGCTCCAAAAATCATGGTCACAAAAAGTACATTTAATGATCAAAACTAATTATAATAAAAATATATATTAAAAATAATTTATTTAAATTTTTTAAAATAAACCCTAAAATCCAGGGGCTTACAAATGCGGACCCGTTTCCTCCCTTGCTACAACAACTGGTAATTTTGTAGCTTAAGGGGAGCAAATACCAATACAGCCTCTGGTGGCATCCCCACCCACCCCTTCCCAGCAAGGGTAGCAGCTGCCCGACATAATTCTACCCATAGTACAACAGAACTCTCAGACTTACGTACCTCCGGTGGAACATAATGGACAGGCGACTGCAATACCCCAAGGAGGGTATATGCCACCACCTCCTCCAACTTTCCTTCAGTAATTCCCACTTCAGTCCGGACCGCAGATGCCCCCATTTCCTACTAATGCGAACCCAACCACCCTGTTTATGTATGCTATGCTACATTCTCAGTGACACAAACTGAACTGTTGAGGCATAGTATGATGGCCTCCCTAGCTAGACCTCTACTACCAGCCCCGGTACCAGCTTAAGCACCAGCTCCACAACCCTATGTGGGCTCCATTAAGGACTTCATTGACATGAGACCTAAGAATTTTAAGGGTATCAAGGGTCCGTTAGAGGTTTCTGCATGGCTCACCAGCACTGAAAAGTTGTTGAAGGATATCAATTGCCTGTGGACTTGTGGATGACGACATCAGACTTACTGCTAGAAGACAATTCCTATAACTGGTGGAAAGCTGAATTAAGACGTCTAGGCACTGAGCAGGCTGGGAAGAATTCTATAAACTCTTTAATGAAAGGTTCTTCCATATCCATATTCAAGATATTCTATATGACCAATTCCTCCATCTAAAACATGGTAACCTGTTAGTAGACGAGTACGATACGGAGTTTAGCTGCCTGAGCAGGTTCGGTGCGACCCCGATTCCGACGGAGCGAGAGAGAGAGTTAAAAGATTAAATAATAGACTATTACTAGAGCTCAAGAAGCATACTACAGTACAGTCTAGAGTTTCCTATGCCGCCGTATTAGAAGAAGCTAGAAGCCAGGAGCTCCTTCGTAAGAAGGTACAACAGGACCAGAGATGCCCTACCCCAATACCTAGACTAGTTAGAGTTAACCATAGTAGACCGATTGGACATCCTATGACATATCAGCAGGAGAGAGCAGGGCCCTACCATGCACGGGATAAGCCTATATGTCATTTCTATGGAAGGTAAGGGTACATTCAGAGAGATTGTCGTATTCGGTTGGGCCAGTGTTTGGCATGTGGGTCGGAACAACATAAGGTCAAGGATTGTTGTCACGACCCGATCCCGAATAATCGGGTATGAATCGACTTATGCCCGGCCTACGCTATCGTTGACAGTGGCAGTCAGCCGTCTAGTCTAGTCATCAACTAGTCATCATATAACTTATCACAACATTTATCACAAATATCAACTACTAGCCTTCACAGTTCACTATATATGCAGTTATTACAGCCTTTTACATGAATATTCTGGTACAAAACCAGTAATGAAATAGAAAGGCTATCTAAGTCTGCAATATCTTCAATCTCAATACATCATATCAAATCCTATACAAGCATCTAAAGGCCAGGAATATAATCCTGCTGAGCATCTGGAGTGAGCTCCATTGCTAGGTCCCCCTTTGGTCATAGCCCTCTAAGGGATCAGTGCAACGCCCCGGTCCCAAAGTACATAGGACCAAGCACATGAACATGCCAACTGCACATGTACGAAGAATACTCCAATATATGGAATCCTTATATATGCACATAAGCTATAAATAAAATAATTATAGGCAGAATAATATAATCTAATCTCATCATAGCTCAACACATAAGATGATAGAGTCCAAATAATAAATAAGTGTATCAAAAGATAGCTGGGTGAACATGCTCACTCCAAACAGCTATGAAAATAGTCTCACAAGATCGGAGTCCAACCTCCACAAAATAGAAAGAAAAGAGATGTAAAAATAATGTCCACTAATGTCTCAAATAAAGAATAGGCTAGAAATCAGTAGGAACTGTCTCGTCATCGATATAAGCTGAATCCACTGCCACTCCGTACTCCTGCGGAATGTCGTCTAATCCTGGAGAGATAACCAGGTCCTCAGAGGGACATAGTAAGATACAAAAAAAATACTATGCCATATAAAATGTGATAATATAATAGAAAGAGAGGATGCATGCAATCGGAATTCCTGACCAATCTATTATGAATATGTAGTTTTGAGAAACAATCCTTCGACGCATGAGCCCTGGCTGTAGATGGGATCGGCATAGTTCCCGTAAAGGGCACCAGGGGCCTACATCCATAACGTCCGAAGATCGTCAGAGGGCGTCATGTGCAAGGGCTACGTCCATAACGCTCTGGAAAGCATCAGAGGGCACCTGGGCCTGCATCTCCGGAGGAGCGCACAGATAATCAAGGAAGTGCAAAGAAGCCCA
Source organism: Iris pallida (assembly GCA_029216955.1). Taxonomy (NCBI): domain Eukaryota; kingdom Viridiplantae; phylum Streptophyta; class Magnoliopsida; order Asparagales; family Iridaceae; genus Iris; species Iris pallida. The sequence goes on along the minus strand of JANAVB010018799.1, from coordinate 8,993,912 downwards.
TACGTCAGGTATTGTTCTTCCCACCCAATGCCTAGTATCATCATCTCCATGACTGATATGAACCTCTAGTAACCGCCAAGTCTTCTAACATGCAATTCTATTGGCAGTTACTCCTATCCGTTGCACGCTCCATACATATCGGTAGACAGCCGACTATGTGGGTACGTATCCTATATGTGACTCACAATACATGGTAAAGCAAGTGTCAAGGTCGTATGAGATATACCAATACCTCATCAACAATGGGTGGTCACTAGACTAAGTCAATACAAGAGAAATAAATAAAAATAAGAATAATGACTGATAGAGTTGCTTTCACCCAAGTGTGACTTGGACGTACAGTTTGATAATAAACACAAATAAAATGCTGAAAATAAGAATATGTAAGTCACAGAGTAAGGTGGCAAGGTATCTTGCCTGATGGTACAAAGTGGCAAGTCCAGGAAATCACAATATCAGCCAAGAAACGTCAAAATCTCCAAACAACTCCGGACGCTGAAACAAATATCAAAAATGTACTCGGTGTAAAAGATATACCTAGGAAATGCCTGTCTAAAGGTCAAATTCTGGAACAGGAGCAAAATCATAATTTTGGGTCAAAATGATATCTACCGTTGGACCCGCTTTGCACCGAAATGTGTGCCAAAGTCTATGGTCTCTAAATTTGTCAAAGTATATATCTACAGATTCAGTTTGAGGAGAAGAACTCAATAGTATGTCCAGTTTTGGATTCCGATGAGTTGAGTACAAAATCGTCCATTTGAGTGGGTCGCAGGCCCACCAAAAAGGGGTTCCGGTCGACCTTCTCAGAATCGAACCAAATTTGGCACAAAGGACCAAAATTTCGATTCGGACCTATTGGCATAAGTTTCGTCTCGATTGGATGACTGTACACGAAGTTAGGGCAAAGTTTGCAAATTGGCGATACGGGGGTATCTTGACGGATACAGACTGATTTCGTCGCGCACACACGACGAAACTAAGTTCCGTCAGTTCCCACCTGTCAGCAACGTCTATACGTGCCTTTCGATGCATATAGCGTATGACCATGTTGCCCGATTTGTCGGGGCGCACGCCGTATCGAGAAATTTTTTAGAATTTTATATAAGCTTAACACAGTTTTTCCTCAAACTTCAACATCAATTTACTTTTTACACGTTAATTGAAACGATGATACAGAAGATGCATTACGATCTTGATTATGTTGTCTTTTACTGTTTTAATTAGTTTCTATAAGTTTTTAATGTACAACAAGAAAATTGGTCGACAAGTTGTCGTTAAGAATTGGTTTTAACAGTCTAGAAAATTTGAATTTTTTGCTAACTTCGTTTCGATTTTTTGAACCAACTAGATGGTTATGTAGATCCAGATCTCGAAGAGGGTCAAGTCTAGTTTCCAGAAAATCTTACGGATCAAAAATCGGTGTTACGAGTAAAAAGTTACGTTATCGGGAAGTAGGGTACCTTGAGTAGAAAAACTGCTTCGTGGATGACGAGGGGGTTGACTTTCGATGCTCCATTCGTCGCACACAAAACTCCGTTGCTGGTGAAACGAACTCGTAGACAAAGAGGGTATGTTCTGCCGCAATTTTCGTTTTGGAAGTCTAGGGTTTTGAGGTCTGTGGGAGAAGTTATTTATATAACAAGTTAGGTGCAAAACCTATTACTACTAGGCTTATTAATAACCCAAAATAGGCTTTGCCCACGAACCCGTCGGGTTGGGTGCCCACGTTAATGCTGCTATAGCAGCTAAGGGAGGGGGGGGGGGGGCGCCCACTTTAAGTGGTTGGGTGAATTTATTTTTTTCCCTTTCCTTTTCTTTTCTTTTTCATTTTTTAATTTCTTTTTAATTTCATATTCTTTATTAAAAAAATTTTAAAAAAAATCTATTTCTCTATTCTATTTTAAAAATCTATTTTCAATTTTTCTATTATTACTCTATTTAAATAACTAAATTCTATTTTTATTTATTATTTCTAATTTAAAACTCTTTTCAATAATTCAACATTTTAGATATATTTATATACACATATATTCCCACATATATGTATATATAAATATATATACACCTTAATAAATCAACACATACACACATACATATATACATATAATATAACATATAAACTTACACCCATACTACGCATTACTTAAGTATTTGCTACTACTATTATTTCACACTCCTAATATTATGCATACATGTATTTTAGCACAAATTTCTACACAAAAATAAAATTAAATAATTTATCAATTATGGGGTTTATATCCTACCAAACTTAAAGAAATTTTGTTCTCGAAATTAGACTATGGTAGAGGTCGAATGCAATGTTATGCAATGCAAGAAGCTATAAAGACTATCATGTGCAAGACATACCTTGGTTGTCAAACAAATGCGGGTAACGATTTCGAACGTTGTCCTCGCGTTCCCAATTAGACTCTCCTGGCGAGTGATGCTTCCAAGCCACGCGAACCAATGGAATAGAATGATTCCGCAACACCTTCACTCGACGATCAAGAATGCCTACCGGTTGCTCTGCGTACGACAAGTTCAGTCCAACTGTGATCTCGGAGTGACCAAGCACATGGTTGTCGTACGCCACGTACCTCCTCAGCTGAGATACATAGAATACGTCATGCACTCCTTCTAGCGACGGTGGCAAAGCTAATCTATAGGAAACCTCTCCAACACGTTCCAAGACATCGAAAGGCCCAATGTACCTTGGACTCAATTTGCCACGTCCTCCGAATCGAATCGTGCCTCTTGTGGGGGATATCTTCAAGAACACATGGTCGCCCTCTTTGAACTCCAAGGGTCAGTGACGATTATCTGCCCACTTCTTCTGACGATCCTGTGCTACTCACAGGTGGCCCTGAATTTTCTTCACTATCTCCACTGTGCTCAAGACTTAACTCGGGACCCAATAGCTGTCGCTCTCCTATGTCGCTCGAACAAACAGGAGACCGACACTTCCTACCATATAACGCTTCAAACGGCGCCATCTAAATGCTCGCTTGATAGCTATTGTTGTAGGAAAACTCAACAAAATAAAGATGGTCCTCCCATTATCCGCCAAAGTCAAGCATGTACGCTACGTTCTGACTGGCCGTCTGTCTGCGGATGGTACGCTGTGCTAAACTTCAATCGTGTGCTCAAACTCTCTTGTTTGCTCCTCTAAAAGTGTAAGGTAAACTTTGAGTCACTGTCCGACACAATACTAACAGGCACATCGTATAATCTCACAATCTGCTCCATATACATCTCTGCTAATACCTCTGTCGGCTGGCCTACTCTAAAAGGTTAGAAATGGGCTGACATTGTAAGTCTATCAACAATCACCCACACTGTGTCATGTCCCCTAGGACTCCGAGGAAAACCCGTAACGAAATCCATAGTAATGTGCTCTCACTTCCACTCAAAAATGGGTAGCGGCTGCAATACTGCGACCGTCCTCTGGTGCTCGGCCTTCACTTGTTAGCATACCAAACACTTGGCCACGAAATGAGCTATCTCTCGCTTCATTCCGTGCCACCAATAATACTGCCGTAAGTCCCGGTACATCTTAGTTCCTCCGGAATGAATAGAGTAAGTCGAACTGTGTGCTTCTGCCATCAACTTCTGTCGTAGCTCTCCATTAGGAACATAAATACGATCCCCACATCGCAGTGTCCCATCGGGATGAATCGTCAATCCTATCTGCTCTTCTGCTTCCGTCCTTTCTCTAAGCCACCAAAATCTAGTATCTGTGGGTAATATCGCCTTGATCCTCTCTACTAATGATGACTGCACTTGAAGATTGGCTAATACGCCATCTGCTCCAGGCAATACTACCTCAATACCAAGCTACTGTAAGTCTCTAATTAACTCCTTCTGCGTAGTCAAGAAGTATGCCATAGGCTTACGGCTTAATGCGTCTGCCACGACATTAGCCTTGCCTGGATGATAATGTAGCTCGACCTCGTAATCCTTTATCAACTCCAACCAACGTCGCTGTCGCATATTTAAATCTTTTTGTATGAACACGTACTTGAGGCTCTTATGATCAGTGTAGATATCAACCTTCTCGCCGTACAAGTAGTGTCACCATAGCTTCAAGGCAAAGATAACCACTACGAGCTCTAGATCGTGGGTCGAATAATTCTTTTCGTGCACTCTCAACTATCTCGATACGTATGCTACCACATGACTGTACTGTATCAATACGTATCCTAATCTTTTCCCGGATGCGTCACTGTAGATCACAAATCTTTCCGGGCCCGATGGTAGTGTCAAGATCGGTGCTGTGGTCAATCGTTTCTTCAACTCGTCAAAAGTGGCTTGACACTCGTCTGTCCATACAAACTCACGATCCTTGCAAGTTAATCGAGTCATAGGCTCCACTATTCGAAAGAAATCTTCTACGAACAGTCGGTAGTAACCCGTAAGTCCAAGAAAACTTCTCACCTCAGAAGCTGATGTGGGAGCGGGCCATGATTTGACTGCTGTGATCTTTTCTGGGTCCACTGATATACCATCACCCGTAACAACATGACCAAGAAATGATACCTCCTTGAGAAAGAAATCACACTTGCTAAGCTTCGCAAAAAGTCGCTCATTCTTCAACGTTCCCAAAACTATCCGTAGATGCTGCTCATGCTCCTCTTGACTCTTGGAGTAAATCAAGATATCATCTATAAAGACTACTATAAATTTGTCCAAGTACTAGTGAAAGATCTTGTTCATTAAATTCATGAAGACTGTGGGACCATTGGTCAAACCGAAAGGCATGACCAAGAACTCGTAGTGTCCATACCTTGATTGAAACGCCGTCTTCGGAATGTCTTCTTTCCGAACCTTCAGTTGGTGATAGCCCGATCGTAAGTCAACCTTGGAGAATACTTTTGCTCCACTCAGTTGATCAATAGATCGTCTATACGCGACAATAGATACTTGTTCTTCACCGTCACTGTATTCAATGCTCTGTAATTGATACACATGTGCACTGTCCCATCTTTCTTAGGCACAAAAAGAATGGGTGCTCCCCATGGTGATGAACTGGCACGAATAAAGCCCTTCTCCAATAAGTCATCAATCTGTGTCTTTATCTCTACCAACTCCTTGGGTGCCAGACGATATACTCGAGATGAAATAGGCTCGTCTCCGGGAATAAGCTCAATAGAAAACTCAATGTCTCGGTTGGGTGGCAGTCCTGGCAATTCCTTGGGGAATACATCCTCGAACTCGGTGATGAATGGGTGCTGAGGGGTATCCTGAATCATCATGTGAGTCCCTGACGTGGGTGCATCTCAACTCTCTCCGTCTTCTTTGGTGAACTCAAACTCTGCCGCATTCGGTGGTCTAAAGACAATACTGCCCCTATGGCAGTCTATGAGAGCGTAATGCTGGCACAACCAGTCCATTTTGAGAACCACGTCGAATGTTGGCACAAGAAATACAAGGAGTCGTGCTCTCATCTCTCTACCACTTATTACTATAGGACAAAGTCTACAAACATCACAAACGGGTACAACTCCTCCTCCAGTGAGGATTCTAACATTCTTAGCTAAGGGTGTGATGGGATTGTTGTGTCTAGTGGCAAAACTAGTGGCTATAAATGAATGAGTGGCTCCAGTGTCAAATAATATAATAGAAAAAAATGAAGCAACTAAAATCATAACAGCTATGAACTCTTGCTCTGTCTCTATATCCTCAACAGCAAGAGAGAATACCTGCCTATAATTCTGTCCTGGGCCGTGAGCTCTGGCCTTGTTGTACTGTACGCCTTGGGGAGGCAATGGTGGGCAAGGTGCTCCTGCTACGGGCCGTGGTGCTGTAAGAGCTGGGGCTGTAGGCCTCGGGTTCTGTCGAGCATGTACTATCGCCTGTTGCTCCGGACAATCCTTGAGCATGTGCTGGTTGGATCTACATCTCAAGCACAATCCAAGGCGAGTCCTGCAGTCGTTCTGGAGATGTCCTTGCTTTCCACAGTAATGGAAAATGGGCTTCTGATAAGGTGAGGGCCTCTGCTGGTGCTGTCCTGTGGGCCTCCTGATAGGTCCTTCCTGAGTAGCTCGGGTTGGTGTAACTGCTGGGGTATGGCATCTCTACGTCTACTGCTGCTCCTTGCGAAGAATATCCTGAGCACGAGCTTCTTCCAAGACAGCTGAATGGGAGACTCGAGACTGGGTAGTCGTATAAGACTTGAGCTCTGGTGCAAGCCCCTGATGAAATCTCCTTTCCTTCTCTAACTCTGTCGAAATAAATCCCGTACCAAATCTACTCAGGCGATTGAACTCTGAGTCATACTCATCAACTGTCATATTCCTTTTCTTCAGATGAAGGAACTGGTCGTAGAGACCATCTCGAACATGAATAGGAAAGAATCTCTCATAAAATGCATCATAGAACTGCTTCCAGGTGATCCCAGTGCCTAGTCGTCTCTCTTCCGCCTTCCACCAGTGGTGAGCATTATCTTCTAACAGTAGGTCCACTGCTGTCATCCAATCTCGAGCTGGCAACTGAGATGCCTTCAGTAGCTTCTCTGTACTAATAAGCCACTGTGACACCTCTTGTGGCTTTTTCGTTCCTCTAAAGGCCTTAGGGTTCATATCTGTAAAATTTTTGATAGAGCCTTCATAAGGATGCAGAGCCGGTGCTGGTACTGGTACTGGTACTAGAGGTGGTGGTGGAGGTCTAGCCAATGATGCCATCAATGTCTGTCTCATCAGCTCAGTCTACTGCCACTGGGCCTGCATCATGGCGTACATAAACTGGAAGTAGGGCTCCCATCAGTCGGTGGTGGAGGCATCTGAGGTCCCGACTGTGGTGGAAACTGCTGAGGGAATGGTGGTGGAGGCAGTGGTACATTCTCTTCCGATGGCATGGTAGTGGACTGTCCAGCCTGGCTGACTGGGGGTGCTGCAATCTCTGGGTGTACCATCGTCGGTGTCGTAGTAGGCTGCGACTGTCCTGGCTGGTATGGTGTCACTGGAGTCATTAGAGGATTCTGTCCCTTCGGAGTAGCCTCTTCCCCAGATGTAAGGGCCAAGGCAGAAGTACGTCTGCTTCTTAGATTCATACTGTTGGCACGAGAAAGATAGGTTGATATTGGAAAAGATTAGATATGAGGTAAATCAAATAATCAAGGAAGTTTCGAAAAGGTTGGAAGTCAAGGAGGTAGTAGTTCTGGATGAGATACTATTCCTAGTCCTATATGCAGGCTTGTTGGGCACAGTCATGTAATCCAATAATATTTACGTAGGCCTACATGAGCCACCACAAAAATATATAACGCCCCGGTCCCAAAGTACATAAGACCAAGCACGTGAACATGCCAGCTGCACATGTACGAAGAATACTCCAATATATGGAATCCTCATATATGCACATAAGCTGTAAATAAAATAATCACAGGCAGAATAATATAATCTAATCTCATCACAGCTCAACACAGAAGATGATAGAGTCCAAATAATAAATAAGTGTATCAAAAGATAGCCGGGTGAACATGCTCACTCCAAACAGCTATGAAAATAGTCTCACAAGATCGGAGTCCAACTCCGCAAAATAGAAAGAAAAGAGATGTAAAAATAATGTCCACTAATGTCTCAAATAAAGAATAGACTAGAAATCAGTAGGAACCGTCTCGTCATCGATATAAGATGAATCCTATGCCACTCCATACTCCTGCAGAAAGTCGTCTAATCCTGGAGAGATAACCAGGTCCTCAGAGGGGTGTAGCAAGATAAAAGAAAACACCATGCCATATAAACTGTGATAATATAATAGAAAGAGTGGATGCATGCAATCGGGATTCCTGACCAATCTACTGTGAATATGCAGTTTTGAGAAACAATCCTTCGACGCATGAGCCCTGGATGTAAATAGGATCGGCATAGTTCCTGTAAAGGGTACCAGGGGCCTACATCCATAACGTTCGAAGATTGTCAGAGGGCGTCATGTGCAAGGGATACTTCCATAACATTCTGAAAGCGTTAGAGGGCACCTGGGGCCTGCGTCTCCGGATGAGCGCACATGTAATCAAAGAAGTGCAAAAAAGCCCATACGTCAGGTATTGTTCTTCCCACCCAATACCTAGTATCATCATCTCTATGACTGATATGAACCTCTAGTAACCGCCAAGTCTTCTAACATGCAATTCTATTGGCAGTTACTCCTATCCGTCGCACGCTCCATATGTATCGGTGGCCAGCCGACTATGCAGGTATGCATCCTACATGTGACTCACAATACGTGGTAAATCAAGTGTCAAGGCCGTATGAGATATACCAATACCTCATCAACAATGGGTGGTCACTAGGCTAAGTCAATGCAAGAGAAATAAATAAAAGCAAAAAAACGACCGATAGAGTCGCTTGCACCCAAGTGTGACTTGGACGCACAGTTTGATAATAACTACAAATAAAATGCTGAAATAATAATTGAAAATAAGAATATGTAAGTCACAGAGTAAGGTGGCAAGGTATCTTGCCTGATGGTGCAAAGTGGCAAGTCCAGAAAATCACAAAGTCAGCCAAGAAACGTCACAATCTCCAAACAACTCCGGACGCTGAAACAAACATAAAAATGTACTTGGTGTAAAAGATATACCTAGGAAACGCCCGTCCAAAGGTCAAATTCTGGAACATAAGCAAAATCATAATTTTGGGTCAAAACGATGTCCGCCGTTGGACCCACTTTGCACCAAAACGTGTGCCAAAGTCTATGGTCTCTAAAGTCGTCAAACTATTTGTCTACAGATTCAGTTTGAGGAGAGAAACTCAACGGTATGTCCAGTTTTGGATTTCGATGAGCTGCGTACAAAATCACCCGTTTGAGTGGGTCGCAGGCCCACCAAAAAGGGGTTCCGGTCGACCTTCTCAGAATCAAACCAAACTTGGCATACGGGACCAAAATTTTAATTCAAACCTGTTGGAGCAAGTTTCGTCTCAATTTGACGACTGTACACAAAATTAGGGCAAAGTTTACAAATTGGCGATACGGGGGTATCTTGACGGATACGGACTGATTTCGTCGCGCACACACGACGAAACTGAGTTCCGTCAGTTCCCACATGTCAGTAATGTCCATATGCGCCTTTCGATGCATATAGCGTGTGACCACGTTGTCCGATTTGTCGGGGCGCACGCCATATCGAGAAAATTTTTAGAATTTTATATAAGCTTAACACAGCTTTTTCTCCAACTTTAACATCAATTTACTTTTTACACGTTAATCGAAACGACGATCCAGAAGATACGTTGAGATCTCGGTTATGAAGTTTTTTTACTGTTTCAATTAGTTTCTACAAGTTCTTAATGTACATCAAGAAAATTGGCCGACAAGTTATCATTTAGAATTGGTTTTAACAGTCCAGAAAATCTAAATTTTTTGCTAACTTCGGTTTGATTTTTCGAACCATTTAGATGGTTATGTCGAAATCCATCTAGAGGATCTCGAAGAGGGTAAGGTCTACTTTCTAGAAAATCTTACAGATCGAAAATCGGTGTTACGAGTAAAAAATTACGTCATCGGAAAGTAGGGTACCTTGAGTGGAAAAACTGCTACGTGGATGACGAGGGGCTGACTTTCGATGCTCCGTTCGTCGCGCACCAACTCTGTTGCTGGTGAAACGAACTCGTAGACGAAGAGGGTATGTTCTGCCGTAATTTTCGTTTTGGGAGTCTAGGGTTTTGTGGTCTGTGGGAGAAGTTATATATATAACAAGTTGGGTGCAAAACCTATTACTACTAGGCTTATTAATAACCCAAAATAGGCTTTGCCCACGAACCCGTCGGGTTGGGTGCGTACGTTAATGCTGCTACAACAGCTAAGGGAGGGGGGGCCCGCCCACTTTAAGTGAGTGGGTGAATTTGTTTTGTTTTTTTTCCTTTTCTTTTCTTTTTTATTTCTTTGTATTTTTTTTTTCATTTCTTTTTCATTTCTTATTCTTTATTAATTTTTTAAATAAATCTATTTCTCTATTCTATTTTAAAAATCTATTTTCTATTTTTCTATTATTACTCTATTTAAATAACTAAATTCTATTTTATTTATTATTTCTAATTAAAAACTCTTTTCAATAATTCAACGTTTCAGATATATTTATATACACATATATTCCCACATATACGTATATATAAATATATATACACCTTAATAAATCAACACATACACACATACATACATACATACATATAATATAACATGTAAACTTACACCCATACTATGCATTAACTTAAGTATTTGCTAATACTATTATTTCACACTCCTAATATTATGCATACATGTATTTTAGCACCAATTTCTACACAAAACTAAAATTAAATAATTTAATCAACTAGGGGGTTTACAATCAATCTCACCTGTAATCAACGATCCTATCAAGAAACAGAGGAAAGTATATAGTAGCTCATCCGGTCATAATCGAATATCAAGGAAATAAAACAAGAACTATGATAAATAAAAGAAATACTGACATATGCACTAGCTACATGAATCATGCATAAGAACATCGTTAAGCATGTAGGGCTATCAAGTCAAAAGTATAGAGTAATGGTATGCTAGCAAGCATGTATAGGTGTAAGGCATACTATATGCACTACACTAACGAGGATAAGGTATTAGCAATGATATGCTATCAGCCATGCCTAGTGTAAGGCATATCGTATACTATATACTAGTAGTCAAGTAAATAGGCATATTGTATAGTACAATGATATACTAGCAGTCATGTATAGGTGTAAGGTATATCATGTACTCTATACTAACAATCGGGTATACGCCCAGTCTTAGGTGACTACATGCTTTATGATGTTCTTCCTACCCCGACACGACATGACACGATGACATGCAAGTAAGTGAAATAACAAGCATGAAGCATGTGCAATATGATATGCATGCGAAGTGTGTTGATTGAGTTACAAGTACTTGCCTTCTTCTCGGTAATTGTTAATGTCTTCTAATCACCTAAAATAAGGAAATGATATTTAGACAATATCATAAATAATTTCCTAATCAAGTTCTAATGACTACTCTATTAGTTAACCCCTTTTACTAATTTATTTCTTAATCCTATTTTATTAGAAAGAGTCCAGCATAGTATAATGTCTAGCCCAAGATCCAAACTCCATATACCAAGACTTAATATCCTGATACAATGGACTAATCCAACCAGTGCCTCATTAATAAGTCAAGGTGGCCCAAGACTCTATGCCTACTAAGTTGAATCTCAACTAAAGACCATCACTAACTATTGTCTTTATTAGCCTCCTAATTATTCTGACCCATTGGCCAGCCCAACTCTCCTATGAATTTTCTTATTCCACAGTAGTCCAATAATGGCCCAACTTCCAATTGTAACTTGAAACCAAACTCTGGCCCAGTAGGTGACTTAGCCTGATGGATTAATTCGTATCCAACTACCAGTATTAGTATACATAACTCTTATTCAAATATTAACCTTAAACTAGCAGTCATGAATAGTGACTCGTATAAATGAACACAATTGTTCAGTAGCCTTCACTGATACTAGCAATACAAAAACCGTTTCAACAACTGATACCCAAGGTGAGTGCAGTATCCCTTTAATACTCCAAATTCGTGTCCTTATGACACATCCATCCCTACCACCTGTGTCCAAGACAGGTTCACCTGATGGAGCCACAACTCCAACACAAGAAATCCAGAGAATGCGTTCGATTAGAGGAATCATATGAGGAGTATACCTGAGTAAATAGTATAGCTAACAGCGTCTTCCTGAGTCCAACTCAGTCATTCTTGTGTTCGAAACTTGAAAGGAAACTGGCTCAGTCAAATTGTCGAACACTAAACATTCAGTATCAAGAAATGAATCAAATATCAATTCCTTGATCATTCGATCAGGAATTCCAAAGAATTCAAGGAAAAAGACACAGATCAGAAAATTTACCAGTCAATATCAGTGTTCACTACTGTATGCTACTAAGCAGAGCACAACAACAGACACCGATCCCGATCGATCGCTCTGCACAGCCGTAATAGGGGAAGTGGAGAACTGCACAATCAATTCTTAGATCTATCGATCACATCGCCGATCGACAAGGAAATAGAAAATTAACAAGAAAAAAAGAAAGTGGAATTTACTCAATAGATTGAGAATTTAATCGATTACTGCCATAGAAACAAGATCGAACATGAGATTTCACCAAATCGTTCTGCCACCGGTCGATCCTAGTCACGACTCGTACCCGATGTAGGGGCACAAGTGTGTAACAGTGCCCCAGCCTACGCCGCAGTATCGGCAGTAGAATGCTGTCTAGGTCTAACTAATCTGACTAACAGTATAAATATCATAACCTATTGAGATCGTCAACTCCAAACGGAGGACAAGTAATGACAATATATCCATACTCAATCACAATACTAAAGAGAGACAAATGATACGAAAATATAAAGACAATAAGATATGAAAATATCCAGAAAAGTCTAACATGAAATATTACAAGTCCAGAAAGTCTAAAAGTCCATATTTCACAAATACCAATCTCAAAATAATAAATATGATAATAGTCAACAACTGGAGACAAAGTCTAGTACAAATCTAGCCTAATGAGTCGCTAAGTAAGGGCCCTTTGCTGGGACTAGACCCTCCTGAACCATAGTCTCCTAGCCTATACCTACTACATCTGGAGTGCTGTAATAAGCATGGCACTCATCCTCTGTGCCGTCTAAAAAATATATCCTGTCAGGAGTGGAGCGAAGTACATCTCTAATAACCGTTCCCAATAAATAATAAGGTCTATATAACAGTAAATAGAGAGAGAGAGAGTATATAATAAAAATAATATGTACATGAATGTAACAGAGCATGGATAAATTGTAAGCGAATGTAAGAGCAGGTGAACATGATATATCATGTACAAGAGTCAGAAAATAAACTATTTAAGTGAGTGAGTACTACTTTCAACATGTGATCGACTTGGAAACTTGTACAAGAATATGGCCTAGTTAATCATACGTGTGGTGTATGATTAACACTCACAGGAAAAAGCATAACATGTACATGAAGGGTATGATCACATATCTACACTACTACTCCCCGCCCCCGATTGATAGAGTGGATCCAACCATGGCACGTTATGAAACGAAATTCTTTGAGAAGGTCGTGAGCCTTCACAGGAATCAGAGTCTATATAATGCACAATAAACAAGAACAAGATTTGCATAGGATATACCAAGATATACAAGGAATAACATCTCATGACGGGATCCAGATAATACCTATCCGTGTAATCAATGTATCAAAGAATCAAGGATATCTACACTAAATACATGAAATATAGAAAATACAATAAATAATAAATTATCAGAGAATGTACTCACCTGAGATCCGATGTAGAATATCAACAGTGTCCGATATGGTGCCTCGAAAACCTAAATATGGAATTACAATATTAACTTGTGCTTTGGAAACTAATACATGCTGGTCTGAATTAATTCTAGGTCTCCAAGTCATTTCTAGGTCAATCAGGTCAATACCTTCCTAAACTAGGTCAAACTAGGTCACACCTAGGGTTTTTGAATCATACCTTGCTCTACCTTGGTATACTAGTCTATACTAGGTCAATATCCTATGTAATCAACCATACAGTGCATACATACACTCTATGGTATCATATCATAGCAAAATTACCTAATTACCTATGTCATAACTAGTCCCTAGGCATTTTCCTATCTTTGCCCTCCTAGCCACGTACCACATACCATTTTTCTATAAGCTCACATATACCTATACTATATGCAACAATATTTATTCCACATACCTATATACCCTACAATGCCTCATGACATACCTACCTCGAGATTACTTATACAACCAAGGTACTAGGGTATACCCCCATGTCTATACTTAGACCCAATTACCCATATACCAACATGCATTACCAAGATCAAATACTTATATACTACCAAAAGTTATGTACCGACATCCATATATATACATATATATGGAGAGGGAGAGGGAGACACTAATACATACTTGCCAACCTGTGTACAGGGCATTGCCTTGCCTCTCTCTCTCTGTCTCTCAACTGACATTCTCCATTTCAAAATCAGTTCACTGATTTTTAATCATCTTTAACTCTTCTTCTTCTTCTTCTTCAGTGACACGCAAATGTACAGGACTTCCCTTCTTCCTCTACATCAATTCCCTTCAATCTATACTTGAACCTCCTTATCTACTATTCCCGAGCTTATGATCATCCCTGTCTTGTGCACTCTTGTGCATAGGAAGCATTCCATCCCTTTGCCTATTATCTATGTCATGACCCGCACCTTAAAGTAAGGGTACGAGACGTAGGTACGTCCAGCCTATGCCGCAGTGTCGGTGGTAGAACGCTGTCCTAGGTCAAACATCTAACAATATAAAGGTACCTGTACAGTATACTCTCCGAATGGAGGTGACATAGCAGATACAGTCTCAATCACAACTAAGGTAGAGCAAGATATAAGATAGGTAAAACATGAAATCCAAAATAAATACAGCAGATAGAAGTCTAAGTGTCTAAGATACACAAACCCAGAAAATATCTCAAAGCTCAATACAGTAATCCATAGAATAAATGTAACTCAATACAACTGAAATAACTAACTATACAACCTCTATTGTGTCTCCTATAGGCTAGCAGGCAACCTCCAGGCTATCTGTAAAATTTATCAACAGGTCAAGTCAGGACAGGAGCGAGCACAATACATCTCAACAGATCATAGCATGTTAGACAATATAATCATACAGTAGAGTAAGATACAGGAAACTGAAAGAAAGTACAGAATGTAAACAGAGAGAGAACTGTAATAGAAATATCTACTACAAGTAGAGAACTAACAATGGCTAGTGAATCAGAGTACAATATAAACATGTGAATGGCATAGAAGATTCTGGAAACTATACTATGGAGTGATTCTGGGAACGACACTACTTGGATATTATTCACATGTCTACTTCTACTCCCCCGTACCCCAATCAATACACAAGGATCCAGCCAGGTTATGTTATGATCCATGCAATGGCCCACAAGGGGTGATACATGGTAGGCCCATAAATGGGTGATTCTGAGAATGCCTATAAATGGGTGATTCAAGGAAGACTCTGTGATCATGAGAGTACATGTCACAAGTGATCAATGAACCATGAAGCATAGTGATACACAATATAAGTGAAACACACAGAACATGTAGTATTCGATGCTCCCTGAGGGGATAACATCTCAAGAAAGGATCCATATAGTACTAATTCGCGTTATCAACGTGACAGCATTAAGTAAAGTAATCTAAAGCAAAAAAATAATTCTAACAGGATATGAAATGATCAGAGAATGTACTCGCCTGTATCCTGAGTATCTAAAGAATATCTACTGTTTGAGGAGTGGTGTCTATCTCCTATAGAACAGTACAAGTCACCATAAGTCTAAAATGATATAACAGACTGCTACAATGCATCTACATGAAGTTTGGGGTCAAACTGGACTAAAGTCAACTCTTGGTCAACTCTAGTCAACTCGACTAGTCAAACTAGGTCAACTAGGTCAAGTCCTAGCCCAAACAAGTCTAACAAGTATTGCTAGGCCTAACCAAGCCTAGGCTAGCACTCACACAATCACAAGACAATGTGAACCACAACAATGCATAATATAAAATAGATAATATATATAAATACATACCTCACTACAAAAAAAGTGACCTTTTGGGACAACAAAAAAACGTCATAATAAATAGGTTTACTGTCCCAACTACTATTTGGGACGGTCTTTAGGACGGCAATGGGTGGTCTTATTAGGGTGGCGTGGCAAAAAGTTAAATGACGGATATTTGTCGTCCCAAATACTTATAAAGGACTGTTAAACTCCCGTCCCAAAAGGTTTCAAAATTATACAATTAAATTTTATATAGAACAAAAATCACACAGAACTATTTAATCGCAAATGCATTATGGTAGCTGCAACATTAAGACAAGAAATTTTTATAAAACATTTAAAAGTCATATCCAACTGTTTACAAAATAAAACAAAAGTTTACATCACATCGAATCTTTCCCCCACAACATAAAATTCATATCCCATTGTTTACAAAATGAAAGTTTACATCACGTCCATAGCCATATGTGCATGTCAAATGCACCATCTGCAGCCTTCTTTGGAGCAGCCTTCTGTGAAGGAGTTACACGACAGCAGACGGCTGTCCTCGAGAGAATCGCCAATTCAGTGAAAGCCTCCTTATATCTCTTCAGAACAATTTCTAAAGCAACACCATCCACAACAAATGCCAAGTCCTGTGGAAATAAAGAAATAAGGGCAAAGTTCTTCATGGGAGTAAAAGATTCAGCTGAAGTATGACTTGATAGTTTTGAGAGAAACTACAGATGCAAAAGGGCATGCCAAATTGAGATGTAAACTTGTGAAACAATAGCATGATACAAGTGTGGTTAAGATATAAAATGGAATGGCACTAATGATATCAATGTTGATGAAATCAGTATAAATTAGCTAGGAGTTCAGACTGGAGGATAGAACATATGCTACAAACACATCTTTTGGGCAGCATTGATGAAAGAAAAAAACAAAAACCAAAAGTGATTATACCACCAGTTACAAGGTCACTAGCTAACTAGACTTATCTAGCTCCGCATAAAGAATTCTTCTACTTCTCACCAATTAAGAAAATCATAAATAATATGTTAAAGAAATAAGAATGTGAGGGTCCACAGATGAATATTCCAGGCATAGATCATGGGCAGACTTGAAACTTTCAAACCTGTACACACATTGGCTAGATCTATCATGCTCAGCTTGCATAAGCACTGCTTGAGTTCTTAAAGGAGAAGAAGGTTTAGAAAATGAGAGGAGCAAGGAAGAAACATATATAACTATTCCCTTTATTCCAATTAGTCATTCTCTATTTTTAATTGTTATTAATTTGAAATATGACAAACAATGAAGAATGGAATAAATATCTAAAGAGGTTCTTTTCTAAGAGTAATATATGATGCTGCTTTTACCAACTGCTTGAATCCTTTTCCTCTATTCATTTAGTACCCCTTAAGAGTGAAGATCTATTAGCTAAAATAGCTTCCATTTGAATGCCTTGGCCCCGCCATTTATCTTCTTCAACTGCTCCTTATTCCCAAATCCTCCAAGGGTTGATACAACCACGATTTCTCCAAGCAATAGTTCATCCCACTTAACATAAAAAAACAATCTCTTGTATATATATATATATATATATATATATATATATATATATATATATATATTTGAGCCCTCATTTTATAGGTGGTCAGAAAATTTCCAATAAGCTATATACATGTATTGAAGAACTTTAGTGTACATAATTCCAGGAAATAAGTTTTAAGCCATCTCAAGACTAAAAATTACATTCTCTAATGCATAGATTTGGCAATACACTAGCATAGATGTAACATTAGTCACTTAAGGACAAAGAAAGTAAGTATGTTCAACAATTGCTTGTTGCTAAGAACACAACTAGGCTTTATCTACTTGGAATGATCTTTCATGACGCATTGTAGTTGCTGCAGAATGTGGGGACCATGTTACGTTGACAACACATATAGACTATAGTAAATTCACCTCTAAGTAATACCAGTTCCTTATTGCATCACAAAATTGATCATTTCACCTATAGTAAAATCCTAACAACCTTTATAAGTGGGGTCATAACCAAGCAAGTAGAAGTTGTGAAAAAATTGATCATCTCAACCATAGTAAAATTCCAACCTAGGTACATGAGCTCTCAAAAAGGAATTATCTGCTCAGAGCTCTATATTCTATATATTAGAGGGATATGTGATTCAGATTATTATTCTCTCTTTCATGAGAGGTTGTTGAGTTACAAACTAGTAAAGACGAGAATGCATGTTATCATCATCGTCATATTCAGGTTCCCTCTGGTGCACCCAGAATTGACTACAACTTGCATACTAAACCAAAAAATAATGGGCCAGCCTCAAAGCGAGCTACCCACACCTGGCTTGCAAAGAGGAAACTTGAAACATCGATTACCAGAGTAAACTCTTTAGGAAGCAATTCTGGTAATACATATTCCTTTGTATTTATTTTATTCGCTTGTAGAAGAAAAAAAAAACTAGGATTATGACTATTTTGTATCTTCACTCTCATACTACAATCAATCCTTAATGCCTAATGCACTCACTATATTGCTTCCATATCTTGAAAGAATAATACATGCTCATAGTGTGTTTATTCTATGCATTAGTCTTTCTAATGGATCCGCTTAAGTTGGGAAATCATACTCAACTCATACCATAATCAAGTACCAATCAAGGGGTTCGTATCTCGAGTTATCTAAATAGTTAATTAAAAGTATATGTAACTCAAGATGGGAGAATAGAAGTTAAAAGAATCTAAACTGCTACCTATTTCCAGATCATGCCAAGGGTGAGCAACAACAAATTTCCTTGACATCGAAGAAAGGATGCGTTCACTGAGGGCGGACATGAGGAAAACTCGAGTGGCCATTCAGTTCTTCTCCACCAGCCATGCTACCTTAACAAACTAAATACAAATATCTTTCAGATGTTTAAGCAAGAGGAATCATCAAATATGCAACTATAAAAAATGAATCATGCATGGCGTAAGTAGTTCAAAAATGTACGTCTATTTACTAAGTTTTAAATGAGAACTGGTTGTTTCTTATAACTTAATAGATGTCAACATCTTCTTGTTTATGTATGGTAATCTAGTGCTAGTGGAATCTTTGGTACACGAGTACATGCATTACGGAGGATCATTCATATCAATGGATTACGGAGGATCATTCATAATAATGATGATAGTTTAGAGAATATTTTCATATGACTATGCATTGCTTATGGAGAACCACTGTATACCCTTCAAATGAGAAGAAAATGTATAAGATGGCTACGATAAACCATGCTTTGTTATACTAAATGTTAGGAAATTAAGGCAGGTACACTATCATGAATCTTTATCCCAAATCTTGGGGTCATATGAGATGCAACACAAACAAAAGATAGATAGGATAAGAAATCAGTGCATTTATGGAAAGTTAATGCTGACATCAATCTGGGATGAGATACCGAAAACCATTTAAGATGGCTTGACATGGTAAAATAGATGCTAAGAGATGCACCAGTTGGGACTTGGGAGTAATAGAATTATATTATTTAGATTTTTTGAGGCCTGGGTAGACCAGAAGTAACACTGATTGGCTATGATGAAGGATATGGTAAGTACTAATATACAATTATAAAAGAGATGGCCAAGTTGAGCCGAATGGAGGAGAAAAATGATATACGTAGTTTCTGCTTAATTTGGGATGCAGACTTTCGTAGTTCTTTCATGCTTTATCCGTTTTACCTTCCAGAGTTTATTTGCATGCTTACATTTTGATTTGTTTGTATAAATCCTAAGCAATTGTACTTCAACCGTAAATTTAATTTTGTATGGTTTCCTATCCTTTTTTTGTTATGCCTCAGGGGCCTCAGGGCTAGTTTGGATTGCAAGTCACATATCATCATGTTTGCTCAAAGGACTCTGATGATAATCTATTTCAATTAGATTTGCATGGTTTTATTGTGTTTTTAACTCTTTTGGCCTTATCACTGTTAAACATGGAAAAATTACCAGTATAGTTTCAACAACAACGACAAAGCCTTTATCCAAATTTATGGGGTCGGCTACCATTATAGTTTCACATATCTTCTTTTTAACTCTGATCTATCTTATTCTTGAATCTTGACATTATTATCCTTTTTTTATCAGCACATCAGTCTATTCATCGAACTTCGATGATTATTTCTTTAGTCATAGAAGAATGAGTTGCTCTTCAGAAGATAGCACTCTGTTCTGTCACAACTGCAGCTCCACAACAAGCAGACCATATAAACTAAATCTTGTGTAGCTATTACATTTTCCTATAATTCATTTCCTGAAAATGTGTCTTACTTAATTTTTGCAATTTAATCCTGTAATATCTGCTATAACATTGCCAATCTTTCTTCCGTGTGAGTTCTGTGGTTCTCAACAAATTATCAGATACTTGGAATATCTGAGTTCTGAGAGTGATTTCAAGTCATAATATTGATTATTGTCACTTATTATGTACCTGTTGGTATTTTATCTTGTTTAAAATTTATATGGTTTCTTGGCAGATCACCATGGACCACCAAAGTGTTGGAGTGGGTGGGGTTCCCAACCTATGTGGAGAAGATCCCGAAGTGCGACGAGCGCCGTCCGATGTCGGAGAAGCTCGGGAGTAGTTGTTACTGCTGCTGCTGCCCCAAAGGGGGTTCTGGACCAAGTCTGCCGAGTTCGGGCCGAACTCGGAGCAAGATGAAGGATTTGCTATTTGTCAAGAAGCTGCATCTACCTGTGTTTGCAACCGAGAGGCCCAGTGATAAATCCGAGGAGGACTGGAAGTTCGAGCACATACAGGTGTGTGGGTACATACGGCAGTTTGTTGATGAGAACGTGTACAACCACGTTGCCAATATTGAGCACGCGAAGACGTTGTGGGATAAGATGGAATCCTTGTATGCGAAGAAGACCAGGGTAAACAAGTTGTTCCTGATCCGAACGATGATGGGTCTGCGGTACAAGGATGGGGCGTCTATTACGGATCACTTGAGTGAGTTCCAGGGCGTGGTTGACCAGCTATCTTCTATGGGAGTCAAGTTCGACGACGAAGTTCAGGGACTGTGGCTGCTGTGTACCTTGCCAGACTCGTGGGAGACCGTACAGTATCTATAATCGCTTCTGCTCCAGAGGGCGTGGTCAGTCTGGAGTTTGCCAAGAGCGGGGTGTTGAATGAAGAGATGCGGAGACGTTCTCAGGGCACTTCATCCACATCCCACCACTCAGAGGTACTTGTTTCAGAGAGCCGCGGAAGGGGCAAAAGCAGGGGTCCAGGTGGTGGCAGAGACAAGAGCAGGGGGAAGTCCAAGGGTCGTTACGAGGACTCAGAGTGTTACCATTGTGGTAGGAAGGGCCATATCAAGCGGAATTGTTTCGCTTGGAAGAAGGAGAAGAAGGGCGACAAGGGGAAGCAAGAAGAGAACACTACAGCGGCGGCCTC
Organism: Iris pallida; assembly: GCA_029216955.1. NCBI lineage: Eukaryota > Viridiplantae > Streptophyta > Magnoliopsida > Asparagales > Iridaceae > Iris > Iris pallida. The sequence continues at coordinate 8,972,831 of JANAVB010018799.1, read as the reverse complement.
GATGCATGGAGGCGATGTGATCGTCGTAGGTGATGAGGTCATTACTAACCTCGCCTGCGATGACAATTCTTGGCTGGTGGACTCAGGGGCTTCAGCACATGTATCTCACAATAGGGTACTGTTTGCCACTTACACGACAGGCGACTGTGGCGTGTTGAAGATGGGCAACAGAGATGTGTCGAAGGTGGTTGCCGTTGGAGATGTGCATTTGAGAACGAAGACGGGTGCGGTTCTTGTTCTCAAGGATGTTCGTCATGTCCCTGATATCCGTTTCAACCTGGTGTCGGTTGGAAGGTTGGATGACGAGGGATTCTTCAGTCTCTTCGGGAATAGTCAGTGGAAGCTTTCCAGAGGTTCGATGGTGATTGCCAGAGGAAGCAAGAAGTCTGGTCTCTACTATATGGAGGGGAGCGCAGAGGGGGCACAGGAGGTGAACGCAGTCATTAACGCGTCTACCGAGTTGTGGCACAGGCGGCTCGGCCATATCAGCGAGAAGGGGATGAGCTACTTGGTGAACAAGAAGGTGATTCCGGGGCTCAAGTCTACAAAGTTGGAGAAGTGCACGCACTGTTTGGCTGGGAAGCAAAGTAGGGTGTCTTTCCAGAGTCACCCAAGTTCGAGGAAGCCGACGTTGCTCGAGTTGATTCACTCGGATGTCTGCGGTCCTATGAAGGTAAAATCTCTTGGTGGTGCTTCTTACTTTGTGACTTTTATTGATGACTGTTCCAGGAAGGTTTGGGTCTATGCCTTAAAGACCAAGGATCAGGTGCTGCCTACTTTCAAGGAGTTTCAGGCCTCTGTTGAAAGGAAGACGGGCAAGAAGTTGTTGTGTGTTCGGTCCGACAATGGCGGCAAATACATCGGTCCCTTTGATGCGTATTGCAGAGAGCAAGGGATATGACACCAGAAGACTCCGCCAAAGACACCTCAGCTCAATGGTGTAGCGGAGCGCATGAACAGGACACTGATGGAGAGGGTACGGTGTTTGCTGTCAGAAGCAAACTTGCCGGGCAGTTATTGGGGTGAGGCTCTTCTCACAGCTGCTTATATTATTAATTTGTCTCCTAGTGCTCCTTTGCAGGGTGATGTGCCTGACAAAGTATGGTACGGCAAGGAGCCGTCATACAGTCACCTGCGGACGTTTGGTTGTAAGGCCTTCGTGTATATACCGAAGGACGAGAGGACCAAACTTGAGCCGAAGACGAGGCGATGCGTCTTTGTCGGCTACGGTCGGGATGAGTTTGGCTATAGACTCTACGACCCAGTGGAAGGAAAGCTCTACAGAAGCAGGGACGTGGTGTTCGTCGGGGATCAGACCATGACCAACACTCAGGATTCCGAGACGCCTTCTGAGGCTGAGGAATTGCCTGAGTTAGAGTCATTTCGCTTTGAGCAGTTTCTAGAGGACATCGCAGAGGATCCAGTTATGGGGGAGCCGGTACATGGAGTTGCTCCCAACCTTGATCATCAGCCTGCTGATGGTGGTCAGGGTGTCCCTCAGGAGGATGAGCATGCCGGGGAGGTAGTTCCTGAAGGGGAGGAGGCTGTCGGTATACAGCCAGCACCAGTGGCTCCACTGAGAAGGAGCAACAGGGATCGTCGACCATCTACGAGATACTCATCGGATGAGTATGTGCTACTGACTGACGGGGGAGAGCCCGAAAGTTTCACAGAGGCTATGGAAGACGAACACAGGCAGGAGTGGATGGTGGCTATGCAGGAGGAGATGAGTTTCTTGCACACCAATTCTACTTATGATCTGGTGCGGTTGCCAAAGGGCAAGAAGGCTTTGAAGAATCGATGGGTGTTCAGAGTGAAGCAGACGGATGATGCTACTCGCCCTTGATACAAAGCGAGGCTGGTAGTCAAGGGCTACGGTCAGCGGAAAGGCGTGGATTATGATGAAATCTTTTCGCCTGTCGTCAAGCATTCGTCTATTCGGGTGGTGCTAGCATTAACAGCCAGTTTCGACTTGGAGGTCGAACAGATGGACGTGAAGACGGCATTCCTCTACGGTAATCTTGAGGAGGAGTTGTACATGGAGCAGCCGGAGGGATTCTGTGAGAAGGGCAAGTCACATTTGGTCTGCCGGTTGAGGAAGAGCTTGTATGGTCTGAAACAGGCTCCGAGGCAGTGGTACAGAAAGTTCGAGTTGTTTATGGGGGAGCATGGTTATGCACGGACGACGTCGGACCATTGTGCATTTGTGAGGTATTTTGTCGAGGATGATTTCATCATTTTATTGCTCTATGTAGATGATATGCTATTAGTGGGTCGGAATGCCACTAGGATAGCGGAGTTGAAGCGCCAACTGGGCGCGGCCTTCTCTATGAAGGATTTGGGTACAGCAAAGACTATTCTTGGGATGGAGATCAGCCGAAAGAGAGAGTCCAAGCTGCTACACTTGTCCCAAAAGAAGTACATTCACCGGGTACTTCAGTGTTTCGGGATGGACGGGTCGAAGAAAGTGAGTTCCCCCCTCGCGGCTCACTTTAAGTTCACTAAGGAGCAGTGTCCATCTACCGAGGACGAAAAGGAAGATATGGAGCGGGTTCCATATGCTTCAGCTGTGGGAAGCCTTATGTATGCTATGGTGTGTACGAGGCCAGATATTGCTCATGCAGTTGGTACGGTTAGCAGGTATCTTTCGAATCCTGGAAGGGTACATTGGAGTGCGGTCAAGTGGATTCTACGATATCTTCAGGGCACTGCTGGTTGGAGACTTTCCTTTGGTGGTGACAAGTCGAAGCTGGTTGGGTATACTGACGCTGATATGGCTGGAGATGTAGACACGAGGAGATCAACTTCAGGCTACGTGATGATGTTTGCGGGAGGAGCAGTGTCGTGGCAGTCGCGGCTGCAGAAGTGTGTTGCCTTGTCAACGACGGAGGCGGAATACATTGCGGCGACGGAGGCTTGCAAGGAGCTGTTGTGGATGAAGAAGCTGTTGCAGGAAATGGGACTGAAGCAAGAGCAGTATACTTTGCTTTGCGACAGTCAGAGTGCTATCCATCTTGTGAAGAATCAGACGTTTCATAGCCGGTCCAAGCACATCGAGACCCGGTATCATTGGATACAGAATGTAGTTGAGAAGAAGGACGCGGAGCTTGAGAAGGTGCATACAGATGACAACGGAGCTGATATGTTCACGAAGATTCTACCAAAGGGGAAGTTTGAGTACTGCAGGCAGATCGTCGGGATGACGACGTCCTCCCCATAGTTGTGAAGGGGGAGATTTGTTGGAGTGGGTGGGGTTCCCAACCTATGTGGAGAAGATCCCAGAGTGCGACGAGCGCCGTCCGATGTCGAAGAAGCTCGGGAGTAGTTGTTACTGCTGCTGCTGCCCCAAAGGGGGTTCTGGACCAAGTCTGCCGAGTTCGGGCCGAACTCGGTCCCAGGCCGAGTTCTGGCCGAACTTGGTCTGGCCGTTCCAGGGTTTGGCCATCCAGTGCTGGTTGCCCCACACAGAGTTCTGGCCGAACTCTGTGTGTCGGGGGGCTGAAGCGGATTTCAGGATGAGTTTTCATCATTGGATTTAATCCAACGGTCCAGGTTGGTTGCGGGATTAGGGAGATATATTGAGTTTTCTCAACCCTAATTCATCATCGTATTATCGCATTGGACAACACAAGTTTGAGAGAGAAGGAGGCAAGAGTGTCATTACAACTTCAGAGAAGAAGACGGAGGATCGAAGGTCGTTTTCGAAGGAGATCGTGTTTCGGGTAATCTCTACTCGTCGTTCTCGCTCTTCGTAGCCTTGTGATCATTGTTCTTGTCTCTGAGTGTTGTGGGGATCCGATTTGGATCGAGAGGAGTTTGTAGAGGGTGTAATTCTTCTATTCCATTAGTAGAGGCTTCTCAGGGTTGGACTTCGATCGTCCTGTGGTTTTTTCCCGCAAGGGTTTCCACGTCAAAAATTCTCTGTGTCTGCGTGGTTGTTTTTGTGTGCTTGTTTTTGGGTTCGTGCGTTGTTTGCTCGGTCCTCTCGCAGGTACTCTCCGGTTTGGGGAAAGGTTTCCGTGCTTCTTTCCCAACAGCACCAAAGGTCAACTTGTGGGACGACCCACTCTCTCCGTCTAAGTGGAAGGAAGAGCATGTAAGTTTTATTCTCGAACCCATCTTTTGGACCACAGAGGTTTGGATTTGAGGTTCCTTAATATGGAGAAAACTTGGCTTGTACATCTTGTAGTGATACACCTTTTGGTCTGTCCTTGATGTCTATTAAGTCATGCTGACTCGTATAAAGTATAACCCTTGATATCTCTTAACGATATGTACTTACATAATTATTCAATTAGATCATTCCAGTTTTAAGATCATTTCTTCAGGTATAATCTTTAAGTGTGTATTTGTATGCTGGAATATTTTAAACTCAATAGTGTAAAATTCTAGTTTCACCGATGTAATAGTTTATATTTAGTTTTTTTTTATTTGGGAAGTTTGTCATTTTAATACTGTACTTTAGTAATGTTAGCTGTATCTTTCTTACTGCATGATGACTAATGTACTTTAGCAACGATACGGACCTTGTTTGTTTTGTCTTATTGGAAAGGAAAACTTTTAAATTGTCCAAATATATAAGATATTGAGAACATAATTAAAGAATGCATAATTCTCTGCTGGCTAGAGTTTGTACTCTTGCAGCCAACTGTACTGCTAGCTAAATCTAATATATAAAGCTGTTTTTACAGGCACTCAGGGTTAGCGTTCATGTGGTGTAAAGTCTTCCTGGGAGCCATAGTGGCTGGGTTAGCAAGACAAGCATTAGGGGTTTGGGTTATCATAGTTGGATTAGCAATTCAGATATTAGTAGATTTGGTTCTAGATTCGCTTTAGTAACCACAGACTGGTTTCTTATGATTTGTACAGAATTACTTACTATGAGCTGGTCAATTATACATGGAAAGGGCCTTTTGGAGGCCTTTCACTTTGATTTCATTCCATATTGTATAACATTTTTAATTGACCATCTTGTCACTCATGTCATTCCAGTTTTCACTATAAAAAAGTTTGTCAATAAACTAAATTCTGATAACATTAGCAAGGGTAGGTGTTTTTAGTTTGCTCTCTATTCAGTGTCTAGTTTTATCTGCTCTCTTTTGGAATATCATCTATTTCTTGAAACATAACATTTATGTGCTACATGTCCTTAGCATATTTGCTCAAGCACTCTTCCACAGAGATCTGCCTTCTGCTTTGCTGATTTTATAGATTGGTATTTCATGAATGTATTTGTTGAAGAGTTAGTGGTAACTATTTGTATTTGAAATGTAATTTGATATTCATGTGATAAATTCTCTCTCCTGCAGTTCGTACTTGCTAGTTTAGCTGGTTGGGGCTTGGTAATTTATGGAGGACTCAAGGCTTTTGGTGGTGGCAAGGAAGAGGTATTGTGCTTCATAAAATAGTGAAGCTGTACCAACCAATTAAATACTTCTTACCCTATTATAGAACAGACAAATATGACTTGCTTAGTCGTTCATATGATTCTTAGGAACTGCACACATTCTGTAGTAGAACGTACTTGGAATAATTGCAGCATAAATGAACTGGTTGAAGTTTTACTTTTTTTTTCATGTCTGCTTCTATATTGCTGTTTAGCCATCTTCTGATAGAAGAATTAGCTTTAGTATTAAGGTGCTCCTGACTTAGCATGTTCCAAGGGACTCTTGAGCTCCTTGGTATTGTTTCGTTGTTGGAATCTGGAAGTCTTCAGCTGCTTGCTGGTACATTTGTATCTTGATGTGTTGGTTTCATACTTTTCCAAGAAACATTTTCCCTTGCGATGCCCGTCCTACCATGTTTCACTTGTTTAATTGCTTTCTGAAGTATTCTAGTACACTTCTATGATCATATCATCACCATCATCATCTTCTAAACCTTCTTCAGTTCTTTCATCAGAACCAGGTCAGACATGAAAACAAGAAAGTTTTATATGATTGCTTGTCAACCTGGCATCAACCCCTCAAGGCTAGAATTCGTACTCTTGTAGTCAACTGCACTGCTAGATAAATCTAATATTAAAGCCATTTCTACAGGCTCTCAGGAATAGCATTTCATAGGCTGGGTTAGCAAGTCGAGCAATAGGGGTTTGGTTATCATGGTTGGATTAGCAATTCATATATTAGTATATTTGGTTCTAGAGTCGCTTTAGTAAGCACAGACTGGTTAAATTTGAATTTCAAGGTGAAAGGTTATGTAGCCTTTGCCCCACCTAGTGTAAAGAGGATTTACAAGTCATCAGTCATTTTTTTCTATGTTCTGAATCCCATCCACAACTCCCCCCTACCCCCAAAAAAAAAAAGCGCCCACACACACAAACTAGCACTAACATTACTACCAGCACACACACACACACACACACACACACACACACACACACACACACACACACACACACACACACACGAGTACATGGAGCATGCATTTTCCTATATGTATGTTGCATCCAAGAAGCTTGTCACTATATTATGCATATTGAATATGTACCCTTTGATATCTTTCCAAAGTGCACATTGTTACGCTCTTAGTCTGATTTGTGGCATGTGCTATAATTATTTTTGGCAAGTCTTTGCTACAGGCAATACAAAAAAAATATAAAATAACTATATTTTCTATAATCCAACTTAAACTTAACCATATTCAGAAGAAAAAAAAAACATAACAAAGTAATATTTTCACAAGGAGGACAATAATTTGTATATAACAAAAATAATTGATTACCTATGTTTGATTTTGCTTCTATGGTAATGCTCCATGGCGGAGTGCTTCAATCGAGGTGTCATCGCCCTCTGATCATTCATAATATGATTCTATTACAACCAACAACGATTCTTTTACCAAAGTAATAATAATAAATAAAGGGGATGTAGCAAGTATACATTGAACACAACTGTAGATTGAAAAAGTATTGCTATTTCACAAAGGACCAGAACTCACTCCAAATTTTCATAGGATCACAGGAAATGTTTTTGTTTCATGTATTGTAGTATATTAATTCATAAACTATATACATATGATTGGTATTACCAAGTTGATGGCGTTAGAAGCCCATCGGACAACAACTATCTGTGAGATGGCAACAGAAAATTTGTCTTCTTTGTTATCCATTATCTTTCCAGGAACCCCTGCACGCAAAAGGACCAAAATATCCAAATTTTATTTGCAAACAAGGACATCAAGGTGGGAAATTTGGCAAAGGATGGAGGACCTCTGTGAGCTTCTATCGTGTTGAACCCATCGTCCTCCTCACCCTTATCGTTTAAGCCCCAACTGGATCTCAAGCCAAAAAACAAAGCTCCACATACAAAAAATATAATTAAAAAATTATGCACAAGGGATGACTTCCAAAGAGAAAGCACTAGAGAAACTTAAGATGTCAAGAAATATCATGATCTGCTTACACTTAGAAGTCACGACGATCTCGTCGAAATCAAAATTCACCCCCCATGTGATGGACTCACCAGCGGGTGCCAGCACGGAGACGATGGTCTAGGCATGGGTGTGGAGGTGGGTTGGGATCAGGGTTATGATTTGAGGAGGGTTGGGATCTAGGGTTTTGGATCTGTTCTTGGAAGGAGGAGGAGGAGGAGGAGGAGGAGGAGGAGGAGGGAGGGAAGAGGGATTTGGGGGTGCTCTGGAATGTGCGGGAAAGAGAATTAGGGATTATATATTTTTAGATAACAGTGAAATAATAGTGGAGGGAAAGCAAAATTTAATCCCCCTACCCGCTGTCTTATTTGGACAGAATCCATTTTATTGGTACGGAATAAATTTTTGGTCTTAAATAAGGTACATATTTAAGTTTATTTACAAATCTGTCCTAAATAATATTATCTTTTATTACAAACTCAATTTATGTCCCAAATATTAGCTTTTTAGTACACTTCAAATTAGCGTATCGAATATTATCGTCCTAAAAGGTCATTTTTTTGTAGTGCCTTCATACATACAAGCATATCCCCATTACATACATATTTATATATAGGCATATGTTATATCATGCATATTTACATAGTTACATAGATATATACATTCATGCACATTTACATACATACTTTTATACATTATATATGTTAACATTCATTACAATGCATTATATTTTACTTATAGCTTTGATTGATTGATTCATTCATATATGACATTCATTCATGTATTTATATATTCATTCATATCCCATATGCATGCATATTTCAGTTCAGGCATTATATCCATTCAGATATCATTAAGTTGCATACATATACTTATTTTTATTACATACATGTCATTCATGTATATTACATACTTACATGCATCTATACATTATATACATTGTATACAACATGTAAAAATAGAAGAGTAAAAAAGGGGGAAAAAACTGAAAAGGAAAGGGAAGGGAAGGAAAATGTAAGAAAAAGGGAAAACAGTGGACATATACATGCTTGCATCATATATTCTACATTACCATACATGCTATCATTGTATGTTGCATTATATTATTTATATATTATGCATTCATATCTATCATTACATGTATACCTTGCATTCATATCTAGCATTCATTATACACTTTCATACATACATTGTATATCATTCTTTTATTCATGCATTTATTTATTGCTTACATACATTATATTAATTACATTCCTACATGCTTGCATTCAACCATATATATACATCAATGTAAAGAGGATATATATATCATATATATATCATTTCATTCATCTAACATATCATGTATTACATACTCTATATTCATTTAATGTCCAAACTACATAGGCTCATAGGTTACACAAAATGCATATATCGTATATTTACTCTTCTACTTAGAACCAATACTGTTCCAATTTTGCATTCACTAAATTCTAGGAATAAAGTATGTCGTAGCCCTTTGTGTTAACTTTTCGAAACTTTAAACGGATCGTATTTTTGTGTCCGAAAGCTCCCAAAATCGCAAAAACACCGAAACACGTTCGTCTTTCGTACAGCTAACACTCAAATAATTCTACAGAAAGTTACATAAAGAATTTGGCTTATTAAAATATATCTGGAAAGCTAACTTCAATATGGTTCTTTTAAAAAAAAGGAAGATAAATCGGAGTTCTAAGCTAAAAGTTATGACATTTCTAAGTTGCTTTGGTTAATAAAAACGTGGATGAATATTATGACGAATTTGAGTTGTTTTGGACAAAAGAACACATATAGGCCAAAATACTTGGATACAAATATTGGTATCCAAATGAAACTCATTCTAACCATCCTAACTAAGATCAATCCACTCTCTGACCATTCTAAAACTGAATTTAAATATCTATTTAAACTATTCTCATAAATACATACACATGGGGTGTCCTAATTTGGGATCTATCAAGTAGGACACAAGACACATATCTAAAATCCTCAAGAGAGCTCCAAATGGCCTCAAATTTGAATCTAAATGGGACACATGCATGAGGATGGATCCTATGCATTCAAAACTAATTTATATGCAAAGGAAATCGATTTAGAGGATGGATTTTACCTATTGGGAATGGAATCCCAATGAAATCCTTTAGGACACGGCTCCGATACGAAGATCCCTCAAAGTGGACACTCCTCCTTGCACTCCTCTTCCAATCCTTGGTAGTACCCTTCCCTTGGAGAATGGGAATGATTGAGGGAAGGTTTGGTGAAGGAATAATTTGATTTGGAGATCAAATCAATGGGAAGGCTCTCTAAAATTGGAAAAGAACAAAAGGAAAATAAAAGAGACAAGATTGTAATGAATGAAATGAATCATTCTCCTCTAAAGGTGACTGCCATAAAGAGTCTATTAGGGCTAATGGAAAATGTTAGGTTCAAGTTTGGGGTCAAAATGATCTAGTTTTGAGTCTCTAACTTAACCATTCTAACATGATAAAAATTAGTTTAATTAACTAACATAATGTTGGGTCTTGTGAGCCATGCTTAACTTAATATTGGGTCCCATCTAGAGTTCAAGCTACCCGGGTCACAATACAAGTCAGAACGAGACGAAATTCAAACCCGACTAAACAAATCCAATAAAAACGATATCAAAAATATAAATTTTTTCCAAAATATTAAAATATAAAAAATGACCACAATCATAATACATCAATTTAAATATTATTAAAATAATCTAAAATTTACCAATTAATTAAAATCCTAAATAATTCAAAGGTCACAAAATGACCAAAATACCCTTAGCCTAAAAAGTTATAAATAGTCATTCTAATCACATGGTTAGGTCCCCATGGTCATGGTTCGTCTCTAAGCTTATCAAAACTAGGGATTAACTAGTTAACCATCAAAATCACAATTCAACATTTTAAATAGTTTTAAATTGATTAAAAAATTACCAAAAATTACAACATGAGTTAAATCTTATAATCGATTAATCAAAATTATAAAAGTTCAAAATTACCCTCATTTTAGAAAAGTGGGTGTTATAAGTCTACCCTCCTTAGAAGAATTTTGTCCTCGAAATTAAGATGGTCGTACTTTTTCTAGAGTCTCGTCCCCAACAATCATGGTCTCAGAACTTACCTAAATCATACGATTAAAAAGGATGGCATACAGGGTCATGGCATATGGTGTGTAACCCCTGTTCCCGAACCTTCAAATTATTATTTTTTTAATATTTTGTGTTGGAAAAATGATTGTCTTGTTTGAAATTCTATTTTTAAGGACAAAGGAATTTATCAAATTCTTTTGAATAAAATTTATATTTATATAAAATATATATGTATATTATATGTATATATAATATTTATATAAAAATATATATGTATATATACTCTTGATCAATTATCTCCTTATTATTTGAATCTACTTTTAAAATATTAGAGGGATAGTTATCAAATTATTGTTGTTGAGATATCGAGTATTATAATTTGTTTGTTTTAGTTTTATTATTATGATCAAATATAGCTTCTGATTAATAAACTCTATTATCATAGTTTATTTTAGAAAGATTCTTTTAAACTATTTGGATGGTATCAAATGTTATTTTCGACAGCCTTAGTGACTAATTAAATTTGATTATTTTATAAAAAAGGGGGTTTCTATTGTTAACTTTGATCACTAAAGGATGGCCAGAATTATTTTATACTTACTAAAATATTTTTGTTACAAATTATTTGAATCATATTGAGTATTATCTATATTCTTATTATGATATATTATTTATTCGGGTTTGTCAATCTGGTTTTAAGTTTTATTTAATTTAAATATATGGAGGAGATTTGATCTAATTCCTTATCTATTTAGTATTTATTTTTCCTATTTGAGAAGAGTCGTTCTCATTATGTTTATACCAACAAAATTCTGAATAATCTTCTAGCGTTATCTTCTATACGTCACTCCTCTATCCATACATGTATATATATAACACACAAAGGAAACCATAGTATTTTCATCTTATGTTCTCTTCCAAGACCTCTCCTGCAAACAGCAAAACCTACGCCCACCACCAAGCAACCGCCATCCACAATAAACACAGCCGCATCATCATGTCAGTATCCAGTAAACATCTTCTTCGTGTCAACCGTGTCCGACCTCGGGTCCGACCCCGGGTGTCCGTGTACATCCTTTTCCTCATTAAAAATGCAATACATCCATCCCACAATGTCTGACACACCGGACACAGTGTCAAATTAGAAACTAAAATTGAAACCAACCTAACCCGCCTCGACCGGCACCCAACTTTGCCGTGCCTGCCTGAGCCGCTCCTTCAGACCCGCAAACAACAACCGCATGCGGGCACCTCTCTCCGCCGATGAATATCCGCAAAGTAACCACCGGCTCTCCTCGAAGTCGAGCAAGCACCGCCAGGGGCGAACGTTGCGGCCAGCACCCTTGCCGCGCTAGAGCCGCAGTTTCGCACCACTCTGTGCCGCCGCGAGCAGTGCTTCGACCCCGCCGGTGCGCCGTACCGTCCCCACGGTCAGCATCGTCCGGTGTCGATAAACCCCCATACCGGAGCAGACACCATCGACGTTGCCTCGACAGCACTGCGACGCCGGATCTGAAGTTTGTCAGCAGCGCGCTCCCTCAAGCGCAACCCTCCGTTGCTAACAGCACCTGACGTCTGCAAGATCTCTCCACTCCATCTCAACCGAGCCTCCGTGCCATGAATCCCGCTCGGCAGCCGCCGTGCTGATCTTTCTTCGCCGTGAGCTGCGTGATTTCGCCGTCGTGACTGCACCTCCAAGTCGCCACCGCTGAGGTCGAGCCCTTCTCCGTAACAGTCGCGAGCCTCCGTGCCGTGACGGAGCCGCCACCGAAGCGTCGAGGTGAGTTCTCCTCTCCGAGCTCACCCGTGCTTAATTCCTCTCTCTCTCTTTCTCTCTCTTCATGTGAATAGAGAAGGAAAGATATTTATTATTGCTGATATTATTATTATCATTATTTTTTTGTTATCATTGGGTTTGGCCCAGTATATAGGTTGGGCTACCTAATTTTGTTCTTCTGTTTGAGTTAACTGTTTGGGGCCAGGCCATGTATATATTAGGATGTATATACATAGGTATACTGTCATGTTAATTATTAATATAAGTACTTGATATAGTTAATATTAGTATTGTTGATATTTCTATTGCTATTATCATCTTTCCTGAAAATATTTATATAGTATTTTCTTAAAAAAAAAAAAAAAAAAAATATATATATATATATATATATATATATATATATATATATATATATATATTATATATATATATATATATATATATATATATATATATATATATATATATATATATATATATATATATATATATATATATATATATATATATATATATATATATATATACTTTGGAGCATAAATATAAGTTTGGGCTTTGACCTTGTATATGTTTTAAATTGGGCTTAAAGCCCAGGGCCTATAGGTTTAAAATACTAGCATATTATTAGTTATTATTATTATTGTTATTGTTGTTGTAGTTACTAAATAATTTCCTAAAAATTATATGTGAAACAAATAAATATTTTGGGCTTCATGTTGGTCCTAGGAATTTACCTTAAAAATTAGCATTTAGGCCAAATATTATTTGCAGGATATGGGCTTTTCTTTAATATTTTTTAGGCTTAAATAGTTATAGGCCTTAGTTCGGGCCTGAGCCTATGGCCTATGAAAAATTATTTTTTTATATATTCATATAAATACTTTTGGGACTCTTATAACACATATGCTATGTATTAGATTTTTATAAAAGAAGTAGATATATTACGTATTTTTAATTAATATATATATATCTATTAGTCTATTTTCCTAGTATGGATTCTCGTATAAACATGAAAAGATTTCTCTTGGTTTTCAAAGTATCCATCTAATATGTTGAATAATAAAATATAGTTTTCATAGTACAATAAATAATTTTCTTAAATTTCAAATATTTATCTAAAAAGTATATGGGATGGGCTTTATTAATTTTGGACTTTTTTTATTTGACAATTATTTTCTTAAATTATTATTATGGATTTTTATAGCTTTATAAAACAAATACTTTTAAAGGGAGTTATATGTATTTTTCTAAATATAATTTTCAAATTAAATAATTATCTTTTCTCTAAGATAGAATTCTCCATTAGATTATCCTTGATCATGACTAATCGTATTCCTATTTTCTTGTAAATCTAAATTCTTCATATTCACGAGCAAATCAGACTATTCTGGGCGCAATGGTATCAACTGTTTCATCAGCTACGGACCCCAGGCGAGTACAGTTTGTTGTCTGTATTTCGATATTGATCTTCACTATATCTCATTGGTTGGTCATTGGTTATGTGAATTTTATTCTATTATAAAATATTGAGTCGGAAACAAGGAATATCAAAGATATGTGATCTGACCGTAGACCTCATTTATTTTTATGCAGTAGATCTCGTAGACATTGTATATTTTTATGCAGTAGAAATCGTAGACATTGTTTATTTTATGTAGTAGATCTCGTAGACATTGTTTATTTTATGCAGTAGATCTCGTAGACATTGTTTATTTTTATGCAGTAGATCTCGTAGACATTGTTTATTTTTCTGCAAGTAGACCTCGTAGACAGTGCTTATTTTTTTCATGTAAGTAGATCTCGTAGACCTCGTGGTGTAGTGGCCCAGACTGATCACATATCAAAGGTATTTCTAACAGTTGGGAAAGTATTTTGTGTCTATTTATTTGCTATTGGTTTTCTGTATTTTCTGTTTATTTTCAAAACTCATGATTGATGTCTAACCTTTGTTTTATAGTCATTTTTTTTATTCGAAATTGCATTCAGTGAATTGTGCTCGTTCTATTCCTGACTGGAAACCAACATTTTCAGGTTAGATGTGGATTCACTTAGCTTGGGGAGTGACGGGAATACTTGCAGACAAAGCCTAGAGACTAGATAGATAGTTGAGTTGTAGTCATTCATTTATTTGTACAAGTTTATATTTTTTTACAAATATAAAACTTGTGATCATTGTAAGTTAAATTAATCATATGAATGAGCATTATTTATGATTTTAATCTTCATGGCCGTGACAGCGTTCTACCACCGACACTGCGGCGTAGGCTGGCTTAGACACGTCTCGTATCCGTTTTAAAAAAAAGGGGTGCGGGTCGTGACAAGTTTTTTTGGTGGCCCATGCAGGTCCGTCTTCGCCATAATTATGCGAACTCGTGGTAGTACCATATTAGTCGTACTACTGCGAGCCTGCGATTAGGAAATGCTCATTCACGTTAGGATTGAATTAATTTAGGAGGATGACTAGGACTAGGAGTCCCTTATTCGAGACCATTGGTTAGTTAAGATTGCTTAGTACGCCATATGATTTAGTCCAGGATTCCTTGAATTCTAAACCCTATTAGTTAACTTGAGAATTTTCTTAAAGGGGCATACCCTTGTGTTTTGATATGACGATAGGACCTAAGGTGGGTATTGGTACGTTAGGCCTTCCTAGAATTGATGCCTAATCTTGATAAACTGTTCAATTTTTTTTTCTCTTTTGCCCTCTTTCTGAAAGTTTGAAAATTATCCTTTTTGAATTAAAATTTGATTTTTTTTATAAATATTTATTATAGAAGGTCTTAGTCACGATTAAGTTTTGGAGTGCAAGATAACCAAGAATTTTGGCACTGAGAGTGTGGTCGAGGGCTTTGACTAATGATCTTGCCATGGTAGAGAAGGACGAGTCATAGGTGTGCACTAACTATGAAAACCAGGCCAAATCGTGACCTAACCCTGGGGATAATTTAACTACTTATTATTATTAAGATTATTGGCTTTTAAGTGACCTGTTTGTTCCAAACTAGCCCGAAACCAACCCAGGTCCTGGTGGTCATGTAGTACGACCAACGTCGTCCATGAAGATATATAGACGTGTATATATATTGGTAGTCCTTTTCTAATATTGTGAATAATTTCTATAAATTATATATTGAATATAATATATGTATTTAAATTTATATTTACTTGGAAATATGATAACTTTCTCTTAGAATGATACTTTGGAATTTTTGGGATTTACTTAGGCTATACATAAATATTTGTGTATAAATATATTCATAATAAGTAGACATAGTGCTTTAAACATAGTTTTCCTCGGTCTTGAATATTAGAAAAATACAATTTAAGTTTATATTTCTTTTGTCTTCGGTCATTTTCTCCCTAATCATGATCATTTGTACGACTCTATCTTATGTCTTTTCTAAACATCGCCATATCATAAGTTCGTATCACTCATATTCTTTTCTTGGACGTAAGGAATTATTATTATTATTTTAAATAACTTCTCACTCAATATCGAGTTAAGTTTTTGGATTCAAAATTTCCTCTCAGTCGTTGAATATTGAATATACGTGAAATAAGGATTATAAGATTTTTACTTATTTCGACTTTGATCATTATCCTTCCTAATCAATTGTTTTTCTTTTCAAGAAGATGATCTTATACTTGAAGAACAGATACTTGCATTTTTCTATCTTTATTAACTGCTAATATTTTAAACTCCATTGATATTCTTGGAGATATAATTGAAATAATTTTGATGACTTGCGACGACAAAACAGCAGCGCACTGTTGTCACTTATTTGAATTATCGAGACTGCGGGTTCACTGCAGCCAGCAGCGCACTAGCGTGGCATAATCCCTAAGTCGACGTAATTTTGAGTAAGTGCAAGTTTTCAAATGTTATTAAAACAATGTCCAAGTTGCCCTATTTTGACCCTTGAGTTGTATGTTAATATTGGTAGAGTTAATAGAGTATTTGACGTTGTATCATATTTGACTCACGAACCCAAGGGTTTACTGCAGCCAGGTGTACACTGGCGAGGCATAAATTCTCGGTAAAATGACTTCGATTATGTCTACGAGTTTCGAATACCATGGATACTATGTCCTTTTTGGGTTATTGATTTCATGATTCACAATTTCATAAGTTCACTTAAAATTCTGATTTAGTCTTTACCCTTTTAATTTTCTTATCTTTTACTTTTATATCATTGTTAACCTTCCCACCAATCTTTTAGACCTTTTTTTGACTCCCTTCCAGCATATTCATGATATGAATCTATGATCGTGCCTATACAGTTAATCGTGCCAAACAAAAGTTGAATTTCGATCGTTCCTAAACGACTTTGATCGTGACTAACCTATTTGACCATAGTCGTAGTCGCGCCTATATATCAAACTTTGTTATTACTAACGTTTAGATTTTCCACTGATCATGACTATTTTGATCATGATCATGCTTGTGCCAACTTTTAATTTTAATCATGCTTGGATGACTTGCATGATTGACCTTGCTCGTGACTATATCTTAGTTGTATCTAAGTGATCTTAACCATGTTTATAATTTGTCTAAATTTTGATCGTTGACCATGTCTAAATAATTACAACAATAGTTAATCGTGCCTAACAACTTTTCTTGTTTAGCTATTCCCACTTCGATTATATCCTTGACCAGCATGACTAGACCCTTGGACTATACTTTAATCATGCCATGTGGTATATTTCCTTAAAATTTGATTCTATTCACAAGCTAACTCATTTTGATCATTGATCATATCATTTCTTGATTATATTCTTAATCATGACTATTTGTCTTTCAAAATTTTAGGGAAGAAATTTTCTAAGGTGGGTATAATCTCGATTGATGAATTGTCCTTGAAGTTACCGTTAGTTTTGTGTCTAAATTTTGTGAACATTTTAGGGCATTTTAGGACCCTAGACCCTAGCCTAAGACTCTAACGACAAGCCATACCTATTGATGTTTCATTTCCATCTTTTTCTAGGTCAATGCTTGATCAATACTTCTTATTAAGAAAACTCTGGCTAACCTTGATCAATTTCTATCTTATCGACCAATACCCTTCTTACTAAAATTTTTCTTTTACTATATTTCTTTCCGAAATATCGAGCCTATCCATCATAGCAATTCCTAAAATTCGAGGACGAATTTATTTCTAAGGTGGGTAGATTTGTAACCCCTGTTCCCGAACCTTCAAAATTTTTTTTTTTAATATTTTGTGTTGGAAAAATGATTGTCTTGTTTGAAATTCTATTTTTAAGGACAAAGGAATTTATCAAATTCTTTTGAATAAAATTTATATTTATATAAAAATATATATGTATATATATATGTATATATAATATTTATATAAAAATATATATGTATATATACTCTTGATCAATTATCCTTACTATTTGAATCTACTTTTAAAATATTAGAGGGATAGTTATCAAATTATTGTTGTTGAGATATCGAGTATTATAATTTGTTTGTTTTAGTTTTATTATTATTATCAAAAATAGCTTCTGATTAATAAACTCTATTATCATAGTTTATTTTAGAAAGATTTCTTTAAACTATTTGGATGGTATCAAATGTTATTTTCGACAACCTTAGTGACTAATTAAATTTGATTATTTTATAAAAAAGGGTTTCTATTGTTAACTTTGATCAGTAAAGGATGGCCAGAATTATTTTATACTTATTAAAATATTTTTGTTACAAATTATTTGAGTCATATTGAGTATTATCTATATTCTTATTATGATATATTATTTATTTGGGTTTGCCAATCTGGTTTTAAGTTTTATTTAATTTAAATATATGGAGGAGATTTGATCTAATTCCTTATCTATTTAGTATTTATCTTTCCTATTTGAGAAGAGTCGTTCTCATTATGTTTATACCAACAAAATTCTAAATAATCTTCTAGCATTATCTTCTATACATCACTCCTCTATCCATACATGTATATATATAACACAAAGGAAACCATAGTATTTTCAACTTATGTTCTCTTCCAAGGCCTCCCCTGCAAACAGCAAAACCTACGCCCACCACCAAGGAACCGCCATCCACAATAAATACAGCCGCATCATCATGTCAGTGTCCAGTCAACATCTTTTTCGTGTCAACCGTGTCCAACCTCGGGTCCGACCCCGGGTGTCCGTGTACATCCTTTTCCTCATTAAAAATACAATACATCCATCCCACAGTTTCCGACACACCGGACACAGCGTCAAATTAGAAACTAAAATTGAACCAACCTAACCCGCCTCGACCAGCGCCCAACTTCGCCGTGCCTGCCTGAG
The DNA here is from genome assembly GCA_029216955.1 of Iris pallida. Classification (NCBI taxonomy): domain Eukaryota; kingdom Viridiplantae; phylum Streptophyta; class Magnoliopsida; order Asparagales; family Iridaceae; genus Iris; species Iris pallida. The sequence goes on along the minus strand of JANAVB010018799.1, from coordinate 8,954,268 downwards.
CAGCTCCTTCAAACCCGCAAACAACCACCGCATGCGGGCACCTCTCTCCATCGATAAATATCCGCAAAGTCACCACCGGCTCTCCTCGAAGTCGAGCAAGCACCGCCAGGGGCGAACGTCGCGGCCAGCACCCTAGCCGCACTAGAGCCGCAGTTCCGTGCCACTCTGTGCCGCCGCGAGCAGTGCTTCGACCCCGCCGGTGCGCCGCACCGTCCCCGCGGTCAGCATCGTCCGATGTCGATAAACCCCCAGACCGGAGCATACACCATCGACGTCGCCTCGGCAGCACCGTGACGCCGGATCTGAAGTTCGCCAGCGGCGCGCTCCCTCCAGCGCCACCCTCCGTGGCTAATAGCACCTGACGTCTGCAAGATCTCTCCACTCCATCTCAACCGAGCCTCCGTGCCATGAATCCCGCTCGGCAGCCGTCGCGCCGATCTCTCTTCGCCGTGAGCTGCGTGATTTCGCCGTCGTGACTGCACCTCCAAGTCGCCACCGCTGAGGCCGAGCCCTTCTCCGTAACAGTCGCGAGCCTCCGTGCAGTGACGGAGCCGCCACCGGAGCGTCGAGGTGAGTTCTCCTCTCCGAGCTCACCTGTACTTAATTCCTCTCTCTCTTTCTCTCTCTTCATGTGAAAAGAGAAGGGAAGATATTTATTATTACTGATATTATTATTATCATTATTTTTTTGTTATCATTGGTTTGGCCCAGTATAGAGGTTGGGATAGCTAATTTTGTTCTTCTGTTTGGGTTAACTGTTTGGGGCCAGGCCATGTATACATTAGGATGTATATACATAGGTATACTGTTATGTTAATTATTAATATTAGTACTTGATATAGTTAATATTAGTATTGTTGATATTTCTATTGCTATTATCATCTTTCCTGAAAATATTTATATAGTATTTTCTTAAAAATATATATATATATATATATATATATATATATATATATATATATATATATATATATATATATATATATATAATTTGGAGCATAAATATAAGTTTGGGTCTTGACCTTGTATGTGTTTTAAATTGGGCTTAAAGCCCAGGGCCTATAGGTTTAAAATACTAGCATATTATTAGTTATTATTATTATTGTTATTGTTGTTGTAGTTACTAAATAATTTCCTAAAAATTATATGTGAAACAAATAAATATTTTGGGCTTCATGTTGGTCCTAGGAATTTACCTTAAAAATTAGCATTTAGGCCAAATATTATTTGCAGGATATGGGCTTTTCTTTAATATTTTTTAGGCTTAAATAGTAGTAGGCCTTAGTTCGGGCCTGAGCCTATGGCCTATGAAAAATTATTTTTTTATATAGTCATATAAATAGCTTTTGGGACTCTTATAAAAATATGTGCTATGTATTAGATTTTATAAAAGTAGTAGATATATTACGTATTTTTAAATAATATATATATATATATCTATTAGTCTATTTTCCTAGTATGGATTCTCGTATAAATATGAAAAGATTTCTCTTGGTTTTCAAAGTATCTATCTAATATGTTGAATAATAAATATAGTTTTCATAGTACCATAAATAATTTTCTCAAATTTCAAGTATTTATCTAAAAAGTATATGGGATGGGCTTTATTAATTTTGGACTTTTTTTATTTGACAATTATTTTCTTAAATTATTATTATGGATTTTTATAGCTTTATAAAACAAATATTTTTAAAGGGAGTTATACGTATTTTTCTAAATATAATTTTCAAATTAAATAATTATCTTTTCTCTAAGATAGAATTCTCCATTAGATTATCCTTGATCATGACTAATCGTATTCCTATTTTCTTGTAAATCCAAATTCTTCATATTCACGAGCCAATCAGACTATTCTGGACGCAATGGTATCAACTGTTTCATCAGCTACGGACCCCAGACGAGTACAGTTTATTGTTTGTATTTCGATATTGATCTTCACTATCTCATTGGTTGGTCGTTGGTTATGTGAATTTTATTCTATTATAAAATATTGAGTCGGGAACAAGGAATATCAAAGATATGTGATCCTACCGTAGACCTCGTTTATTTTTATGCAGTAGATCTCGTAGACATTATTTATTTTTATGCAGTAGATCTCGTAGACATTGTTTATGTTATGTAGTAGATCTCGTAGACATTGTTTATTTTATGCAGTAGATCTCGTAGACATTGTTTATTTTTATGCAGTAGATCTCATAGACAATGTTTATTTTTCTGCAAGTAGACCTCGTAGACAGTGCTTATTTTTTTCATGTAAGTAGATCTCGTAGACCTCGTGGTGTAGTGGCCCAGACTGATCACATATCAAAGGTATTTCTAACAGTTGGGAAAGTATTTTGTGTCTATTTATTTTGCTATTGGTTTTCTGTATTTTCTGTTTATTTTCAAAACTCATGATTGATGTCTAACCTTTATTTTATAGTCATTTTCTTTATTCGAAATTGCATTCAGTGAATTGTGCTCATTTCATTCCTGACTGGAAACCAACATTTTCAGGTTAGACGTGGATTCACTTAGCTTGGGGAGTGACGGGAATACTTGCAGACAAATCCTAGAGACTAGATAGATAGTTGAGTTGTAGTCATTCATTTATTTGTACAAGTTTATATTTTTCTACAAATGTAAAACTTGTGATCATTGTAAGTTAAATTAATCATGTGAATGAGCATTATTTGTGATTTTGATCTTCATGGCCGTGACAGCGTTCTACCGCCGACACTGCGGCGTAGGCTAGCTTGGACACGTCTCGTATCCGTTTAAAAAAAAGGGTGCGGGTCGTGACATGGTTGTAGTGAAAGTCTCATCTAGGTATACTAGTCATGCTAACCAAAATGGTTATAGGGTATCAAACATACAAGCAATCGGGAGTGTTAAACTGGAAAAGATACAGAAATAACAAATCATCAAAACTGTAAGGCTGTCTACCATCCTATATAAAAAGTACTTATCAAAAAATAAAATAAGATAACTACCAATTATCTATAAAGGGGTACTATTCAAAGAAAAATCAAAATCAAAAGTTAAAGAATGAAATTCAATTGCATTGAAATCCAATCACAATATATATATATATATATATATATATATATATATATATATATATATATTTTATATATATATATATTTATATATATATATATATATATATATATATATATATATTATAATATAATATATATATTTTATATATATATATTTTATATATATATATAGAGAGAGAGAGAGAGAGAGAGAGAGAGAGCGAGAGAGAGAGAAAAGCTAGCATTATGTAAAGGTTATGTGGTTAGTGTATGTATATATATATATATTATTTTTTTATTTTATATATATATATATATATATATATATATATATATAGAGAGAGAGAGAGAGAGAGAGAGAGAGAGAGAGAGAGAGAGAGAAAAGCTAGCATTATGTAAAGGTTATGTGGTTAGTGTATGTATGGGTGTATGTGGACATGTTCATAGGGTTAGATAGTAGACGTGTGTGTGTGTGTGTGAAATATATATGAAAGTGTATAGGAGGATTTGGGTTTCAAAACAATAGCTATCAAGTTACACAACTCATGGCATATTGGTTAAACAATCTACAATGCACAACCTATTTACTCATAACATGCATGGCTAACCATATATATATACGTATATCTATATGTATAGAGAGGTAGAGATTTAGTTATGTATCTATATACATTATAACATGTATGCATAAACTATATATATACCTATATAGATATATGAACATAACATAGAGATGATGGGTTAGGTTACATGGCAGTTGTGAACATTAGTGTACATTAGTGTAGAGTGTCAAGAGTACAGGGGTTAAGGGTTCAATCATTCAGTTCATTTTAACATTACATATTAAATCTGAAATTGAACTAAACATTTAAAATCAATGTGAAAAATGTTAACATGTATTCAGTTTTAGGATTTTGGAGAAATTCGAACATCAAACCAACCCAATGTTTATCACAACCTAACATGTAAAAATATCAAACCTAACATTATATCCCTACATACAACAAAGTATATACCTCAAAATATTACATAAAACAACAATTTGAACTAATATTTAAAATCCAGTATTAAGGGTTAATATGCACACAGTCTCAGATTTGACAAGTTCAAACACAAAACTCAACCAATTTCTTTAAGAATTAAAACCATGTGTATAAGATACATGTGCAGTGATATAAACAAAACTAATAACATAAAATTTATATTTAAATTACGAATTTAAACTTGAAAAGCAGAGAACCAGTCTCTGATACTATACTGTATCAGAATATTGGGGTTTTGAGAATTTAAACATCAACAACATATTAATATGCATTTAGATGGGTTGATAATCAAAGTGTAGCATGCATACGTATCAGAAAAAGTGTCTGTGTCCACTATATATAATCTCATGTCCTAATATAAAAATCAAATTCTATATCAAGACCAACATTTAGATTTCTACCAAGATTGCAAAGCAGGTGATTCATGTAATCAAGACAGTTTTATTATTATTAATATTTAATACAAGAATAATAGCAAGAAAGAAATAACGATAAAATCTGTTTTGCTTATCTGTTTAAAAGAAGGAACCATTTTGAAACCAGAGCTATAATATCAAATCCAAGATAAGGTCTAGCAAAATCATCGATTCATTATTTTAAGAAGAGATTCATAGTAAGAAGTTACACAAAGGTTTATAATACATCTAAAGCTACTTCTACTCCAAAGTTAAATAATGAGAAACAAAACAAACAAAACAATTTTTTTGAAAGACTGAACAAAAGTAGAGAAAACTTGTTCAAGAGCATTTAAGGTACAATCTGATAATCATATGCGTCTATCCAAAATCATTGTGCTCCAAATCTTTGTCATACTAGAAAGCAAGGCTACGATAATCACAAAGTCCTTGACTAAGGTACATACCTCTAGGTTCATGGTATTTAAAATTTTCGCATTGCCACATGCGACGGCAAAAACCTTAAATTTCCACACCCAAAAAATAGGTCCAAAATCTGACTATATGTCCTCACTATGCCAGCTAACATGATTATCGAAGATTCTAGATCCCATAACTGAGGTGACCTAGCCCATATGATTTTTTTCCTCAGAAGAAAAAAACAAACATAACACAGGAACAACAAAACAAATTGATCAGTAAACAAGGAACAGATGGAATCGAATTTCAAGATAGTTATAAGAGACAATTACGGGAATGGAATAGAGAAGAACGAAACTTGTAGCAAGATCTATAATGGTCTGTGCATCCTCGACTGTCCTGATGATAGCTCGCCCTGCTGGTTTCCCCTGGTCTGCTGATGATGCTGCATGAACCGCTGCTGCTGAGAGAAATCGGAAATAACGGGAAAAAGTCTCTGTACAGACAGAGGTGCACCTCCAATGTAGCAGAAACTCCAACCTGAGTCGACACAACAGGAGATGCGGTCTCGAGGCCCTGATGAACAGGATGAGAGGTGGCCAGCCTCTCGATAGTATTCCCTGGATAGGAGCGATGAGATCATGTCTCTATAACCATCATAAAGATAGATCAAAACAAGAAGCAATTACTAGGAATGAAGCAAAAATTCAAAGGAGGACAGTTTATATTCAAGGGAAGACAATAAACAGCAAATTTAGATAAAATGAATATGACTAAGAGTTTTTCTAGTGTGATTGAGTACCCTCAAAAATATCCTAATCCTACTGCAGGCTGTAGTGATACTCTAGTTCGAATACCACTACATAAACTCGACCTGCATGGGCCACCACTAAAAACGTGTCACGACCCGCACCCTAAAGTAAGGGCATGAGACGTAGGTACGTCCAGCCTACGCCGCAGTGTCGGCGGTAGAACGCTGTCCTAGGTCAAACATCTAACAATATAAAGGTACCTGTACAGTATGTACTCTCCGAATGGAGGTGACATAGCCGATACAGTCTCAATCACAACTAAGGTGGAGCAAGATATAAGATAGGTAAAACATGAAATCCAAAATAAATACAGCAGATAGAAGTCTAAGTGTCTAAGATACACAAACCCAGAAAATATCTCAAAGCTCAATACAGTAATCCTTATAATAAATGCAACTCAATACAACTGAAATAACTAACTATACAACCTCTACTGTGTCTCCTCTAGGCTAGCAGGCAACCTCCAGGCTATCTGTAAAATTTATCAACAGGTCTAGTCAGGACAGGAACGAGCACAATACATCTCAACAGATCATAGCAGGTTAGAAAATATAATCATGCAGTAAAGTAAGATACAGAAAACTCAAAGAAAGTACAGAATGTAACAGAGAGAGAACTGTAATAGAAATATCTACTATAAGTAGAGAACTAACAGTGGCTAGTGAGTCAGAGTACAATATAAATATGTGAATGGCATAAGAGATTATGGGAACTATGGAGTGATTCTGGGAACTATACTACTTGGATATTATTCACATGTCTACTTCTACTCCCCCGTACCCCAATCAATACACAAGGATCCAACCAGGTTATGTTATGATCCATGCAATGGCCCACAAGGGGGGTTACATGGTAGGCACATAAATGGGTGATTCTGGGAATGCCCATAAATGGGTGATTCAAGGAAGACTCTGTGATCATGAGAGTACATGTCACAAGTGATCAATGAACCATGAAGCATAGTGATACACAATTTAAGTGAAACGCACAGAACATGTAGTATTCGATGCTCCCTGAGGGGATAACATCTCAAGAAAGGATCCATATAGTACTAATCCGTGTTACCAACGTGACAACATCAAGTAAAGTAATCTAAAGCAGGAAAATAATTCTAACAGGATATAAAATGATTAGAGAATGTACTCGTCTGTATCCTGAGTATCTAAATAATATCTACTGTCCGAGGAGTGGTATCTGTCTCCTATAGAACAGTACAAGTCACCATAAGTCTAAAATGATATAACAGACTGCTACAATGCATCTACATGAAGTTTGGGGTCAAACTGGACTAAAGTCAACTCTTGGTCAACTCTAGTCAACTAGACTAGTCAAACTAGGTCAACTAGGTCAAGTCCTTGCCCAAACAAGTCTAACAAGTCTTACTAGGCCTAACCAAGCCTAGGCTAGCACTCACACAATCACAAGACAATGTGAACCACAACAATGCATAATATAAAATAGATAATATATATAAATACATACCTTTATACATACATGCATATCTACATTACATACATATTTATATATATAGGCATATGTTACATCATGTATATTTACATAGTTACATAGATATATACATTCATGCACATTTACATACATACTTTTATACATTATTTATGTTAACATTCATTACAATGCATTATATTTTACTTATAGCTTTGATTGATTGATTCATTCATATATGACATTCATTCATGAATTTATACATTCATTCATATCCCATATGCATGCATATTTCAGTTCAGGCATTATATCCATTCACATATCATTAAGTTGCATACATATACTTATTTTTATTACATACATGTCATTCATGCATATTACATACTTACATGCATCTATACATTATATACATTGTGTACAACATGTAAATATAGAAGAGGGAAAAAGGGGGAAAAAACTGAAAAGGAAAGGGAAGGGAAGGAAAATGTAAGAAAAAAGGAAAATAGTGGACATATACATGCTTGCATCATATATTCTACATTACCATACATGCTATCATTGTATATTGCATTATATTATTTATATATTATGCATTCATATCTATCATTACATGTATACCTTGCATTCATATCTAGCATTCATTATATACCTTCATACATACATTGTATATCATTCTTTCATTCATGCATTTATGCATTGCTTACATACATTATATTAATTGTATTCCTATATGCTTGCATTCAATCATATATATACATTAATGTAAAGAGGATATATATATCATATATATATTATTTCATTCATCTAACATATCATGTATTACATACTCTATATTCATTTAATATCCATACTACATAGGCTCATAGGTTACATAAAATGCACATATCGTATATTTAATCTTCTACTTAAAACCAATACTGTACCAACTGGACATTCACTAAATTCTAGGATTAAAGTATGTCGTAGCCCTTTGTGTTAGCTTTTCGAAACTTTAAACAGATCGCATTTTCGTGTCCGGAAGCTCCCGAAATCGCAAAAACACTGAAACGCGTTCGTCTTTCGTACAGCTAACACTCAAATAATTCTACAGAAAGTTACATAAAGAATTTGGCTTACTAAAATATATATTTAGAAAGCTAACTTTGATACGGTTCTTTTAGAAACAATGGGAGATAAATCGGATTCTAATCTAAAAGTTATGATATTTCTAAGTTACTTTGGTTAATAAAAACGTGGATGAATATTATGACGAATTTGAGTTGTTTTGGACAAGAACATATATAGGCCAAAATACTTGGATGCAAACATAGGTATCCAAATGAAACTCATTCTAACCATCCTAAATAAGATCAATCCACTCTCTAACCATTCTAAAACTGAATTTAAATATCTATTTAAACTATTATCATACATACATACACATGGGGTGTCCTAATTTGGGATCTATCGAGTAGGACACAAGACACATATCTAAAATCCTCAAAAGAGCTCCAAATGGTCTCAAATTTGAATCTAAATGGGACATATACATGAGGATGGATCCTACGGATTCAAAACTAATTTATATGCAAAGGAAATCGATTTAGAGGATGGGTTTTAACTATTGGGAGTGGAATCCCAATGAAATCTTTTAGGATATGGCTCCGATACGAAGATCCCTGAAAGTGGACACTCCTCCTTGCACTCCTCTTCCAATCCTTGGTAGCACGCTTCCCTTGGAGAATGGGAATGATTGAGAGATGGTTTGGTGAAGGAATGATTTGATTTGGAGATCAAATCAATGAGAAGGCTCTCTAAAATTGGGAAAGAACAAAAGGAAAATAAAAGAGGCAAGATTGTAATGAATGAAATGAATCATTCTCTCCTAAAGGTGGCTACCATAAAGAGTCCATTAGGGCTAATGGAAAATGTCCTAATTGCCCCTCTCTAGTCTCATATGGTTAAGTCTAGACTAGGTTCAAGTTTGGGGTCAAAATGATCTAATTTTGAGTCTCTAACTTAACCATTCTGACATGATAAAAATTAGTTTAATTAACTAACTTAATGTTGGGTCTTGTGAGCCATGCTTAACTTAATATTGGGTCCCATCTAGAGTTCAAGCTACCCGGGTCACAATATAAGTCGGAACGAGACGAAACTCAAACCCGACTAAACAAATCCAATAAAAACAATATTAAAAATATAAAATTTTCCCAAAATATTAAAATATAAAAAATAACCACAATCATAATACATCAATTTAAATATTATTAAAATAATCTAAAATTTCTGAATTAATCAAAATCCTAAATATTTCAAAAGTCACAAAATGACCAAAATATCCTTAGCCTATAAAGTTGTAAATAGTCATGCTAATCACATGGTTAGGTCCCCATGGCCATGGTTAGTCTCTAAGCTTAACAAAACTAGGGATTAACTAGTTAACCATCAAAATTACAATTCAACATTTTAAATAGTTTTAAATTGAATAAAAAATTACCAAAAATCACAACATGAGTTAAATCTTATTATCGATTAATCAAAATTATAAAAGTTCAAAATTGCTCTCATTTTAGAAAAGTGGGTGTTACATCTGGGTGTATCACCACACCTCTATTACATTTACCTGACCAAGCCCCCAACTTACCTGCCAACAAGTACTTATTGACCTATATATATATATATATATATATATATATATATATATATATATATATATATATATATATATATATATATATATATATATATATGTTTGGAAAAAGGTAAATTTTATTCCAAAAGTAAAGCAGTAATCTTACAACATACAACCAAAGTGGGACTCCCACTCATCAATTCCCTATAGCATTTACATCAAACTCGATATTTGTTTGCCATTGATTATAAAAGAACATAACAATTTTATAGGAGGACTGGACTTTTACTTCATAATTCAAACTCGCTCGTAGAAAGAGAGCCTAGGAATAAAACCTAGGAAAAGCAATCTAAGTACAATTGCTTAGTTTTTTTGGGAGGTGACGGTAGAGGCTCGAGAGAGTGCTATCAACTCTGCCTTACTCCTTGGAAGATCGGATGTCGCTTCGGCGCTGGTGAAGAAATGCTCATGCTGGGTGCTCTTTGCTCTATATCACTCTCTGTGTTTTTGCCGCTCTCTGTCCAGGGTTTTGCAAGGGAATGGCACCTTGCTATTTATAGGGCTTTTTGATAAGTAGGGTGTGCAGTAATTGCTCCTTAAAAAGTGGGCGGTTAGGGATTTGGTTAAGATTAGCCTTGATCTTGTTTGTTGGAAACTAATCTGGGCTGTTAATGTTGATTGCAACAAATCTGGACAGTTAATATTGATTGTAACAAATCTGGGCAGTTAATGTTGATTGCACCAAATCTGTATGGTTTGTTGGAAATCGATCTGGGCAGTTAATATTGATTGTAACAAATCTGCATTATTATGATTTGTTGGTTGCTAAATCCAAGTAGATAAATCTTAGTCAATCTTCTGCCACGTGTCCCAACCGCCATTATGCTGAGAGCCGTATGAACGCGGGTAGATAAGTCTTAGTCGATCTTCTGCCACGTGTCTCAACTGCCATTATGCTGCGAGCCGCATAGACGGGGCACCCTGGCAGAGCCGCATGAGTGTGGCCCCGACTACCGAGCCGCATGAAGGTGGCAGCCGTATGAGAGTGACAACCGCATAAGAGTGAACCCCAACTGAACTGCATAAGGGTGCCCCCCACAATTCGAGCCGCATGAGAGTAGTAGCCGCATGGGGGTGGCCTCCAACTGAACTGCATAAGGGTGGCCCCCACAATCTGAGCTGCATGAAAGTGGCAGCCACATGGGGGTGGCCTCCTACTGAACCGCATAAGGGTGGTCCCCCACAATCCAAGCCGCATGAAAGTGGCAGCCGCATGGGGGTGGCCTCCAACTGAACCGCATAAGGGTGGCCCCCCACAATCCGTGCCGCATGAAAGTGGCAGCCGCATGAGGGGTGGCCTCCAACTGAACCGCATAAAGTGGACCCCACGACCGAGCCGCATGGAAGTCTTTGAAGCGATCCGCATAAGGAGCTTTAGAATTGGTGGATTGTGTCAGCTATAAAGATTTTATCTCGTCTCTCTAGGAGCACGCCATTATGACAGAGCCATCATTTTACCTTTATGTCAGAGCTGTCAATCCTTCGTTGTCAGAGCTATCGCCTTCCTATATCAAGGTAATTAATGAGCCAGCTGCTCAGAGTATTTATGGCCAGCTGTAAAGGCCTGTTTTGAGCCGCATGAGGCCACGTGGCTTTCCCTTTATCTTTCTGAGCCGCATGAAGCTCTCGGGTCTTTTGAGCCGCATGAAGGCTCCTTCAGCTATGAGCCGCATGGGGCTGATTTTCGGGCCGCATAAGAATTTATTTATATTTTCCATGCTTCTACAAGACCCCCTTCAAAGTTTTTAATTTGGAAAATTGAAAAACTTTGAATAAGAAGCATGGATATGTCTGCATAAGCTCTTCCTGCCGTATAGACTTCTTTGGCCGCATGGGATGTTCTGGCCACATGGATCGCTCTGGCCGTATGGACCGCTCTGGCCGTATAGACTTTCTAGCCGCATAGACTGTTCTGGCCGCATAATGGTCCTGTGCCATGTGGGCGTCTCATTATTGCTCTTGATTTGTTTTGATTTGAAGCTGTCTTTTGGATAAGATCCCAAGAGTCGGCTTTAAATATACTTTGGATTTGCCTCGATGACCCAAGAGTCGGTTCTGTTTCCTAGGCGGCCCATAACCCGAAGCGCCTATCGGTCCATGTGCCCGCTGTCCGCCTATAAATATGAGAAAGTATTAGAGAGAGACTCTTTACTCTCTCCTTTTGTTCAAGCTTTTCTTGCCCTAGCTGCCGTCTTCTTCTCCTTCGATCATCAATGGCTCCCAAGACTTCTAAGGCCTCCTCTAGCTCTGCAGTGAAGGGTAAGGGAGTGGCTGCTTCATCGACTGCGGTGCCCCCAGTTCATCCTGATGTTCATCCTGCCATTGCTGGTAAGATTGTTGGGAGAAAGCTACATGGACTCAAACCCTAACCATAACGGCTACGTCGCATGTTTATGCGCAAGCCCTTCTTCGTCTTCATGGAACTGTTCAAGTTTATTGTGATGATACTGTGCTGTATGTGCCGCATGAGAGTCATCTTGTGGCCGCATCAACACTTTACAAATTGTGCCGCATGAAGACCCATCGAACAGTGCTGCATAAGCTCTCTCGAACTATGTCGCATGAGACCCCACCAAATCAGAGCCGCATAAGCTCTGTTAAATTGGACCGCATAAGCACTTGCTAAACAGAGTCGCATAAGCTCACTTTGAACTGGGCCGCATAAGTACCCGCTGAATTAGAGCTGCATAAGACCCCACCAAATCAGAACCGCATAAGCCCTGTTAAACTGAACCGCGTAAGCACCCGCTAGACAGAGCCGCATGAGCTCACTTGAACTGGGCCGCATAAGCACCCGCTAGACAGAGTCGTATGAGCTCACTTGAAATGGGCCGCATAAACACCCGCTAGACAGAGCCGCATGAGCTCACTTGAACTGGGCCGCATAAGCACCCGCTGAATCAGAGCCGCATAAGCCCAGAAACACTAAGTAGTTTTACCTGGCCATCTTCTAACTTGTTTCCTTTGTCTTTTTTCAGCAAATCTGCCAGTCAATCCTGCGGGAGAGCCCTTGGTGGGTTCAGCCCAATTTGCTGTGGGTGTGCGGTTCGACCATATAGTCCAGTATGTTGTGAACCAGCTTCCCAAAGACGAGCCTGTGGAGAGGCTGAATGCTATCAAGAACCAGTCCTTTTACTTTCTCTGTGCCATAATAAACTCGAAACGATTGGGGGGAGGAATTCCTGAAGCCTACGTTCCTCTTTGGGGATGCCTTGACTGTGAAGAACCCCCAAGTTTTGGATATATCCGAGAGTTGGAGCTATACTTCTGACGGAATGGCGATCCATATTCCTCAGATGGAGCGTCATTTTTCGCTGTCGTGGTTTAGCATGCTGCCGATGGACAGAAAGATGGTGGACTCCTTAACTCTGAGCCAATCGAGGATGTTTGTGGGTAACATCCACTATAACAGAAACTTGGGGTCAGTGTATGCGGGCAAGGTATCAGTCAGTTGCTACGTGATGGGGTTGGCCCCGGGGACCTTCTCGAATGTACAGGGTCCCAATTTCAAGTTCTTTTAATCTGACACTTTCCTGAACTAGCTTGCTCGAAAGGGGTCCTATCCAGTTGGCCGATTGGCGCTGTTGAACTGGATAAACCCCATCCCTTAGTGGGCCAATTTGATCACGTGGATTTTGTGGAAGTATAAGCCTCTCCTTCGTGAGATCGGCCTCTATCACGCCATTCGGGGCACCTGTCACGGTCTGCTCATAAATAAGATGCTGTTCATGGCTCTCTTGGAGATGTACAACCAGCAAATGGGAACCTTCTTCATGCCTGGAGGAGAGATGGGACTCGCCCTTTACGAGATACATGTAATTTCTAAGCTACCCTTGGGGGAAGAAGTCTTTAAAGTGTATACCCCGACGAATGAAGAGTTCGAAGACTTGGATCGACGGTTCCCGGGCTTTGTTGCCGTATACCAGGAACTACTATGTCATCATAGCAGCTGCCACCAGACGTCCATCAAGAAGGACGGTAGCTCGGAAGGGAACCTTCCTTAGACCCGGTCGTGGCTCACACACCTTTTTATGCTAGGCGTCTCAGGCCGGGTTTCTCCTCGAAATCCTCAAACCCAGGAAAAAGTACAGGACCTGGTGTTGAGTGCCAAGAGATCGAAGACCATGGGCGACAGGTTTGGGAGTAAAACTGTCTCCTTCAGTTATTTTTATTAGGGTACTCAGCAGCTGTCAGAGAAGGCACTCCTGGCAGGGTTCCTGATGGTGTGGCTGCGGAACTGCGTGGTCTCAGGAGGGGCTGGTTCTATTGAGAGGATCAGTCGTAATTTTATCCTCCCTGCTGTAAAGTTGGTCTTCGGGGCCAAACTAGCTCTTCTTCCGGCCATGGTGTGCAGCATACACCGTGGCCTCCGTGCTTTCTCGTCCAAGGTCATCGCCCATGACACGGCAAAGGACTTTGAACGCGTTAAACTGCCCTATCATTATCTGATGAGGGTGGTTGTTGATGCACTTCCGATCTTTGATGAGACCTGGCACAGAAGACGGCGTTACGGCTGATGATGCTTTCATTTTCCAATATCACCATCAGCCCTGGGAGTGCAACACTATGCCAGCATGTCGGAGGGCGCTGGCGAGAGTGGACGGACACAACTTTTTTGTGTCTGTTCCTCATTTTACCGATGAAAAAGTAAGGGGCGTACATATTGATGGTACCGGACCTCCTCACCTCTTGCCTGAGAAGATGCTCCTTTGGTTGCGTAACATCCGTCCTGCGCACCTAGTATACCGCAACCGTAATACTATCTATTTGGAACCTTACTTGCCCAGTAGGTTCTCCAGAAAGTTTAGGTATAGTCAGGTACTCCTGGGCAGCCCCAGCCCTTGCCTGGGTCTTGAAGGTAGCATCCTTGACGGTATCAGGGCCTGGCATTATTATGACACGGTTCACACCCGTACTATCTTCTCAGTTCCTGATGCTGAGGTGCCAGGAGAGATTTTCTATTTGGTGGCTTTATACCATGTCGCAGCGAGCAAGCCTCCTGTTGGCTTTGATCCAAGTACCAGCTTTATTGTTGGTACTGGCTTGGCGAAGAAGCCCCAGAGGTCCAAGGCGAGGAAGAAGCGGGAGAACACAGTTGCTGTGTCGGACTCGGAGTCTCCAACATGAACGAAGAGGATGACGAGCATGAGCATGATCCCGACAACTCTCTCCCTCCTGCGGATGAGGTGGTTGCGGATCAGCCGCCCGTTGTGCCGAGTTCTTTCCAAAAGCGAAACAGGCCTGAGTCTGCTGGTAGCGGCAGAACCTACTTCCTGAAACGGGCTGCGGTTAAGCCTCGCCGGCTGCTCTTTAAGGGGAGAGGCGAGGATATGCGCGCCATTTCGGAGGTGAATTGAATTACAACCATCTCATTCTTTAGCTCTTTCTTTTCCTGAACTATGATCTAATTATTTTTCTTTTCTCTGTAGGCGTCAGAAGAGTCGGACTCTCGAGAGCCGGCCGCTGTTTCTGAAGTCAACCCAGTCCTGACCACTTTAATTAGTGACATGTGTGCCGAGATTATTTCTGCCGGGGTTCTCTCGGCGGCGGCTGAGGGGTCTCACGTGCTGAGGTCTCGACCCAGGGCGATGTAGGCTCTGCTGAACCCGTCCCCGAGACTTCTGAACTTCAGCAGGGTGACGCTGATCCAGTTGTATCTCCTTCCGGGGCGGCTGGGGCAGACGAGCCAGCTGAATTTGACTCGGGTGTCGCTGGCGAAGAGATTATGGCGGCTGTGAGCGAACCTCAGCCTCCGCAACTCTCCCTGGTAAGATAAGCCAAGTCTTGACTAGTGAGAAGGCTCATTCGCTCTATCATCACATCCTTTGGATTAAGCTGATTGATGGTTGCTTTGGATATACAAGTCCTGCTCCTTCACTGCCAATGACGGACATTGTCAGGATAGAGTTCGTCAGAGAGAGTGTGCCTCCTTCCTCTCCATCTTTCATTGAGGGAACTTCCGCTGAATCAATTTTGGGACAGTAGACGGCGGAACGGTCGGGGCGGGGAGAAATGGTCCCCGCACCTTCCTCTGTTCATGTGGCTCCGGAGGTCGACCTTTCCGCCCTGCCGAGTCTCCAAGTCCTTCGGGCTGTGGAGGAGGAATTAGTCGCTATTCAAGCATCTTTTTGCTCGGAACTCGCTTTCCTTGTGGCAGGGGCATCAAGTTCCGGTGCATCCTCTTCGACACTGTCGGCCACTCTTCTTTTGATGTCGTCTTCTTTAGAAGTCCTGGATGAATCGTCAAGGGATGTGGTCGACAGTTTCTATCGCCACCTGTGGTGAGGAGTTGAGGCTGCCTTGGAGAGGGGGATATCATTTGCCTTGGCTCGTCAGTGCGCCTGTGGCTAAATTGAAATCCTTAGAACCCTCCATGGTGGGGCAGGGATAGTTGAGCTCTTAGAGCCCAAATTTCTAGAGGCTGATCAGCTTGTGGCCCAGTTTCAAATACTGCGACCAGTTGATCTGTCTTCGGCGATAGATCAGGTGCGTGCCTTCCTCATAACTGCCATGGAGAAGGTAAAGGTTGCTCGGGATACGGCCAAGCCGACTATAATGAAGGACCTCCGTACTCTGTCTCTGCAGTATGATCAGCTGAGCTGCAGGGGAGAGGATTGCGTGGCTCGGGAAGCGGCCGCCTCCCGCGGGATAATCGACACAATGGAGCAGATCCTCGAGCTCCAGAGAAAATTAGCTTTCTTGGAATCTGAGCTCGAGGCTGCCCGCACGGATAAGGAGCTGATTGTTCAGGAGGCTGACAAAGTCACCCGGACTTCTGCTGGCCTGGAGCGGGCTTTGAAGAAGCTTGAAGATAGCTGGCAGGCACACGCACACCTGGATGACGCGGAGCGGTTGACTCAGGAGGCCGAGCGCCTGGCCAAGCAACGATTTGAGCGGTCGACGGCCCTACTGAGGGACCGTCTCAGAGAATTATGTATTGCCGAACCATAGTCGGCCTTTCTTTTTGACAGGGACGTGGTCCCAAAAATGTAGTACTTTTTGACCTAAATAAACGACTTTGTTTGCATCATCTTTTATCTGTTGTGCTTGTACTGCATCTTTGGTATTATGTGTTTGCCCTACTGGGGGACTATTTTTGGACCTATTATCCTTGGCATACCTTGGTTCTAGGTATGGAAAATAAGTTTGATTCGGGATACCTAGAATGATTCTACGGTAAGGTGGCCATGGAAGTTCTTGGTATCGGGCGAAAGAATGCCATGGGGCAGCTGGGCCCCAGAGGCATGATGAGAAAGGAGCTGCATGTACTAAAGAACTTTATACAAGATTTGTGGTCAACAGAGGATATTTGTGGTCAACAGAGGACATTTGTGGGCCTGTTATCCTTGGCGTACCCTGGGTTTTTTTCTTCTTTCGGGTACGGATAATAAGTCGAAGGAAAACCGACATACTTACTCAGAGGTAATGAGGACGTGGCAAGTATGGGGGTTTTACTGCGGGATCTTCCTGCTCAGAGGTAATGAGTATGTGGCAGGAGTGGACTTAGCGGAGGATACATAGAACAACTCAGAGGTAATGTGGACGTGGAAGTTCTATGCAGGGGTGATTTGTTTTTTTGGCGAAAAAGAAACAACTCAGAGGTGACATCGACGTGGTTGTTTCGGAAAATTTGTAGACCTGTTACCCTTTTTATGCACGAAAAGTGCGGCTAGCAGATCATGAAGGAAATGCTCTTTTAGGGAGGAAGTTCAGAGGTATGATCATACGTGACTTACTACCCAAAATATGCGATATAGATTCATCTGGAGTGACCAGAGTGTAAGTTCAGCGGTACCTGTGGGTACATAACTCAACTATCTGGGAGATTTGGAGTCAAAGTGTAAGTTCAGCGGTACCAGAAGGTACATAACTCAACAATCTGGGAGATTTGGAGTCAGAGTGTAAGTTCAGTGGTACCAGAGGGTACATAACTCAACAATCTGGAAGATTTGGAGGATGTCATTTTAGACATAATACTTCTTCAGGAACTTGCCTTTGATGGGCAACATGAGCAAGTCTTCATTTTATTTTGTGAGCCGGTAAGCACCATTGGAGAATACAGCCTCGATGACAAATGGGCCTTCCCACTTTGGCTGGAATTTGTCGACGGTTTTGTGAGTCATAACCATCGGCCTCCGAACTGCCAGAACGAGATCGCCCATTTGGAATGTTCTGATTTTAACCTTCTTATTAAAAGCTCCCAAGATATGTGCTTGGTACAGTTCGATTTGTTGTTGAGCTAACAGGCGCTTCTCATCAAGGGCCTCCAACTCTTGTAGCCGGCGACGGTAATTATCATCCGTCATCAATCGATAGGTGAGGGCAATACGGAGCGAGGGGATTTGAGTCTCCAGTAGGAGAACTGCCTCACTCCTATATACCAGAGAGAATGGTGTATTCCTGGTGGCCGTCCAAACTATTGTACGGTATGCCCATAAGCATTCACCAAGCTTCTCATTCCAGTCGCATTTGTTGGAAGACACGAACTTCTTGAGCAGCTTGATTATAGTTTTATTGAATGCTTCTGCAAACCCACTCGCTGTCGGATTATACGGTATTGAAGCAACATTCTGGATTCGGTGTTTGTCGCAGAACTGATAGAAGGCGTGGGTTACGAACTGCGGACCATTGTCGTTGATTATCCTTCAGGGCAGTCCAAAGCGATAGATGACGTAATGCTTGAGGAAGTTGATCACGTTTGAAGTCTTCACTTCTGCCAGCAGAATAGCCTCCGCCTATTTGGAGAAGTAATCTGTGATTGCGAGTATGAAGCGATGTCTTCAGAACGAAGGTGGAGTGATCAGACCAATGATGTCCATTCCCCATGCTTCGAATGGCCAGGATGCCACCATCGGATGTAGAAACTCGGATGGCTGGTGGATGAAATCTGTATGGACTTGACCGGCTTTGCACTTTCTTGCATAGTCTATCGCATCTGCAACCATCGTGGGCCAGTAATAGGCCATTCGGTAAAGGCGGTCTTGCAATTTCGGGCCAGGCTGATGGATCCCACAGACGCCGTCGTGAGCTTCGCGTACAGCTTCTTTGGCTTCTGTATTTGACATATACCGAAGCAGTAATCCATCATATGATCGCCGATACAGCATTTTCGTCTTTGTATCGTAAAAGAATCTGAGGGAACGTCTTCTGATAGAAGTGGCTTCCTTTGGATTCTCGGGCAAGATGCCATAGATTACGAAGTCTACGAATGGTTGTCTCCAGTCTGGTGCTTCGTCGACCGTCTGAGCAGAATAACTTGCTACAAATTGAACGTTATTCTTGGGACAGACCAACTCATGGCCTATCACGTCCACCAAGTGATGAGCATGATTCGGAACCGCTAAGGAAGCGACTAGACCTGCTAAGGCATCGGCTTCGATATTTTGGAGTCTGGGAATATGTTCTATGAAGAACCCTTCAAATGACAAAATGATGTTGATCGCTATTTGGTGATAGGGGATCATATCTTCATGGCGAACTTCGTATGAACCTCGGATCTGATTGACGATTAACTATGAATCACCGTACGCTTCAAGGTACTCTATCCCCAGCTCCTTTGCAAGACGGAGGCCAATTACCAAAGCGTTGTACTCGGCCACGTTGTTTGAATAGGGTTCCGTGAGGGAGTAAGCACGATTGATCACCAGCCCGGAGGGAGAAATCAGTACCACTCCGACTCTAGCGACGATATTACCCTTGGGCCCAGTTCTGGAAGCGCCGTCGAAGAACATTCGCCATACGGCATCATGAGAGGCCACATTTGTATTGGCGACCTCATCTGGAATCTCTTCGTCTATTCTGGTTGACTCCGAACCTGGATGAGATGCTAAAAAGTCTGCTAGAGCTTGACCTTTAACAGCCTTCCGCGGGACGAAGATCGTGTGGTAGGAAGACAATATTATCGCCCAGGTAGCGAGACAAGAGCTGAGTGCACCTGGCTTGATCATGAGGACCCTGAGGGGGTTAACTCTTGATACGACATGGATGGTTTGTCCCGTGACGTAGTGTCGCGTCTTCTGAATGGCGAACACCAGAGCAAGGCACTCCTTCTCCACGGCAGTGTATCTATGCTCAGGCTCCATCATCATTCGGCTGAGGTAATATATAGCTTGCTCATGGCCTGCATCATTGTTTTGTGCTATTAAAGCACCGAGAGAATGCCCCATTGCTCGTACATAGAGCAAGAATAGTTTTCCAGCAACCGGGGCCACCAGGACTGGAGGGTTCGACAGATATTCTTTGATGCTGTCGAAGGCACGCTGGCATTCTTCATCCCATACAAATGAAACACCCTTCTTCATGAGGTGGGTGAATGGCTGACATCGTCCGGAGAGGTTAGAGATAAACCTCCTGATGTAAGCTAGCCTCCCTTGAAGGCCTCAGAGTTTACGAAGATTTCTCGGGGGACCCATCTCCATGATTGCCTTTGTTTTCTCAGGGTCTATGTGGATTCCCTGGGCAGTAATGATAAAACCCAGGAATTTTCTTCTAGAAACGCCCAAGAAGGATTTGGTAGGATTCATCTTCAGGTTATGCACTCGTATCTGGTTGAATACCGTCCTCAGATCCTGCAGATGGCCTCCCTTAGAACGGCTTTTGACAGCTATATTTTCGACGTAACACTCCACGGTATTACGTAGGTGATCTCTAAAAGTGACGCTCATAGCTCGTTGGTATGTGGCATCGGCATTCTTTAAACTGAAGGGCATGACGGTGTAACAGTACATGCCAATCGGTATTCATAATGATGTGTGCTTCTCGTCGTCAGGAAACATCTTGATTTGGTTGTATCCTGAGAAGCCATCCATGAATGACATGTGCTCAAAGCCACATGTGTTGTTGATCATGATGTCCGTGATGGGAAGAGGGAACTCATCTTTGGGACATGCTTCGTTTAGATTTCGAAAGTCGATGCAAATTCGAATCTTTCTATTCTTTTTGAGGACTGGTACTATATTGGCGACCCAGTCTGCATGTTGCTCCTTCCGGATGAAGCTGCTGGCTATCAGTTTGTTGACCTCAGCTTTGATAGAGTTCATGATGCCCGGGCCGAAATGTCTTTGCTGTTGCTTGACCGGTTTTGCGTCTGGATGAATGTTGAGTTTGTGGAGTGCAACCTCGGGGTTTAGTCCTGGCATGTCTTCATAACTCCAAGCAAACACGTTAATATATTCTTTGACGAGTTGTAGTAGCGATTCCCGCTCTTCGTCTGTCAGACTTTTGCTAACGAAGATTGGTTTTAGGGAAGACTCATTGCCGAGGTCAACTTGCATGACCTCATCTTCAGTAAGGGGCTCTCTTTGTTCGAACTACTTTTCCCATTGTGCATCTAGCTATTGGGCCCACGGCTCTAACTCAAGAAGTTCAGGAATGTCTTCATCTTCTTCATAGGCATCGGCAAATGCCATATTGACAGACAAGACTTGCCTGAATATGTCCTCGATGCTGACATCCGAATCAAAAGTTGGTGATCCGGTTGAGTGTGAATGCCAGTCGCATTTCTCATATGAGCTTTCAGGGGTCGTTGCAGGTGTAACATAACCTAGCCGACATCTGGTCATGTTGTAGTAATCCCGTGGTTTTCCAGTCGGGACTGGTAACTGTAAGGGTAACCGCTGACCAGTGCCGTAATTTAAGCATGGTGTAGTCTCCAAATCATATCCCTATTTTTGTATGAGATACTTGGATTGAGAGCTATACAGATAAAGGGGTAGTCTCCCAGCGTCGGGTTCGAGATTGACTTCTTCTATCCTGAAGGGTTGTGGATCATTCTTCCGGCCGAAGATGATTGGATGGTCCTCTCCCTCGACTATGAAGCAGGCGTCTTCCCCGGGAGTATGTTAGTTTGTAGTGTAAACATTTGTCACCTGTATGTGTAGGTGGGTACCTATATCGTGTTCCATGGCATATATTGTACAAAGCTTATTAAGCTCGAGGTAGTTCAAAGATAGCCCTTTATTGATGAAGTAAGGTATCTTTTCTAGTAGAATTACATCATCTGCGGATGGAACATCAATATGAGCAGCCATATACTTGGTCAGCTCTGACTCTTCTTCGGCCACCCCCTATGTCAACGAAGATTGGAAGGATGACTTGGGCAGCTTAATCATCAGAGGCTCTACTAGTGGAGCAGAATGTGGAATCGTTGGCATACTAGTGACCCCCAGTTTGGTGCTCGGTACTGGGCGGAGAGTTGTTGGCTGGCTAGCAGTCCCCGGCTTAGCGTTCAGCTGCCGATTCATTCTGGGAAGACGAATCATCATCGGCTTGACAGAGGGATTGAGCTCCTCTGTTTATTGCTGGTTAGCTCTAGGCAGCCTGATTGTTAGTGGCTCTGTCGTAGGTCTTGGCGCTTGGCCAGACCTTGGCAGTCGGATTATCATCTGCCCTTCATGTGTAGAGAGGCTGATTGCATCCTTATGCAGAGTGGCTGTAAGGGGTGCAGTTCTGCCAGCTTTGCAGGCTTTGAGGTAGATCATCAGAGGTTCTTCCGATCCAGCTGCCGCCTCAGTTTGAGCTTGAGTATCTTCTTCAACAAGGTGCCTTTTCGACTTCTCGTACAAGCATTAATCTGAGTAGTAGGATTCGACCCCTTTAAAGGGATCGATGTCGGCAAATTTTGTCCTCACGAAGCTGTGCTTGTCGACGTACTTGAAGCACTGGTGCAGTGTGGAAGGCACGATCATGTAATCGTGCATCCAAAGATGCCCCAGAAGAATATTGTAGGAAGTATCCGTATCTATGACATAACAGGTCACTTCTGATTGAAGGTCGCCGATTTGTCACTTCAGACGAATCTTTTCGATCAGATAGCTTCTGCCTGAATTGAAACTGCTGATGGCAGTGCTTATCGGCGTCAGGCGACGCATTGGGATGCACAGATGGTGCATCAGGCTCTTCGGGATGATGCTTATGGAAGAACCGAGATCAATATGCATCTGATCTACCTTGATATCGCCAATGTATCCAGTATAATATAGAGGGCGATCTTCCAGGTTGGTCTTGATAAGCATATCCTGCGGAGTGAAGACAATGTTGGGCATTGCACCTGTGCAAGCACTGTCCTGGAGATCTGCAGGTGAGCTCTCCTCGGTGAGATTGGACTGAGCCAGATATGCGTTGGCATTCTAGAGTGCCTCGCTCAGTGCGGCACGAACATCTTTGGAGAGTCTGAGGAGCTCGTATAGCGACAATTTGGCCGGTGTGTTGGCCAATTGCGCCAAGATGTCAAAGTTGTAGGGCCTCTCCAGCCCATGAGGTGCCTCTTTTTGGAGTGGTTTGTCAAACCGAGTCTTCTTCGGCCTAGGCTTGTCGGTCTTCGGAGGCTGAGAAGGTCCTGGAGCATCAGCAGTAGCCGGCTGATGATCTTCAACTGAGTTATCCGGTGTTGGTTGGGATTGTGATCCCGACCGGGTGACGACAACTGTGGCTTCTTCGACCTTTGCCGAGATTGTGCGACATGATTTGACTTTCCCACTCTTCTTCTTACTGGTGGAGGGTGGTGTGGACTGAGTCACTTCAGGTACCAGGTCCGGATGGACCCACATGACCTTCCCTCGTGATGTGGTAAGGGGCACTAGACCAGCAGCTTGGTCTCGGGGAGGTGGAAGATTAGCAACCTCTATTGTTGCCCGAGGGATGGGTACTATGCCGTCTTGAGTCTTTGTCGGAGGGAAGCTGCCGAAATGTACTGACACCATGTTGGCTGCCACGGTCACCTCTTCAAAATCAATGGCCAGGGCCTTAGAATCGATGAGATGCTGGATGTATCATTTCAGTTAGAAGCAGTCTTGCGTAGCATGGTGGACGTAGCGATGGTAGTGACAGTACTTAAGGCTCTCCATTTCTACCGGCCGAGGTTCCCGTCTTGGTGGGGGGAGCTGAACTCTACCCCCTTGTATGAGCATGTCCAAGATGGGCTTGACATAGCTGTCCTCGAAGGAGTAGGTCATCTGAAGCCACTGCTTTTCTGTCGGCTTTGGTTCAGGCTTCTGGGCTGTGTCGGCCACCATAGCCTGCTTGCCCTTGTTGTCTCGGTTGTTGGAGGAATTACCGCCGTTGTTGTTGTTGGCATTAGGGCGTTTACCCTTGTCCTCTCCCTCCGAGATGTGCAGTCCCAGTTGGCGAGCTTTCTTTAATTTGTCTTCTGCGCCAGTAGCACTGATGATGAACGTCTTCCAGTCCTTAAACTGACTTTCGTCCATCCAGAGGCTGATTATGGGGAGCAACCTCTTTTGGCTAATTTCAAGTAAGGAGGAATCAGGGTTACCGGAAGACAACTTCATCGCGGTTTGGCAAAACCGCTCAATATAATTCCTTGTCAGCTCTTTTTCTTCTTTAACAACGTCCATGAGGGTGGACATCATCACGTCTTGTCCTACTTCATAGAACCTCTCCAAGAACATGCATTTGAAGCCGGTGAAGGAATGGATGCAGTTGTCCGAAAAGTTATGGTACCAGTCGAAGGCGACCCCTTCCAATGTCCCGATGAACAATCGCGTAAGGATGGCGTCGTCATGGGGCAGATGGTCGGTTATGACCTCGAAGTAAGTGATGTACCGGCTTGCAGAAGTCTTGCCATCATAGGGATTGATGTTGAATGGCTTATATCTTGGTGGAAAGGGAACATCTCTCCATGCAGCAGGATACGGTTGCCGTATTCTGAGGTCGTGGGAGGTTTCTCGAGCGTAAAACATAGTCCGGAGCTCCTGGACCTCTCTTCTTGCCTCCCTGGCCTCGTCTGTAGTGGTGGTAGCTGATATTTCAGGAGGATTATCACCCGGGTTTGGGGCAGCTGAGTTTGAGTCTGCATTGACCGCGGGACCCAAGCTTGTTTGGCCAGGCGTCATTCATTGCAGAGTTGGAAGGGCCGCTTTGATCTCGTCCAGGGACTTGACCAAGGTATGCAGTATGGCCTCCAGAGTGTCGATGCGTTGGCGATCATTGGGACCGTCTAGGTCGTTGTTCGTCATGAACGCCATCCTCACATGATAAAAAATGAAAGGAATGGTGGACGACGTTCCCTCCAAATCATACCCTTGTACAGAGAAGTCGTCAGGGTATGTGGGAATGTTATCCCCTAGTTCGAACTCAGAAGGAGTGGTACCTCCAGCTTCAGAGCTTGCCTCGTCTTGAGAGTTGTGGACGTCCTCGGGGACTTCGGAACCTGCTGCATCTGTTGGGGGAACTGTTTCCCCTGGATTATCTTCTTGGAACACCGGATTGTCGTGGATGTTCGGAGGAGTGCTACCCCCGGCTCCAGCGCCTCCAGAGATGTGGACGACGAATCTCCAAGTGTGGCAGATTTCGTCTTTGAGTGGGTACCTTGGTAAACTCCTCCTGTAATAGTCGTGGACAACTGCTTAGAAGAGGGTTTCTTGGTTACGTGGTTGAGATTTTCAGGCTAGAGTCATTTGTTTTCTTTTCTCTCCCGCCGCCAAGGATTTTCTGAGCAGAATTACAGGAGGCGATGAGAAGCGGCTCATCCTCTGAGCTTGGTTGTTGCAGTCATTGGAAGACGGATTATCGGTCTTCTTGTACTGCCGCGTTGTTGCAGCAGCAGTTGACAATGACTTGGGTGCAGTGATGTCCATGGAAGGATTCTTTGCACACCGAGGCTTCTTCTCTGCACACCGAGGCTTCTTGTACTGCCACGTTGTTCAAAGACGTATAACTAATACTCAATAAATCATAAATATCACAACTTGAAATTGAAATCAATTTTATATTTGCTCAAAGACGTATAGCTATAATCCAATAGATCATAAATATCAAAATTCGAAAATCAAAACAATTTCTTAAATCAATTGTGTATAGATTCCAACTATTTTTTTCTGCAGCATAAAAATAAAATCCTATCAATCCTCTTATGATCACTACTTAGAAATCTCAAGATTACAACTTCCTTAGATATCCTATTTTACAAATTACTAATAAGTAAATCACAATTTTTAAAAAACAAAGCCTTTTTAATTCCATTAGAGTCTTAAATATTTTCCAATTGCCAATGTAAGCCTTCTAGCCATATGGTTGACCAATAAGTATATAGTAGTGTAGTCATCTTTCTAACTGTCACTAAGCACGAAAGATAAGAATTTACGGTAGGCGGAATTTAAGCAGGATGCACATCAAGGAGGTCGAACGAGAGTTCAAAATTTGAAGTCAAGAAGGGATGTCAAGTAGGTAGATGAGATTCCAGACTCTAATCCTATATTGTAGGCTTACTTGGTACGGTAAAGTAACCAAACAATTTATCAGGACCTGCATGGGCCACCACAAAAACATATAACGCCCCAGTCCCAAATACTTGAGACTAGATACGTATCATGCCAGCTGTTTACATACGAGTAAATATACGGCTCGTATGTATACATAAGCTATAAAATGTAGAAAGCCAAGACACTAAATCTTATCCGCAAAGATAATTAATAATATAAAAGCAACTTTGAGTTTGTCATGTATACAATCGTTAGGCGGAGATAAATCCACTGCCAACTAATTTAAATAAGGAAGAATTGTATAAGAAAATGATTGGTCGAACGAAGGAGATGACGACCCATAAAGCAACATCTCGAAGAATAGAGCGCAAGTCATAGCCTTAGCTAGAGCACCTGCAAAAAACATGAACACACACCTGGGGAAAAACCAGGTCCTCAGAGGGACGTAACAAGACACATAATATCATGCCATAACTGAATAGTAAGAGCTCAATAGAAAATATACATGCGTAAAGGGTCCTAACCATTCTATGTGATATACACTTTGAGAAGACAATGTTCTACGCATGAGCTTAGGTATTCAGCATAGATGGAGATAGAGTGGTAGTAGGTAGCGCTCACAAGAGACACTATCGACCATGGACAGAAAGTAGCTCTCATACGAGAACTATCGGCCCCGGGGCAGTAAGTAGCGCTCATACGAGACACGATCGGCCCAAATCTATATGTGTACTGAACATGTAGCCCCTATGCTAATAATTGTCTCCCCCCTCCCCATGATACTATACATGGGTCGTCTCCACGACACTATTTAATCCTTAATAACTGCCAAGTCTCCTACACAATTCTATCAGCAGTTATATCCTAACGTACGGCCTGTATGCACCGATGTACGGTCGGCATGCAAGTTCGCATCTATATACGACTCACAACTCACTCATAATCCGTGGCACATCGTGACAGTTTATGAGATGCACTAAACATACGGTGGTCCCTTAACTCTAAGTCAATTGCATAAAATATAGTAATTTGTATCTACATATAGTTTTGAAAGAACAACATAAAGAAAAAATCATGCATGATATTGAGCAAGAAATTAAACAGTAAAGGCAAGGTGTCTTGCCTGAGGTCCTTGCTGGTGAAACCGATAATCCCGTTGCGTTCAGACAGTCCATTTGGCTATGGCAAATATGGAGAAGTTCGGGTTCTCAAGAAAATGAAATAATTAATTAGTCATGATTAAAAGGATGAAAGAATTTGATTAAGGGTTTAGTCACAAGGTCAAGAATATAGTTTATTTATAAAATATTTATAGCTATTTAGAATATTACTTTAGGAAACAATTTTTTTTTTAAATATATAAATACTTAGCAAAATATTTATGAACTTATTTAGAAATTATTTAAAACTTTAATGAATATTTGAAACCCGTTTAAGAAAATATCTACCTCTACTATAACGAGAAATAAAAGATCATTACTAATATTGGGTCAAAATAATATACGTATAGTATTTTGGAAAAATCATAAAAATCAATTTAAATGTCTCAAATTGTCAAAATATAGATATTGTATATATCCCTCCAAAAATAAGTTTTAATAATATCAATAAAAATGTTAATAATAATAAGAATCATAATAATGGCAATATCAGTTGGCAAAATAATAATAATAATAATAATAATAATAATAATAATGATAATAATAATAATAATAATAATAATAATAATAATAATAATAATAATAATAATAATAACAGAACAATAATACTACTTAATAATAATAATAATAATAATAATAATAATAATAATAATAATAATAATAATAATAACCCACTTAAATAAACCATACTTGTTCTCTTCCTCATGTGCTGTTGGAAATAAGAAAGGGAAAAAGGAGAGAGGTGGAGAATAGGGGGTTTCTCACCGAGGTAGGGGTCGGCATTGACGTGGCACGGCGGTCGCCGGTGCATGGGGAGTCCCGATCTGGACCGAGGCGGCGCTGAAGCGGGGCGGCTGGAGCGCGCGGGCGGAGGACAAGGCCTTGGGCGGCGGCGGACGCTCGGGTCGCGACGGCCATCGGCATCGCCGGAGGAGGAAGAGGATGGGGACGCGGGGATCTAGGTGGCGACGACGATCGAAGGCGGTTCGGGTTTGGACGACGACGGTTCGTGAAGGATAGAGCGGCTGAGGGTTTCGCCGAGGCGGCGGAGGGAAGTTCGACGTGGCTGGGCGGAGCTGCTCCTGGTACGACGGAGGACAGCACCGTTGCGGAGGCGCGCTCCGGGCAGAGGCCGGCGGAGTAGAAAAGGATTGAGGTGGTCGAAGTAGGGAGGATCTCACTGGAAGGGCGGTGCTCGGGGATCGGAGGCGGAGGCGCTTCTCGTCGTCGGCGGTGGGGAAGTCACCGGAAGGAGGCGGTGCTGCGGTCGCTTCAACCGCACGGGAGGCGGCGCGGTGGTGATACAGCGGCCGAACTGCTGTTCATCGGATTTGGGAGGCGCTCAAGGACGCGGCCGCGTGGGTCTACGGCGAAGTGGCTCGCCGGAGGTGAGGTTCTGTTCCCTCCCTTTCTCTTTTACTTGTTGTGGACTTTGGGGACGGTGATTGGGTTCGACGGCGATGTTGGCGTCGGGTGGCCGGATGGTTGTGTTTGTGGTGTCGAGAGGGGCTGTTGGGGTCTGGTCGGGTAGATGGAGGTGATGGCAGGCGAGGAGCGAGGTTGGTGGTGATCGGGTTGAAGGAGGCGAAGGGGATGATGGCGATGGCAACAGTGGTGGTGTTGACGGTGGCAGCAATGGCGGGACGGCCAGCTTGCTAGGGTTAGGATTAGGGCCGAGGCCCGGGGTTGTCGGACAGGGCCAAGTGTACATGTAAAAGAAAAAGTAGTGGATGGAAAATTGCGACACCGACACGATGTACGGATTTTGTGAAAAAAAATGGTTGTAGAGAAAATTATGGAGGAGTACCTGCCTATTTATAGGATGTGGGAATTCCCATTAGGATAAGGATTGGGATTGTGTAAATCCCTCCATTAGATAATAATATTAAATTCAAATTCACTTAAACTAGTTTAAAAATCATTTTTAAATTTAAAGCTACAAGTCAATAAAATCTTTTCCAATTTAAATCATCGTTATTTATTAAATATGAAATCGAACAATATTTAAAATATCTTTTTTAAAATAATAAAATAATGATAATAATTAATTTCGAAAATGAAAATAATATTTAAATATTTGAAATACTTTTTTTTGTAATTGAATAGAATAATTACGTTTTTGAAAACTAAAATATACACGAAATTAAATTTCATGTACCTCGCAAATAGAATATTTAAATAAATCATATTTTTCTAAATTACCAATAAAATAATTAATAGCCTTTTTATAATAAAATAAATTTTGGCAATTGCGACGCGACAAATAAATATTATTATCTATGCAAAGGAATCTTTTTAAAAATAATTGTAAATAAAATATATATCGTCTCGAAATTTTGCATACTACGTACAAATACGAAAATCGCGAACTCATACGCGATGTAAAATTTAGAAAATAAAAGTTGATTCCAAATTAATTTGAAGAAAAAAAATATCATAGTAAAAATTTAGGGGGTTTACATCCTACCCAACTTACAACAATTTCGTCCTCGAAATTAAGAATAAGTAGGGGTGAGAAGGTACGAGGGAAAGACAACACAATCATTGGGCGAGGCAACGAAACGACAAATATGCTTTAAAGAAAAAATCATGATTTCGATAACGACGAAATAATTCACGATTTTGGAACTGAACGGGGGTTGCTAGTCAAGGTAAAAAAAGATCATGATAGTACGATGGGAGTAGCTTAAGTGGATATTTTGGGGACTTGGGGGATAGGGCTCTTTCGGAGAAGGTTGCATGGCAAGTGTCTAGGTTGAGGGCACAAATGAAAGGATGATAGGAATCATTCCAGTGATTAGGGGTCACGGTAGAAGTTATAGGGTCGAGGAATAGGATGAAAAGTTTTAAGACGAGGATATAACCATGGGTTGGTAATGGTTAACTACACGTGGCCATAGGTGATAGGGAACTAAAGGGGATGTCAACTATGAGTGTTTGTCTTTCTAATATAGGCGAAATACGAATAATAATGAGTTTGAAGAAGATATTATTGAATACGGATAAGTGGTTCAAAGACGATGGAAAAATTTCAAGTAGAATTGTCAATGTAGTAGCGGATGAGACTCTAGGGCCAGGTTTAGCTATGTCTCAATCTACGTTTGAACAATATTCAAAAAGCGAACCAAGTGCACTATGGTTGATCAGACCATAATACGTTGGTTCCGATTAGACAATATATTAGTGGGCACCCACATTAAACATATGTCATGATCAAGCTTGATAAAGGATACGCTTGCAAAACTAAGCTATTTTAGCATCATAGGTAGGTAAAATAATAATTAAAGGGTAATGATGAAAGA
Organism: Iris pallida; assembly: GCA_029216955.1. Taxonomy (NCBI): domain Eukaryota; kingdom Viridiplantae; phylum Streptophyta; class Magnoliopsida; order Asparagales; family Iridaceae; genus Iris; species Iris pallida. Next base: position 8,923,782 of record JANAVB010018799.1, on the reverse strand, counting down.
AATCAATTAGTCCCAAATTTTTATAAAATCTAAGTTTCGCCCAAAATTTGGGCCTATGCAGTCGGCTTGGTTTACTAGATAAGTTAGGGTCCACTGAATTCTATGGTCCAAGTAAACCTATCAATGTGGTCCACAAAAGGTTGGTAAGGTCGGGAGGTATTCTACCCAACTTACAAGAGTTAAACTAGTAGTGTAAAGGGGTCAATGGGTCAAGCAATCAAGGTAAAGCGCAAGTCAAGCATTACACATCGGGTGGAAAGAATTGAGTCGAGGTCGAGTCTCATCTATAGTTAAAATAATATATTAGTTTCACGGTAGGGTTTAGAGTTCAGTCTTTTTGACCCGAAAGTCGTAACATGAAATTAGAGTACAAGAAAATGTGTTTTAGTGGCACGTGATATACCTACATGAATGTGGGCTCGTGTAGGTCTTGCTTGTGAAATTTGTGGGAAGGAAACGTCTAGTGTTGTGCTCCAAATATCCAAGTCACGGTAAAGGACACAAAATAATTAAAATAGAAAGTGGAAATTCATGAAATAATGATTAACGCACAAAGTAAATGACCAAGTTAACGCATGAAATAATGATAATTCATATTCTAGTAGATCAAGGCAAAATAATTTAGGAATACCATTTCTAGAGATATGACAGCCACTTGATGGGGTATGATCAAGGAACAATCCAATTATTTCTCAAGTTTCAAATGGTTAGAAAGTCACGACAAAATCTAGATTTGAGGGAATGTCGAGGAAGTCAAGATTGGAATATAACCATATGATCTTGGAGATGACTAACAATACTTGTATGTACACTACTATCATGGTCGTGAGGGATATGGCAATTAGTATGGAATACTCCTAACTCATTAGAGTTATCTTAGTGGTAAATTTTTTTTAACTGGAGTTTCCTCAAAAAGTCTCTTAATAAATTTTTTTAAAAACAATAAACCACAAAAATTGTATTTACTCTAAGCTGCCCAATTAGATTATGGCTAACAATTTCATTTCCTTTAATAATCTCAAAGTAAACTTTTACCATATTACTACTAACTTTTTCCAAAACTTAATGTTCAATCCAACTATTGAAATCAAGATTTCATAATTCACGAATCCATAAAAAACTCATAATCAATCAAAATTTTTAAAACCCAAAATTTTTCAAATAACTACAAAAAGACTCTTAGCAAGAAAAATAATCTCAAAATTGAAGTTCAAATATCTTAATGCACTTATCAACCCTAATTCGATAACATGAAATTTGTTTTTTTAGCCAATTTATTGATAATCTCAATCAAAACCTCTTTACTCAAAATCTAAATAGATTTGTAAATCATAAATCACATGCCACAATTTAAAATTTTAAAATCTTCCTCAAAAATTATTTTTATATCTTCCAAAATATTTTAAACCCAAAATAAAGGAAAATTTGCTGCTTCCACTTAAAATTTGAAATTTAAGAAACATACTAATCGTAAGTTGCACGAGAATAATTTCTACTGCTACATTTAAAATCCAAGATCATTTTCAAACCAAATTTATAACTGTTCAAAGGCATATAACTAATACTCAATAAATCATAAATATCACAACTTGAAATTGAAATCAGTTTTATATTTGCTCAAAGACGTATAGCTATAATCCAATAGATCATAAATATCAAAATTCGAAAATCAAAACAATTTCTTAAATCAATTGTGTATAGATTCCCACTATTTTTTTTCTGCAGCATAAAAATAAAATCCTATCAATCCTCTTATGATCACTACTTAGAAATCTCAAGATTACAACTTCCTTAGATATCCTATTTTACAAATTACTAATAAGTAAATCACAAAATTTTTTATTTTTAAAAAAGCCTTTTTAATTCTATTAGAATCTTAAATGTATTCCAATTGCCATTGTAACACTTCTAGCCATATGGTTGACCAATAAGTATATAGTAGTGTAGTCATCTTTCTAACTGTCACTAAGCACGAAAGATAAGAATTTACGGTAGGAGGAATTTAAGCAGAATGCAAATCAAGGAGGTCGAACGAGAGTTCAAAATTTGAAGTCAAGAAGGGATGTCAAGTAGGTGGATGAGATTCCAGACTCTAATCCTATATTGCAGGCGTGCTTGGTACGGTAAAGTAACCAAACAATTTATCAGGACATGCATGGGCCACCACAAAAACATGTAACTCTCCAGTCCCAAATACTTGAGACTAGATACGTATCATGCCAGCTGTATACATACGAGTAAATATACGGCTCGTATGTATACATAAGCTGTAAAATGTAGAAAGCCAATACACTAAATCTCATCCACAAAGATAATTAATAATATAAAAGCAACTTTGAGTTTGTCATGTATACAATCGTTAGGCGGAGACAAATCCACTGCCAACTAATTTAAATAAGGAAGAATTGTACAAGAAAATGATTGGTCGAGCGAAGGAGATGACGATCCATAAAGCAACATCTCGAAGAATAGAGCGCAAGTCATGGCCTTAGCTAGAGCACCTGCAGAAAACATGAACACACACCTGGGAAAAAACCAGGTCCTCAGAGGGACGTAACAAGACACATAATATCATGCCATAATTGAATAGTAAGAGCTCAATAGAAAATATACATGCGTAAAGGGTCCTAACCATTCTATGTGATATACACTTTGAGAAGACAACGTTCTACGGAGGAGCTTAGATGTTCAGCATAGATGGAGAGAGAGTGGTAGTAGGTAGCGCTCACAAGAGACACTATCGACCATGGGCAGAAAGTAGCTCTCATATGAGAACTATCGGCCCCGGGGAAGTAAGTAGCGCTCATACGAGACACTATCGGCCTAAATCTATGTGTGTACTGAACATGTTGCCCCTACGCTAATAACTGTCTCCCCTTCCCATGATACTATACATGGGTCATCTCCACGATACTGTTTAATCCTTAATAACTGCCAAGTCTCCTACACAATTCTATTAGCAGTTATATCCTAACGTACGGCCTGTACGCACCGATGTACGGTCGGCACGCAAGTCCGCATCTATATGCGACTCACAACTCACACACAATCCGTGGCACATCGTGACAGTTTATGAGATGCACTAAACATACGGTGGTCCCTTAACTCTAAGTCAATTGCATAAAATATAGTAATTTGTATCTACATATAGTTTTGAAAGAACAACATAAAGAAAAAAACATGCATGATATTGAGCAAGAAATTAAACAGTAAAGGCAAGTTGTCTTGCCTGAAGTCCTTGCTGGTGAAACCGATAATCCCGTTGCGTTCAGACAGTCCATTTGGCTATGGCAAATGTAGAGAAGTTTGGGTTCTCAGGAAAATGAAATAATTAATTAGTCATGATTAAAAGGATGAAAGAATTTGATTAAGGGTTTAGTCACAAGGTCAAGAATATAGTTTATTTATAAAATATTTATAGCTATTTATAATATTACTTTAGGAAACAAAATTTATTTATTATTTTTTTAAATATATAAATACTTAGCAAAATATTTATGAACTTATTTAGAAATTATTTAAAACTTTAATGAATATTTGAAACCCGTTTAAGAAAATATCTACCTCTACTACAACGAGAAATAAAAATCATTACTAATATTGGGTCAAAATAATATACGTATAGTATTTTGGAAAAATCATAAAAATCAGTTTAAAAGTCTCAAATAGTCAAAATATAGATATTGTATATATCCCTCCAAAATAAGTTTTAATAATATCAATAAAAATGTTAATAATAATAAGAATCATAATAATGGCAATATCAGTTGGCAAAATAATAATAATAATAATAATAATAATAATAATAATAATAATAATAATGATAGTAATAATAATAATGATAATAATAATAATAATAGAGCAATAATACTACTTAATAATAATAATAATAATAATAATAATAATAATAATAATAATAACCCACTTAAATAAACTATACTTGTTCTCTTCCTCATGTGCTGTTGGAAATAAGAAAGGGAAGAAGGAGAGAGGTGGAGAATAGGGGGTTTCTCACCGAGGTAGGGGGTCGGCATTGACGTGGCGCGACGGTCGCCGGCGCATGGAGAGTCCCGATCTGGACCGAGGCGGTGCTGAAGCGGGGCGGCTGGAGCGCGCGGGCGGAGGACGAGGCCTTGGGCGGCGGCGGACGCTCGGGTCGCGGCGGCCGTCTGCGTCGCCGGAGGAGGAAGAGGATGGGGGCACGGGGATCTAGGTGGCGACGTCGGTCGGAGGCGGTTCGGGTTTGGACGACAACGGTTCGTGAAGGACAGAGCGGCTGAGGGTTTCGCCGAGGCGGCTGAGGAAAGCTCGACGCGGCTGGGCGGAGCTGCTCCTGGTGCGGCGGAGGACAGCGCCGTTGGGGGAGACGCGCTCCGGGCGGAGGCCGGCGGAGTAGGGAAGGATGGAGGAGGTCAGAGTAGGGAGGATCTCACTGGAGGGGCTGCGCTCGGGGATCGGAGGCGATGGTTGTGGACTTTGGGGATGGTGATTGGGTTCGGCGACGATGTTGGCGTCGGGTGGCCGGATGGTTGTGTTTGTGGTGTTGAGAGGGGCTGTTGGGGTCTAGTCGGGTAGATGGAGGTGATGGCAGGCGAGGAGCGAGGTTGGTGGTGATCGGGTTGAAGGAGGCGAAGGGGATGATGGTGATGGCAACAGTGGTGGTGTTAACGGTGGCAGCAATGGCGGGACGGCCAGCTTGCTAGGGTTAGGATTAGGGCCGAGGTCCGAGGTTGTCGGACAGGGCCAAGTGTACATATAAAAGAAAAAGTAGTGGATGGAAAATTGCGACACCAACACGATGCACGAATTTTGTGGAAAAAAATTGGTTGTGGAGAGAATTATGGAGGAGTACCTGCCTATTTATTGGATGTGGGAATTTCCATTAGGATAAGGATTGGGATTGTGTAAATCCCTCCATTAGGTAATAATATTAAATTCAAATTCACTTAAACTCGTTTAAAAACCATTTTTAAATTTAAAGCTACAAGTCAATAAAATCTTTTCCAATTTAAATCATCGTCATTTATTAAATATGAAATCGAACAATATTTAAAATATCTTTTCAAAATAATAAAATAATGATAATAATTAATTTCAAAAATTAAAATAATATTAAATATTTGAAATACTTTATTTTGTAATTGAATAGAATAATAAGGTTTTTGAAAACTAAAATATACACGAAATTAAATTTCATGTACCTCGCAAATAGAATATTTACATAAATCATATTTTTCAAAATTACCAATAAAATAATTTATAGCCCTTTTATAATAAAATAAATTTTGGCAATCGCGACGCGACAAATAAATACTTATTATCTATGCAAAGGAATCTTTTTAAAAATAATTGTAAATAAAATATATATCGTCTCGAAATTTTGCATGCTACGTACAAATACGAAAATCGCGAACTCGTACGCGACGTAAAATTTAGAAAATAAAAGTTGATTCCAAATTAATTTGAAGAAAAAAAATATCATAATAGAAATTTAGGGGGTTTACAATGTTGATTGTAACAAATCTGGGCAGTTAATGTTGATTGCACCAAATCTGCATGGTTTGTTAGAAATTGATCTGGGCAGTTAATGTTGATTGCAACAAATCTGTATTGTTATGATTTGTTGGTTGCTCAATCCGAGTGGATAAATCTTAGTCAATCATCGGCCACGTGTCCCAACCGCCATTATGCTGAGAGCCGTACGGGTGGATAAGTTTTAGTCGATCTTCTGCCACGTGTCCCAACTGCCATTATGCTGTAAGCCGCATAGATGGGGTGTCCTGGCAGAGCCGCATGAGTTTGTCCCCGACTACCGATCGACATGAAGGTGGCAGCCGCATGAGAGTGACAGCCGCATAAGAGTGAACCCCAACTGAACCGCATAAGGGTGGCCCCCATAATCCGAGCCGCATGAGAGTGGCAGCAGCATGGGGATAGCCTCCAACTGAACCGCATAAGGGTGGTCCCCACAATCTGAGCCGCATGAAAGTGGTAGCCACATGGGGGTGGCCTCCAACTAAACCGCATAAGGGTGGCCCCCCATAATCCGAGCCGCATAAAAGTGGCAGCCGCATAGGGGTGGCCTCCAACTGAACAGAATAAGGGTGGCCCCCTACAATCCGAGCCGCATGAAAGTAGAAGCCGCATGAGGGGTGGCCTCCAACTGATCCGCATAAGGTGGACCCCGCGACCGAGCCGCATGGAAGTCTTTGAAGCGATCCGCATAAGGAGCTTTGGAATTGGTGGATTGTGCCAGCTATAAAGATTTTATCTCGTCTCTCTAGGAGCACGCCATTATGATAGAGCCATCATTTTACCTTTATGTCAGAGCTGTCAATCCTTCGTTGTCAGAGCTGCCGCCTTTCTGTGTCAGGGTAATTAATGAGCCAGCTGCTTATAGTATTTATGTCCAGCTGTAAAGGCCTATTTTTAGCCGCATGAGGCCACGTGGCTTCCCCTTCATCTTTCTGAGCCGCATGAAGCTCTCGGGTCTTTTGAGCCGCATGAAGGCTCCTTCAGCTATGAGCAGCATGAGGCTGATTTCTGAGCCGCATAAGAATTTATTTATATTTTTCCATGCTTCTAGAATGTTATGGAGAATGCCTACCGTAGGGGTGACCAGGCCCTCAAATATTCGGCGGTTCCGCTCCCGCCATACATGCCAAACTGAGACAGCTAGACAAACTCTGGCGGTCCGGAACCAGTCCTGCCATCGACCCCTGCTATCCCGGAGCACCGTAATGATGTCCCCAATACCCTTCTCGGAGGCGCCCACTCCCAACGCTCTACTCTGCTCCGACCAGATCTACCATACCAGTGTACACTCGAAGAATATGTGCTTTATAGATTCATGGTCCAGACTGCAAAGCACACACTTGGGATCCGGAACCGGCACTCTAAACGAACTAAGGCGATCTCTAGTCAATAGCCGGCCCAGAAGAAGCTTGTATACACAGAGATGCATCTTCCTGCCCAGACCCTTGTACCATACGAACTCATAGTCAGAACCCTGACGAAAGGTACGCCGGATGAGGTTGTAGCAGCTCCGAAATTGGAACTCCCCAGTTCCCGGAGTTGCTCCTGTCGGCTTCCAAATCTACCGGTCAGCAGGTAACGCCGGATCAATGATAATAGAACTAATGATCCCACCCAGCTCCTCGGTAAACCAATAAGACTCCAGCCTCCACTCCCCGTTGAGAATGATCGACTACACGTCAGACCTCGCCTGTCCTTCTGATATGTCAGGGCTCCCCGGATGTCCGATAATGAACACCGATCTATCCAAGGATCCCGCCAGAGGTTCGTACCAGACCCATCCTTTATGACCTTTCGAATTGCAGATTTGAGCACCCCCTGTGTCTCAAGATAGACTTGAACGTGACTGAATGATTATTGTCAGTAGCACACATCCAAAAATTACCCTGCTTCACATATCTGCTATGCATCCAATCCGCCCAGCGAGACCCCCCGTTGATGAATCTCCAAGCCAGCTTAAACACGGAGGCCTCCCTAATCTCCAGCAACGGCCTGAGCCCCACTCCTTCCTCCTTCCTGGGTCGACAGAGCTGCTCCCAGGAGATCGCATGCATACCCCCCTCCAAATAAAATCTGCACAGAGCCGCTCCACTTTCCTAATAGTGGCAACAGGGAGGAGGATGGACTGCAGCCAGAAGTGAGCCACAGCCGTAATCACCGATCGGACCAGCTCGATGCGTCTGCCAAATGACAGACCAGCGGCTTGTCACCCTTTCACTCTCCTCTGGACATACTCCACCAGACTATGACAGTCCTGATCTCGCGCATAGTTGACCATGAGAGGCACTCCTAAGTATCTCATCGGAAGATCACTCCTCTCGATACCCAGCACATCGGCTCGCTCCTCTTCTGGGGACATAAGGAGCTGAAGTACACCCTATTCTTTTTTCTGTTCATCTGAAGGCCCGAGAGGGAATTCAATTCTTCCATAATCTCCGTAAGTGTCTGCAAACCCTCATTAGATGGCTGGATGAACACCAAGAGATCATCTGTATATATAAGGTAGATAACTGGGGGATCCACCCTTCGAAATAAAGGTACCAGCCTGCCACGCTGTACTGCCAGGTCCATCAGACATGTGAAGTATTCCATAACAAGCATGAGCAGGTAAGAGGACAGAGGGTTATTTGTCATTAAAATCATTTGATTGCAATTTCAATTACAAACAGAACATTGTTACAATGTAGGACTTAGATGTAGTCCTAGGAGTACACTTTTGTTTATCTGGGTCCTGTGTCGATGGAGTGAGTGGTAATGCATTGACTCCGTTGACGATCTGACGATAGTTTTTGGTTATCTGAAGGTCTGAGTTGCTCTGGGTGCTGGAGCTTGCGGACAGGAAGAAGACGTTGAGTGTCCCTATCTATGTCTGCCCCACTATGTGTGTCCCTTGAGAAAGAATGATCCCTCTATTTATAAGCAGCAGGTTGGGCTGCTCATGCGCGCATATGTAGGATGCACCTGTACGTGGGGACGCCACGTGGCTGGAGCTGCGGGGGGCACATGGATCATGCACCATCATTTGTGGGTTGAATCCTTCATGCTGTATTTGTGGACTGGCACGTAGCAGGGGAGAGGATCTTTCAGTTGCTGAGATCATGGGTGATTAGCACCCCTTCATAGGCTGATAGCTCAAAGATCTCGGATTTGGTGGAGAGTAATCTGATAGGATGCGCTTGGGACTGGGTGCATGAGAAGACTTTGGCTTACAACCTTCAGGAGTTACGAACCAGTCTGGGCGTACGGCTTTTGAGGCGCATGCGAGGCTTCAGTAGCGACTTGACCTCTGTCTTTAGGGATCAGAGGAAGGTCTGAGGCGCATGGCTCTTGAAGCATGTAACACCCCAGTCCCAAAATACATAGGACCGAGCACGTGAACATGCCAGCTGCATACCTATGAAGCATACTCAATATATGGAATCCTCATATATGCACATAAGCTGTAAATAAAATAATCACAGGCCAGAATAAAAAATCTAATCTCATCACAGCTCAACACAGAAGATAATAGAGTCCAAAATAAATAAATAAGAGTATCAAAAGATAGCCGGGCGAACATGCTCACTCCAAACAGCTATAAAAAATAGTCTCACAAGATCGGAGTCCAACCTCCATAAAATAGAAAGAAATGAGATGTAAAAATAATGTCCATTAATGTCTCAAATATAGAATAGACTAGGAATCAGTAGGGACTGCCTCATCATCAATGTATGATAGCTCCAACGCTGCTCCGTACTCCTGTAGAAAATCGTCTAACCCTGGAGAGATAACCAGGCCCTCAGGGGACATAGCAAGATACAAGAAAATACCATGCCATATAAATTATGATAATATAATAAGAGAAAAAGGTATGCATGCAATCGGGTTACTGACCATTCTACTATAAATATGCAGTTTGAGATACAATCCTTCGACGCATGAGCCCTGGCTGTAAATGGGATCAGCATAGTTCCCATAAAGGGCACCAGGGGCCTATGTCCATAATGCTCTGGAAGTGTCAGAGGGCACCACGTGCAAGGGCTACGTCCATAACGCTCTGGAAAACGTCAGAGGGCGCCTGGAGCCTGCGTCTCCAGAGGAGCGCACATGTAATCAGGGGAGTACAAAGAAGCCCATACGTCAATTATTGTTCTTCCCACCCAATGCCTAGTATCATCATCTCTATGACTGATATGAACCTCTAATAACCGCCAAGTCTTCTAACATGCAACACTATTGGCAGTTACTCCTATCCGTTGCACGCTCCAAAAGTATCAGTGGCCAGCCGACTATGTGGGTACGTGTCCTATATGTGACTCACAACACGTGGTAAGCAAGTGTCAAGGCCGTATGAGATATACCAATACCTCATCATCAAAGGGAAGGTCACTAACTAAGTCAATACAAGAGAAATAAGTAAAAGAGTAAAAACGATCGATAGAGTCGCCTGCCCCAAGTGTGACTTGGACACACAGTTTAAATATCACGAGACAAGAAATGATGAAAATAACAACTAAAAATAAGAATATAATAATCACAGAGGGAGGTGGCAAGGAATCTTGCCTGATGGTGCAAAGTGGCAAGCCCAAGAAATCAGAGTGTCAGCCAAGAAATGTCACAGTCTCCAAACAACTCCGGACGCTGAAACAAAAATCAAAAACACACTCGGTGTAAAAGATACACCTAGGAAATGCCTGTCCAAAAGTCTAATTCTGGAACAGGGGCAAAATCGTAATTTTGGGTCAAAACGATGTCCGCCGTTGGACCCGCTTTGCACCAAAACACGTGCCAAAGTTTATGGTATCTAAAGTCGTCAAACTACATGTTTACGGATTCAGTTTGAGGGAAGGAACTCAACGATATGTTCAGTTTTGGATTCCGATGAGCCGTGTACAAAATTGCCCGTTTGAGTAGGTCGTGGGTCCGCCAAAAAGGGTTCCGATTCGACCTTCTCAGAATCGAACCAAACTTGGCATACAGAACTAGAGTTTCGGTCTGGACCTGTTGGCGCAAGTTTAGTTTCGAATCGACGACTGTACACGAAGTTAGGACGAAGTTTGCAAATTGGCGATACGGGGTATCTCGACGGATACGGGCTGATTTCGTCGCGCACACACGACGAAGCTGAGTTCCGTCAGTTTCCACACGTCGGCAACGTCTATACGCGTCTTTCGATGCGTATAGCATGCGACCACGTCGCCCGATTTGTCGGGGCACGTGCCGTATCGGGATAATGTTTCTGAAATTTACTATTTTACACACAGTTTTTCGGCCAACTTTAACAACAGTTTAATTTGTGCATAGTAATCGAATTACCGAAATAAAATTTGCATTATAATCTCGTTTATGTTGTTAACTACTGTTTTCAATTAGTTGGTTGAAATCCTCAGTATTTGGGTCGAAAATCGGCTTCCAAATCGTGGGTTGGGACTGTCCTAAAACTGTTTTGTTCCAAAAAAATTTCGGGAACTTGGGTTCGAAATACCGAGCGATATATGGGGTTTCACTTGATTCTACCAGAAAGGGTTTTGAGAGGGTCATGTCTACTTGCGATAGGAATTTACAGAAGTTGAAACGGCTACGCGTGGAAGGAGAGAGATAAGAGGGAAGAGGAGTACCTCGCTGTCGATGGGAACATGGGAGTGCCCTGTTCTGTGCCGCGGAGTCGAGTCTCTGGGTCGGCCGGCGGTCAGGGATGCACGGCGGCGGCCACTGGGAGGTCGGGGATGTTCGAGGTCGAGGGGTATCAGGTTGGGATGAAAATTTGGGGGTTTAGGGTTCGGTTTGCGGAGAAGTTCTTATACTGATGCCGCTGCTTCTCTTATTCGGAATAGGAATACAATATGGGGGGCTCGGGTTGAATCAATAGCAGCTGCTGCTGCTTAATTATTAGCTTTTGGGGTGTCGGGCCCCATCCTGCGGCTTAGTAGCTACTGAGGATGGGGGGTTCGGCCCACCACCCCTCTGTTACTTTTTTTTTACAAAAAATCTATATGTATATATATATATATATATATATATATATATATATATATATATATATATATATATATATCAAAAATATATATATATATATATATCAAAAATATATATATATATATTCACAAGAACAATTCTATAATTTGTAATAAAGTATCAAAAATCTCTTTGTAATAAAGGTAGGCCATACTTAGTAATATTTAAAATATCAAGCACACAATCATACGTATAATATATTTATATATATCTATACATACGTACATATACTAATCACCTCTATAATGCCAATAATATTGTAAAAATAATTTTTAAAATACTAAAAAAATTTAGAAATATTGGGGGTTTACATCCTACCCAACTTAAAGAAAATTTCGTCCTCGAAATTAAACTAAGTTCGGGGGATCAATGCAATGCAAGGAATATAATAGTACTTAAAATGCAAGACATACCTTCGCCTTCGAACAAATGTTGGTAGCGATTTCGGATGTCGTCCTCGCGCTCCCAAGTAGACTCCCCTGGCGAGTGATGCTTCCATGCCACGCGAACCAATGGAATAGATTGATTCTGCAACACCTTCACTCGGCGATCGAGGATACATACTGGTTGCTCTTCGTACGACAAACTCGGTCCAACTGTGATCTCGGAGTGATCAAGTACATGATTTCTGTCCGCCACGTACCTTCTCAACTGAGATACATAGAATACGTCATGCACTTCCTCTAGCAACGGTGGCAAGGCCAATCTGTAGGCAACCTCTCCAACATGTTCCAAGACATCGAAAGGCCCGATGTACCTCGGACTCAACTTGCCACGTCCTCCGAATCGAATTGTGTCTCAAGTGGGGGATATCTTCAAGAACACATGGTCGCCCTCTTTGAACTCCAAGCGTCGACAATGATTATCTGTCCACTGCTTCTAACGATCCTACGCTGCTCGCATGTGGCCCTTAATTTTCTTCACTGTCTCTACTGTGCTCAAGACCAACTCGGGACCCAATAGCTGTCGCTCTCCTATGTCGCTCCAACAAATAGGAGACAGACACTTCCTACCATACAACGCTTCAAATGGAGCCATTTGAATGCTCGCTTGATAGCTATTATTGTTGGAAAATTCAACAAGATAAAGATGGTCCTCCCATGAACTGCCAAAATCAAGTATGTACGCTCTCAATATATCCTCTAGCGTCTGAATGGAACGCTCGACTGGCCGTCTGTCTGCGGATGATATGCCGTGCTATACTTCAATCGGGTGCCCAAACCTCTTGTATGCTCCTCCAAAAATACGAGGTAAATCTCGAGTCACGGTCCGACACAATACTAACAGGCACACCGTGTAATCTCACAATCTGCTCCATATACATCTCTGCCAATACCTCTGTCGACTGGCCCACTCTAAAAGGTAAGAAATGGGTTAACTTGGTAAGTCTATCAATAGTCACCCACACTGCGTCACGTCCCCTAGGACTCCGAGGAAAATTCGTGACGAAATCCATAGTAATGTGCTTCCACTTCCACTCGGGAATGGATAGCGGCTGCAATAATCTGGCCATCCTTTGGTGCTCCGCTTTCACTGGTTGGCATACCAAGTACTTGGCAACGAAATGAGTTATCTCTCGCTTCATTCCATGCCACCAATAATACTGTCATAAGTCGCGGTAATCTTGGTTCCTCCGGGATGAATGGAGTATGTCGAACTGTGAGCCTCTGCCATCAGCTCCTACCGTAGCTCTCCATTGGGAACATAAAGGCGATCACCACATCGCAATATCCCATCGCGGTGAATCCTCAATCTCGTCTGCTCTTCGGCTTCAGTCCTTTCTCTGAGCCGTCAAAATCTAGCATTATTGGGCAATGCTGCCTTGATGCGCTCTACCAATGATGATTGTACTTGGAGGTTGGCTAATACACCGTTTGCTCCATGCAATACTACCTTAATACCAAGCTGCTCCAAACAATTACTTCTGCGTAGTCAAAAAGTGTGCCATGGGCTTACGGCTTAATGCGTCTGCCATGACACTAGCCTTGCCCGGATGATAATGTAGCTCGATCTCGTAATCCTTCATCAACTCCAACCAACGTCACTGTCGCATATTCAACTCTTTTTTGTGTGAATACGTACTTGAGACTCTTATGATCAGTGCAGATATCAACCTTCTCGTCGTACAAGTATTGTCTCCATAGCTTCAAAGTAAAGATAACCGTTGCGAGCTTTAAATCGTGGGTTGGATAATTTTTCTCGTACACCCTCAACTGTCGTGATGCATATGCTACTATATGACCGTGCTGCATCAATACACATCCTAATCCCTTCCCGGATGCGTTATTGTAGATCACAAATCCTCCTGGGTCTGATGGTAGTGTCATGATTGGTGTTGTGGTCAATCGTTTTTTCAACTCGTCAAAAGCGGCTTGACACTCGTCTGTCCATACAAATTCCTGATCCTTGCAAGTTAATCGAGTCATAGGCCCCGCTATTCGAGAGAAATCTTCTACGAACTGTCGGTAGTAACCCGCAAGTCCGAGAAAACTTCTCACCTCAGAAGCTGATATGGGAGCGGGCCATGATTTGACTGTTGTGATCTTTTCTGGGTCCACTGATATACCATCACCCATAACAATATGACCAAGAAATGATACCTCCTCGAGAAAGAAATCACACTTGCTAAGCTTCGCAAAAAGTAATTCATTCCTCAACGTTCCCAAAACTATCCGTAGATGTTTCTCATGCTCTTCCTGACTCTTGGAGTAAATCAAGATATCGTCTATAAAGACTACTACAAATTTGTCCAAGTACTGGAGAAAGATCTTGTTCATTAAATTCATGAAGACTGTAGGAGCATTGGTCAACCCAAAAGGCATGACCAAGAACTCGTAGTGTCCATACCTTGATCGAAAAGCTGTCTTTGCAGTGTCTTCTTTCCGAACCTTTAATTGGTGATAGCCTAATCGTAAGTCAATCTTGGAGAATACTTTTGCTCCACTCAGTTGATCGAATAGATCGTCTATACGCGGCAAGGGATACTTGTTCTTTATCGTTACTGCATTCAATGCTCTGTAGTCGATGCACATGTGCGTTGTCCTATCTTTTTTAGGCACAAAAAGAACGGGTGCTCCCTATGGTGACGTACTGGCACGAATAAATCGCTTCTCTAATAATTTATCAATCTGCGTCTTCATCTCTACCAACTCCTTCGGTGCCAGACGATATACTCGAGATGAAATAGGCTCAGCTCCGGGAATAAGCTCAATAGAAAACTCAATATCTTGGTCAGGTGGTAGTCCTGGCAATTCCTCGGAGAATACATCCTCAAACTCGGTGATAATAGGGTGTTGAGGGATGTCATGCATCATCGTATGAGTCCCCGATGTGGGTGCATCACAACTCTCTCTGTCTTTTTTTGGTGAACTCAAACTCTGCCGCATTCGGTGGTCTAAAGATAATATTGCTCCTATGGCAGTCTATGAGAGCGAAATGCTGGCTCAACCAGTCCATTCCAAGAACCACATCAAATGTCGGCATAGGGAATACAAGAAGTCGTGCCATCATCTCTCTGCCACTTATCACTACAGGACAACGTCTACAAACACCACTAACAGGTACAACTCCTCCTTCAGTAAGGATTTTAACATTTTTAGCTAAGGGTGTGTTGGGAATGCTGTGTCTAGAGGCAAAACTAGTGGCTATAAATGAATGTGTGGCTCCAGTATCAAATAATGTAATATCAGGAAAAGATGTAAATAAAACCATACCTGCTATAACTTCTGCCTCTGTCTCTATATCCTCAACAGAAAATGAGAATACCTGCCCATAATTCTGTCCTGGGCCCTGAGCTCTGGCCTTGTTGTACTGTATGCCTTAGAGAGGCAATGGTGGACGAGGTGCTCCTGCTACAGGCCGTGGTGCTGGAAGAGCTGGGGCTGTAGGCCTCGGGTTCTGCCAAACATGTACTATCGTCTGTTGCTCCGGACAGTCCTTGAGCATGTGCTGATTGGATCCACATCTCAAGCATAATCCAAGACGAGTCCTGCAATCATTCTGGAGATGTCCTTGCTTTCCGTAGTAATGGAAAACGAGCTTCTGATAAGGTGAGGGCCTCTACTGGAACTGTCCTGTGGCCCTCCTACTAGGTCCACTCTGGATGGCTCGGGCTGGTATAACTGCTGGGGTATGTCGTCTCGATGTCTGTTGCTGCTTCCTGCGAAGAATCTCCCGAGCACGAGCTTCTTCCAGGATAGCTAAATGGGAGACTCGAGAATGGGTAGTCGTATAAGACTTGAGCTCTGGTGCAAGCCTCTGGTGAAATCTCCTCGCCTTCTCTAACTCCGTCGGAATCAATCCCGCACCAAATTGACTCAGGCGATTGAACTCTGAGTCATACTCATCAGCGGTCATATTTCCTTATTTCAGATGAAGGAACTGATCATAGAGACCATTTCAAACATGAATAGGGAAGAATCTCTCATAAAATGCATCATAGAACTGCTTCCAGGTGATCCCAGTGCCTAATCGTCTCTCTTTCGCCTTCCACCAATGGTGAGCATTGTCTTCCAACGGTAGGTCCACTGCTGTCATCCAATCTCGAGCTGGCAACTGGGATGCCTTCAGTAGCTTTTTTGTACTAAAAAGCCTCTGTGACACCTCTAATGGCTTCTCCATTCCTCTAAAGGCCTTGGGGTTCATATCTGTAGAATTCTTGATAGAGCGTTTATATGGATGCAGAGCCGGTGCTGATGCTAGTGCTGGAGGTGGTGGTGGAGGTCTAGCCATTGCTGCCATCATTGTCTGTCTCATCAGCTCAGTCTGCTGCCACTGAGCCTGCATTATGGCGTACATAAACTGAGTAGTAGGGCTCCCATCAGTCGGTATTGGAGGCATCTGAGGTCCCAACTGTGGAGGAAACTGTTGAGGAAATGGTGGTGGTGGAGGTAGAGGTACATTCCCTTCTGGTGGCATGGTAGTAGTTTGCCCAGCCTGGCTGCCTGAGGGTGCTGCGATCTCTGGGTACTTTGTCGTCGGTGTCGTAGTAGGCTGCGACTGTCCTGGCTGGAATGGTATCGCTGGAGTCATGGGAGGATTCTGTCCCTCCGAAGTAGACTCTTCACCAGATATGAGGGCCAAGGCAGAAGTGCGTCCGCTTCTTAAATGCATACTGTTAGCACGAAGAAGAAAAGTTGATATTAGGAAAGATTAGATATGAAGTAAATCGAATAATCAAGGAAGTTTCAAAAAGATTGGAAATCAAGAGGTAGTAGTAGTTCTGGATGAGATATTCGTATTCCTAGATGCAGGCTTGTTGGGCACAGTCATGAAACCCAACAATATTAACATGGACCTGCATGGGCCACCACAAAAATATGTAACGCCCCAGTCCCAAAATACATAGGATCGAGCACGTGAACATGCCAGCTGCACACATATGAAGAATACTCCAATATATGGAATCCTCATATATGCACATAAGCTGTAAATAAAATAATCACATGCCAGAATAATAAAATCTAATCTCATCACAGCTCAACACAGAAGATAATAGAGTCCAAAATAAATAAATAAGAGTATCAAAAGATAGTCGGGTGAACATGCTCTCTCCAAACAGCTATAAAAAATAGTCTCACAAGATCGGAGTCCAACCTCCGCAAAATAGAAAGAAATGAGATGTAAAAATAATGTCCACTAATGTCTCAAATATAGAATAGACTAGGAATCAGTAGGGACTGCCTCGTCATCAATGTATGATAGCTCCAACACTGTTCCGTACTCCTGTGGAAAATCGTCTAACCCGGGAGAGATAACCAGGTCCTCAGGGGACATAGAAAGATACAAGGAAATACTATGCCATATAAACTGTGATAATATAATAAGAGAAAAAGGTATGCATGCAATCGGGTTCCTGACCATTCTACTGTGAATATGCAGTTTGAGATACAATCCTTTGACGCATGATCCCTGACAGTAAATGGGATCGGCATAGTTCCCATAAAGGGTACCAGGGGCTTACGTCCATAACGCTCTGGAAGTGTCAGAGGGCACCATGTGCAAGGGCTACGTCAATAACGCTCTGGGAAACGTCAAAGGGCGCCTGGAGCCTGCGTCTCCGGAGGAGCGCACATGTAATCAGGGGAGTGTAAAGAAGTCCATACATCAGGTATTATTCTCCCCACCTAATGTCTATTATCATCATCTCCATGACTGATATGAACCTCTAATAACCGCCAAGTCTTCTAACATGCAACACTATTGGCAGTTACTCCTATCCGTCGCACGTTCCATACGTATCGGTGGCCAGCCGACTACGTGGGTACGTGTCCTACATGTGACTCGCAACATGTGGTAAGCAAGTGTCAAGGCCGTATGAGATATACCAATACCTCATCATCAAAGGGAAGGTCACTAACTAAGTCAATGCAAGAGAAATAAGTAAAAGCGTGAAAATGACCGATAGAGTCGCCTGTCCAAAGTGTGACTTGGACGCACAGTTTAAATATCATAAGACAAGAAATGATGAAAATAACAACTGAAAATAAGAATATAATAATCACAAAGGGAGGTGGCAAGGTATCTTGCCTAATGATGCCAAGTGGCAAGCCCAAGAAATCACAGTATCAGCCAAGAAACGTCACAGTCTCCAAACAACTCCGGACGCTAAAACAAATATAAAAAATGTATTCGGTGTAAAAGATATACATAGGAAGTGCCTGTCCAAAAGTCTAATTCTGGAACAGGGGCAAAATCATAATTTTGGATCAAAACGATGTCCGCTGTTGGACCCGCTTTACACCGAAACGTGTGCCAAAGTCTATGGTCTCTAAAGTCATCAAACTATATGTCTACTGATTCAGTTTGAGAGGAGGAACTCAACGGTATGTCCAGTTTTGGATTTTGATGAGCCGTGTACAAAATCGTCCGTTTGAGTGGGTCGCGGGCCCGCCAAAAAGGGTTCCGATTCGTCCTTCTCAGGATCGAACCAAACTTGGCACACAGTACTAGAGTTTCGGTCCGGACCTGTTGGCACAAATTTTGTTTCGAATCGACGACTGTACACGAAGTTAGGACGAAGTTTGGAAATTGGCGATACGGGGTATCTCGACGGATACGGGCTGATTTCGTCGTGCACACACGACGAAGCTGAGTTTCATCAGTTCCCACACGTCGGTAACGTCTATACGCGCCTTTCGATGCATATAGCATGCGACCACGTCGCCCGGTTTGTCGGAGCACGTGCCGTATCGGGATAAAGTTTCTGAAATTTACTATTTTACACGCAGTTTTTAGGCCAACTTTAACAACAGCTTAATTTTTGCATAGTAATCGAATTGCAGAAATAAAATTTGCGTTGTAATCTCGTTTATGTTGTTAACTACTGTTTTTAATTAGTTGGTTGAAATCCTCATTATTTGGGTCAAAAATTGGCTTCCAAATCGTGGGTTGGGACTGCCCTAAAACTGTTCTGTTCCAAATTTTTTTCGGGAACTTGTGTTCGAAATACCGAGCGAATATATAGGTTTCTCTCGATTCTACCAAAAAGGGTTTTGAGAGGGTCATGTCTACTTGCGATAGGAATTTACAGAAGTTGAAACGGCTACGCGTGGAAGGAGAGAGATAAGAGGGAAGAGGAGTACCTCGCTGTCGATGGGAACAAGGGAGTGCCCTGTTCTGTGTCGCGACGTCGAGTCTCTGGGTCGGCTGGCGGTCAGCGATGCACGGCGGCGGCCGCTGGGAGGTCGGGGAGGTTCGAGGTCGAGGGGCTTCAGGTTGGGATAAAAATTTCGGGGGTTTAGGGTTCGGTTCGCAGAGCAGTTCTTATACTGCTGCCGCCGCTTCTTTTATTCGGAATAGGAATACAATATGGGGGGCTCGGGTTGAATCAATAGCAGCTGCTGCAGCTAAATTATTAGCTTTTGGGGGGTCGGGCCCCACCGGCTTAATTAGTAGCTGCTGAGGATGGGGTTTCGGCCCACCACCCCTCTGTTACTTTTTTTTTACAAAAAATCTATATGTACATATATATATATATATATATATATATATATATATATATATATATATATATATATATATATATATATATATATATACATATAAGTAGCTGCTGAGGATGGGGTTTCGGCCCACCACCCCTCTGTTACCTTTTTTTTTTTACAAAATATATATATATATATATATATATATATATATATATATATATATATATATATATATATATATATATATATATATATATTAAAATATATATATATATATATATATATATATATATATATATATATATATATATATATATATATATATATATATATATATATATATATATATATATATATATTTTTAGTAGCTGCTGAGGATGGGGTTTCGGCCCACCACCCCTCTGTTACTTTTTTTTTACAAAAAATCTATATGTACATATATATATATATATATATATATATATATATATATATATATATATATATATATATATATATATATATATATATATATATATATATATATATATATATATATACATATAAGTAGCTGCTGAGGATGGGGTTTCGGCCCACCACCCCTCTGTTACCTTTTTTTTTTACAAAATATATATATATATATATATATATATATATATATATATATATATATATATATATATATATTTTAATATATATATATATATATATATATATATATATATATATATATATATATTCACAAGAACAATTCTATAATTCGTAATCAAGTATCAAAAATATCCATATAAAAAAATCCATATATCCATATATATACATATACATATATATATATATATATATATATATATATATATATATATATATATATATATATATATATATATATATATATATATATATATATATATATATATGTATATATTCACAAGAACAATTCTATAATTCGTAATCAAGTATCAAAAATCTCTTTATAACAAAGGTAGGCGATACTTAGTAATATTTAAAATATCAAGCACACAATCATACGTATAATATATTTATATATATCTATACATACGTACATATACTAATCACCTCTATAAAGCCAATAATATAGTAAAAATTATTTTTAAAACACTAAAAAAATTTAGAAATATTGGGGGTTTACAAAGCGCATGCAGAGGTTTGGGCGCATGGCAGCGAAAGCGCATACAAATGGTTAGGCGACCATGTGGCTTGTAACCGCCAGAAGATAGAAATGATGATGCTGACATCAGCAGTGCTTCATTTTCTGTAAAAGCTGTTGCTGCTCTGTCATCGAGGCATGGATGCTGTCGTGTCAGACTTCAACATTTAATTTTCTTTGACGGGTGATGGACTTTTGAGTGGGCACATTGATCTGTGTTCCACTAGGCACATGGGGACGCATGGGGCGCATCCTTATGAGGCGCTTGGTGCTAATGGGCGCATCTGTAAGATACGCAGTTTGACCGGCACATCCGTTTGTATGACGCATCTTCATTGGTCCGACTGTTGCGTTCTTCGAGTGCTTTAAACAGCCATTTTGACTTGGCCGAATTCCAAGGGTTAGGTTCATCAGCATAAATGTAAATTCATTGTACTTGGCACATGGGTTTGATTTGCCCGGCCTATAAATAGTAGCAAAGAGAGAGTTTGCTTCTCGTTCTCTTACGTCTTTCCTAATGAACTTATTTTTTTGAGCACATTCTGTTGACAAGATACTCCCGAGGGTGACGATGCAACGAGTTGTCTTCGTTCATGCACTTGAAGGTGACTGTTACATCAAAAAGTCAGAATCGTGGGCTTCTGAGGCAGGCGAAAGGTGCCTGTTGCATCCAAAGATCGGGATGCTCGATCCCCATCTTTGTTATGCTGGAAGAGCCATAAATTGGAATTGTGGTGCCCCCATCTTCCTTAGGCTTTGGAGAGCTCTTCCTTCAGCTAGAGTGGGGTTGGCTGCCCACTCAGGTTATGCTCAAAGCTGCTCCTTTAGCCGCAGCACTTGATCGGGCCGAAGTGGAGCACATATGCTGAGACTTCCTGATGCGCCTAACTAAGACGCTGAAGAGACGCGCCTGAATGAGACGTTGAAGTGTTGCGCCTGGCAGATGATGTGCCTGGCGGAAGGCGCATGGCAGTCTGCTGCGCCTGGCTATAGTCTTAGGATCTTTCTTTTTGTAGAAATTCTCCTTTGTAAAGCCTTTTTTAGACATGTAATAGACTTTTATATGAAATAAAAATCCTTTTGAAGTCTATACTCTTGCTGTGTTTTGCTGTACCAAGTACTTCGTTTGAGCTCCCTGGCACTTGTAGTTAAGCGTATAGGAATTCTGGCCTATAGATGCGCCTGAAATTCCATACTTCTACAAGACCCCCTTCAAAGTTTTCAAAATTTTTTATCAAGTTTTGGAATACTTTGAATAAGAAGCATGTTGTTGACTTCAATGGGGCACATAACTGTTCGGGGCGCATGATTGCTCCGCGCATCTGTGATTTGGTGCATGCTCCTCTTCAGTTTTAAATATAAATGATAACGCTTCAAAATAAACAAAAAAGATTAATGATGATCTTTTTGTATATCTACTGTTATCACTTTGTAGAACCCCAGGCGGCGGCTGACGTCACCCTTCATCGGTTCACACATGTGACAAAGCCTATAAATAGGCATCTTATGGAGAGAGAGAGTTCTTCCTCTCTTTGCTTTCTTCTTATTTAGAGTTCTTCTTCCAAAATCCTAACTTCATTTTATGAAATGGCTTCCAAGACTCCTCACGGTGGTGCTGGCCGAGGACAAGGCCGAGGTAAGGAGCCGAAGGAGTTCGATGAAGAGGACGCTCCTGTCATCACTGTGACTCCCGCCGACGTTCGACTCGCGGTGACGTGTGGGTGTTTTCTGACTTTGTGGTTTCCAACTCTCTTTTTTTAGACGAGTTTGGGGCATACGGATGAGTTGCACCATGTTGCTGTGCCCTAACTCCTTGTTGCCAATGCGCATGGACTTCTGTCCTGATGATGCACTTGGGCTTTTCTGCTGACGCGCATGGGTTTAGGCCGAGATTATGTGCTGAGGCTTCACTGCTGACGCACATGGGCTTAGGCCCGGATTATGCGCCGAAGCTTTACTGCTGACGCGCATGGGCTTAGGCCCTGATTATGCGTCGAAGCTTCACTGCTGACGCGCATGGGCTTAGGCCCTGATTATGCGCCGAAGCTTCAATATTGATGCGCATGGGCTTGGGCCCCGATTATGCGCCAGGCTGCTGATGCACCCCAAAATATTTTGACTTTGAAGCCTCTAAATTTTTTTTTGCTGCCGGTCTTTTGTTTTTGCTGTGTCAGAGTCAATGACTATCCCCTTGCTAAACGAAGTCCTTCTGGATGCTTCGTTTTGCCAAATGGGGGTCGACTTCAATGAGGAAGTTATTAACCCAGCGAAGGCTGCTATCATGCTGGATCAGTCTCCCGAGAGGATGTTGGAAATTCGGGATCAGTCGCCTGTTTTTCTCGAAAGTATGATGGAGAGCGGCAAACTAAAATCTGCCGAATCCGAGAATGTGACTTTCTTGAAACCG
Organism: Iris pallida; assembly: GCA_029216955.1. Lineage (NCBI taxonomy): Eukaryota > Viridiplantae > Streptophyta > Magnoliopsida > Asparagales > Iridaceae > Iris > Iris pallida. Next base: position 8,900,771 of record JANAVB010018799.1, on the reverse strand, counting down.
GCCTTTCTGTTTGGTGATCGCTTGATCTCCACTGAGGCGAAGATACTGAAGATCAAAGAAGGCTGGTTCTTCACAGTGAAGGGCATGTCCCTGTAAATGCGACAGTCTGAGCGTTAATTGCCACTGACGGCTTTCTACCGTTTGGCCTCCAAGAGGAGGATGCTAAGGAAACTTACTCCTTCTCAAGGAGGGGCAGTGGGGGGTACCCTTCGTATTAATGCTACTTCAAATCAAAGAGATACCTTAGCCTCCTCGCGAGCCGGGACCTCGTACTATTGCCAAACTTTGCATCCTGGAAGCATTTATAGTGATGTTCCTCCCGACACTTTTGCCTTCAGTGCTTCGACCTTTGCAAACCGGATGCTAACATCGAAGGTTATATATCCGAAATGAGGTTTTTGGGTTGAGGGCTGGTTTTACCATGTGTCAAAGTGGGATGAGCTGACCCTTTGGGTTTTGACGAAGTTCAAAACTGAGCTGAAAGCGATTGGGTTGACCGCTGCTCTTCGTGCCACCCAAGCAGGTGTCGACCTTAATCGACATATGTTTATTGCCCTCCTGGAGATGTTCAACACCCAGACTGGTACCTTTTTACTCCGGTAGGGGAGTTGGGATTGGCCCTCCATGAGATGTACGAGGTGTCCAAGCTTTTCTGGGGCTCGGAACCATATGAGGAATATTTTCCGATAAATGAAGAGGTTCAAGTTCTGGAAGACAAGGACCCAGAAATGGTAGCTATTTTCAAGGAGGTGGCGAGCCACCATTATCTGATGCAACAAAGGGAGAAGGACGGGTCACAGCCCCATGTGACAGCTTGGAGAGATTATGTCTTCAAGTAGGACCTGACGGACCCCTCTAAGATTCGGTTTGTGACTCCGCAAGGACTGAGTCATACGGAGGTGACCTCCGACATGAGCCGACTGGGCGAGAAGACTCCTCGTTCAAATGAGAGTGGTGACGACGTATATAGTTGTTTCTGGCATTGCGTGCACCGAATGTCTTCCAAGGCAGTGTTGACTGCATACTTGATGATATGGCTCCGGGACTATATATTCTCGGGCGGATCTGGATCCGTAGAGAGAGTGAGCAGGAACCTTATTTTGCCAGCAGTAAAACTTATTTTTGGTCGTCCTCTGGATCTCCTTCCCGCAATGGTGTGCAACCTGCTGCGGGGTTTGAAAGATTTTGTCGGCGATGTGGTCCATGAGAGGGGCAAAAAAGGCAACTTTTCTCGAGCTGAGCTACCATTCCATTATCTGATGGGATGGTTGATTTTGTATCATCCAAATGTGATGAGCCCAGGCCCTGAAGAGGATCATGTTGAAGGTGACGCCTTTATCCATCGCTTCTATAAGAGGAAGTGGCTGCACACCGGTGTCCTTGTCTGTAGGAAGGTTTTGTCTTATCTTCAAGGGTGGGTGATCACCAAGGTCAGTCCCGTCTTCACAGATTTTGAGGCTGACCAAGAACTGGAAGACTCTGATGAAGATGCGATCGCCCTGCCGATATAGGGGTTTCGCTGGTTGCAGAGTATTCGACCGTCCCATCTGGTCTACCGTAACAAAAATAAGTGTTATCTGGAGCCGAATCTACCAAGTCATTTTGCACGCCAATTTGGTTATACCCAGCTGATGTTAAGGAACCCCAGTAATTGTCTGGGGTTTGTCGGGAGTTTACTGGTTGGGGCCCGGGGTTGGCAATATTACAATGCCGGATGCACTGGAGTTCGTTTTACTACTCCAGTTCATAACCCTCCACCGTAATTCTTGTATTCGGCTGTGAAGCTGTATTGCGCCATGAACACCGTATCCCCAGATTATGACAGGGAGACTAGTTTCATTGTTGGCACCCAGCTAGAGGCAACAAAAAATATGCTAGCGGCGGCCCGATCATATTGTCCACCGGAGGTCGTAGGTTATCGGACTGCTGCTGCAGCATCAACGGAGGGTACTCAGGAAGAGCTTCTAGCTGGAAAGAGGCGTGCTGTCGCGGAGGCCAGTTCGTCCGCGCCAAAGAGATCGAGGAAAGCGATGACTCCGAAGGTGGGAGCTTCGAGAGTGCCACCTGTGGTACCAACGGAATCAGCTCCCGCTGAGGTAAAAACGTCCCATATAATCTGTTTTGTTCTTCGGTCTTTGTGACTTATGTCATCTCTCCTTTTTTTTTGTAGGAGGTACCGAAGAAGAAACCTCGGGTTTGGAAACCGAGTATTAGCAGACCGAATGAGGTGGCGAGCTCTTCCGACGAGCACATTCCTCCGATTACAGCATCTCCCAGGAAAGGGATCGCTGATGACGTCGCCTCTGTGGAGATTTCGGTATCTCCAGGATACGTTGGAAGGGAATCTGGAGATGTACTTGCACCTCAGGTTGCTGAGGTCTCTCGGTCGATCCCTCAGGAGGGTGGCATGGAGCCTCGACCGGGAGTAGAACCATCCATTGAGGGGGTACCTGGAAGCATCGAGGCCTCAAGGAAAGTTGTAGGAAAAGTTCTTCCAAACGAGGTTGAAGTATGGAGCTCGTCTTCTTCTGACGATGGCTCACAAGATGATATTGAGCAAGCTGTCAGAGAGATTGCATCTAGCGGAGACGTTTCTGACAAGAATTTGCTGACTGGGCTTCCCCTCGGTTGCGGTACCGAGGCGCTGGTCGCACACGAGACCTCGTGGCCAAGCCCTACCCCTGCCTCAGAAGTGGAGGTTGATGTGGTAGGGTCGACGTCAGTGCCGAGCCCTTCACCCGTCCCTGTAGGGGGAGCTGATGCAGGTGATCCGACTCTGGCTCCGCGGGAAGTTGAACTGTCAGGGGCGAATCTTGCCGCTTCAAATGAGAGGGATAGCCGTCTTGCCCTGGCCGGGGATAAAACCATCAATTCGGATATCGGGGGATCATCCGTCGTTGATTCTGATAAGGGCAAGGGCCCTGTGGTGGAGGATACACCTTCTTCTCTTTCTACTTGGGGGATAATGTCGCGTCATTCTCTAGTTTGCTCAGCTGGTGACGGAATCCATACTGCTGATGAGCAAGAACCTACTGATATTGAGGTTTTGGCTCCACGACCTGTCGTGGGATCTTCTTCAACCTCTGCGATAGCCCCTCCAACGCCTGTTATGACGCCTCAGGTATTGGCGGATGCGGATGAGTATGTGAAGTTTATTGTTGAAGCTGTGTACAAGATGCTGCAGAGAGGTGTATCGACAGTGATGAATGTAAATGGAAGTTTTGCGATGGCTAAAGCCATGGCGCTCCCTTACATTGGTCTGATACGTTCCCACCAGGGCTACGATCATATGGCTGAGATTTTGGAGGCGTCGGTGGCCGAGCTCGACCAACTTCTTTCCGAGCTTCAGAGTATCCGACGAAATGACTTTTCTGCTCTGATAGAAGCAGAAAAGGAGAAATTGATAGCTGAAGTCGAGTCATCGTATCAGTCCACGGTGGCTGTCTGGGACTGCGAGGTGGCCGAAGCTGAGGCTACAGTGGAGAGGCTATCTCAATCCACACAGGAAAATATGAAGTTGCGAGCCTCGTTGGAAGCTAGCATCGCGGAGGTTACCGCCAAGATCCGCCTCCTTGAAGACCAGCGAGCCCAACTCTTGTTAGATGCTGAGCGAGTCTAGGCCGAACATGTAGCATATAAGGAGGAGGAAGCAGCTTTTACCCGTCAGGTTCTTTCCCTGACCCACCTGCGGCAACAACTAGACGAGAAGTATGAGAATGATATTGCCCCTGAAGCTTTGGAGATGATGCGTCAAGAAGACGAACGCCGGGTCTTGGCGATCGCAGAGACTCTGGTGGAAGACTTGAAGCGTCGGATTGAAGTGCTTTCTGCCAATCCCAGTGATGCTTAGGGATTGTAGTTTTTCTCTTCTTTTTTTGTTATTTTGTAGTTTGCAACTTCTGCTGGGGATGTAATCCTTTACTTTTAAAATAAAAAAATAAAGAATTTTGTGGTGTGTTCATTTTTGCTGTCATGAACTGATGATTTGTGTGGACTTATTATCTTTTGCGCACCTTGGTTTTAGATACAGATAATAAGTTTGAGAGAACCGACATGTTTGCTCAGAGGTAATATGGACGTGGCAAATACGAGATTCAAATGATAGAATCTTCCTACTTAGAGGTGTTATGAACGTGGTAGGAGTGACTCTTGAGGGATACACGGAACTACTCAGAGGTAATATGGACATGGAAGTTCTGTGATCGATGTACGACAACGTAGGGGTTGTCCGTACGGGGTATTTACTCAGAGGTAATGTAGACGTGGTAAATATGATAAGTAGCACAATCTTATGTAGTGTAAGATTATGCTTTACAGGGTGTAGAAGAGCAACTCATAGGTAATGTGGACGTGGTTGTTCTTCTACTGAGGATAGAATGCCACGAAATAACTGGGTTCCGAAAGCAAAGGATTTTGTGAAGGGGAAGATGTATGTGAGCTCTGATGATCAGGTCCACTGACTCCCTTATTGGGTAGAGATAGAAGTACATGTCTGAAAAGATGTCATGAGTAATACTTCTTTAAGAACTTGCCGTTGATGGGCATCATGAACAAGTCCCCGTTTGGTCGAGCGAGGCGGTAAGCACCGTTTGAGTACACCGTCTCTATGATGAGAGGTCCCTCCCACTTAGGCTCAAACTTTTTTGGTGTTTTGTGAGTCAACACCATCGGCCTCCTGATTGCCAGGACCAGGTCGCCTATTTAAAAAGTCCACTGCTTGACCTTTTTGTTGAAAGCCTGTGATATACGGGCTTGATAAAGTTCAATGCGCTGATGAGCTAGGAGACGTTTTTCATCAAGTGCTTTTAATTCTCGCAGACGACGACGCTGGTTGTCTTCTTCTGTCAGTTGGTTTGTGATCGCTACACGGAGTGAGGGTATCTGAATCTCGAGAGGCAGTACCGCTTTGCTCTCGTAGACTAAGAAGAAAGGTATGTTGCCCGTCGAAGTTCGTACCGTTGTACGGTAGGCCCAAAGGTATTCGCTAAGCTTTTCGTCCCAGTCGTATTTATTGGATGACACGACCTTTTTGAGTAGCTTGAGGATAGTCTTGTTAAAAGCCTCGGCCAATCCATTTGCTGCTGGATTGTAGGCGGTTGATGCCACGTTCTGAATGTGGTTTTTGTCGTATAATCTGCTGAAAACATGGCTGATGAACTGAGGACCATTATCGTAGGTAATACTGCGGGGTACCCCGAAACGGTAGATGACATGGTGCTTGATGAAGCTGATCACCCAAGAGCTTTTTACTTCCGTCAGCGGAACTGCTTCTGCCCATTTGAAAAAGTAGTCGGTGATGGCTAGAAGCTGACCATAGGATGTAGTGGTTCCGCTGACGGAAGTAAAAAGCTCTTGGGTGACCATCCATCACGGACTACTTTTGTAAAAGCTGACCATAGGATGCATGGTCACCCAAGAGCTTTTTACTTCCGTCAGCGGAACTGCTTCACCCAAGAGCTTTTTACTTCCGTCAGCGGAACTGCTCCATGCCCCATGCTTCAAAGGGCCAGAAGGCGACCATAGGATGTAGTGGTTCCGATGGTGTATGGATGAAATCGGCGTGAAGCTGGCAAGCATGGCACTTTTTAGCATAGTCGACAGCATCGGCTGCCATGGTTGGCCAGTAGTAACCATTACGTCGCAGTCGATCTTGCAACTTAGGACCAGGTTGATGAGCCCCGCAAGTCCCATCATGAGCTTCCCGAAGGGCTTCGGCTGCTTCTTCGTTGGATAGACATCGAAGGAGAAGTCCATCGAAGGAACGTCGGTACAGCATTTTAGTAGCTGTATCATAATAAAATCGAAGGGAATACCTTCTGACCGAGACGGCTTCTTTTGGGTCTTTAGGAAGAATTTCATAGACAACAAAGTCGATAAATGGGAATCTCCAGTCTCGGACATTAACACCGGCACTTATCGTCATGGCATAGGCCATTTGTGTGCATAGATTATTTTTGGGACAGACCAAGTCTCGTCCAACTACCGTAAGGTAGTGTTGAGTCCCGAACGGTGCTGCAATGAAGCTGCGAGGCTGGCCAGAACGTCAGCCTCCAGGTTTTACAACCGAGGTACGTGTTCTATGAAGAACTTGGTGAAGGTTGAAATAATATTCAATGCAGCTTCATGGTAAGGAACCAGATCCTCATGGCGAACTTCGTACTGCCCTCGGATTTGATTAATGATAAGTTTTGAGTCGCCGTAAGCTTTCAGATGATCTACCCTCCAGCTGTTGTGCCAGCTGGAGTCCTATGATGAGAGCGTTATACTCAGCAACATTGTTGGAGCACGGCTTCGAAAGAGAGAAAGCACGCTGGATGACCAGCTGATCGGGGGAGACTAAGATCACCCCCACTCCTGCGATGATTTGGCCTTTGGGGCCTGTTCTCAAAGCACCATCGAAAAACACCCGCCAAACGGAGCTTTCTTCGGTGACGTTTGATTCTTGGACCTCGTCCGAGATGTCTTCATAGAATCTGGAGGACTCTGGGATGGGGTGTACGGCTAAAAAGTTGGCTAGGGCTTGACCCTTGACGGCTTTTTGTGGAACAAACACCATGTTGTACGGCGTCAATAGGATTACCCATGTAGCTAGTCGGGAGTTCAATGATCCTGGCTTCGTCATGAGAACCCTGAGTGGATTGACTCGGAAGATGACATGAATTGTCTGGCCCGAAACATAATGGCAAGTCTTCTGGATGGCGAACACCAAAGTCAACTTTTCAACGGGGTTGTACCGGTGTTTGGCCCCGATCAGTGTCCTACTGAGGTACTAGATAGCTTGCTCAGAACCTGCATCGTTGTTTTGAGCTAACAAAGCACCGAGGGAATGATCCATGGCACGGACGTAGAAGAGAAATGGTTTGCCTACGACGGGTGCCACCAGCACTGGCGGGCTCATCATGTAAGCTTTGATATCATCGAAAGCTTTCGGGCATTCTTCTGTCCAGACATAGGAAACTCCCTTCTTCATGAGCTGGGTTAAGGGTTGGCATTTTTTGGAAAGGTTCGCTATAAACCTTCGGATGTATGCCAGACGCCCCTGCAGGGCTCGAAGTTCTCGAAGGTTCTTCGGAGGGTCCATGTCAAGTATGGCTTTGGTCTTCTCGGGGTCGACATGAATGCCTTTCGTCGTTATAATGAAGCCCAAGAACTTTTCGCTAGAAACCCCGAGGAAGGATTTAGCGGGGTTCATTTTGAGTTGATGCGCTTGCATGAGATCGAAGACTATATTTAGGTCTTATAAGTGATCACCTTTGAGACAACTCTTGACTGCGATATCGTCAACATAGCATTCTATAGGACCGATTGTAGGAACGAGTTGTAAAGCGCAATACTCTAGAGGGAGGGTGAATAGAGTTGGCAGCAGAAATTAACTATTTAAATAAGTTAGTAACAAGATCACAGATAATATATCATAGATATGTAAATAAAAGTAGAGAGTAGAGAGCAAACACAAACACAAGGATGTATACTGGTTTCCCTCTTGTGAGGACTAGTCCAGTCGGAAGAACTCTAGCTTCCAGTTGAATCCACTATGGAAAATCACCACAAGTTTTCATCCGAAGTTCTTGCAACTTCAACAACGCGAGCTTTCATCCGAAGTATTCGACCAACTTCAATTGTGAAGTGTCTACCTTCAATCAAGCCTCTGATTACAACCACTCTGAAACTTCTAGACCGTACCACACTGGCAAATCGACTAGAGGATTGTAACTGGTTTGGAATTTGAAAATGAATAGCTCAGAACACTTTGGAAGAAGTAGTAGGCTTATAGAGAAGAGATATGAAAGTGAAGGAGTGTGTTGAAATGATCGAAATCCTTCTCAATTTATAGTTTTTTCAAAGGCAGAATTCTGACAGAATTCGGGCAGAATTCGGGCAGAACTCTATGAGAAAATCTCGTTGGGATCCGTAACTGCAGGAAGACCAAGTTCAAAAAGCAACGTTCACTAACCGAACTCAGGCCGAATTCTGGCCGAACTCTGGCCGAATTCTGTCCGAGTTCTGTTGGAGTTCTGTCAGGGTTTTTGCAAATTGGTTTCGGGCTTTTCGAAAAGTCAAACAGTTAGGAAGTAGTTTGGGCTTTTGTAAGTAGGCTAGTTTTCAAAATGAAAGGGTATTTTGAAAATGTTTCTTGGGTAGCCTATTTGCCAGTACGATGCAGTGTACATCGTATACCTAGACTCAATAAATATAAAAAATTACATTGATAAAATAGGAAAACCAAGAGCCCTTTGACGACGCCTTTCTTTAAATATTTGAGCAGACTTGAAGACGCCTTTTTCACTTGACGGCGGTCGTCCAAAGATAAACAGATCAGGAAATATAAATACCTTTCGGGGGCTTCGCCCCCGAACCCCTGACAGGGGGTGCTGCCCCCTCGATCCCTATCCGCTGACAGGGCAGCGGAACCCCCGATACGAGGCCCCGGATAGGTTGTTAGGCGGTTCAGAGAAATCTTCTTGTGTAACGCCGTCTTTGGCCCATCAATAATTATCTATTGCATATGTCCTGGTTTGACAAAGCTTGATCATGCTTACAGCATGTCTACAAATACAAGTTAGACAAACGAAACCAATATGATACAAGCATAGCAATATTGATACTAGGACAATGCTAAGTTTAAGAAGCAACATGATAGTAATTACATGAATATTAGTGATGTCATTATATTAAACTTAATTGATTAGCCATATTCAAAAACATGATATAATTATTGGGCTAACACATTCAACTATTTTGCAAAGATATTGACGGAAGATGGTACTCATAGCTCGTTGGTATGTAGCACCAGCGTTCTTCGAACCAAAGGACATCACTTAGTAGAAGAAAACGCCCTTCGGAGTCTTGAATGACGTGTGTTTTACGTCATCGGGGAACATTTTGATCTGGTTGTAGCCCGAATACCCATCTATAAAAGACATGCGTTCGAGCCACATGTATTGTTGATCATCACGTCAGTGATTGGAAGTAAAAATTCTTCCTTCGGGCAAGTAGTAATGAGATCCCTGAAGTCGATGCAGACTTGTATCTTCCCTTTCTTCTTGGTGACAGGGACGACATTGGCCACCCAATCCAGATGTTGCTCTTCACGAATGAACCCGCTGCTCAGAAGTTTGTCCACCTCTTGATCGATAGCGTTCATGATGTCAGGACAAAAGCGTCATTGTTGTTGCTTTAGAGGCTTAGCATCAGGGAAGATGTTAAGTCTATGCATTATGATATGGGAATAAAGTCCCGACATATCATCGTAGCTCCAGGCGAAGACGTCGATATATTATTTGGCCAATTGGACCAAAGACTCCTGGTCTTCTTCCTTTAGACTCGTGCTGATGAAGATGGGTTTAGAAGGAGATCCATCTCCAAGGTCAACTTGTTCGGCCTCGTCTTCGGTAGGAGGTTGCGTAATTCAAAACGAGACTCCCACTGTGCTCCTAGGCATTGAGCCCAGGGTTCTTCCTCAGACAATTCTGGCATTTGGTCATCGCCTTCATCCTTTTAAGATTGTGTAGATGCCATGTTGACTGATAGCACCTTCCTGAGGACTGAGCCGATACTGGTATCGGAATCCCAAGTTGATGCTTCGGACGAATGAGAGTGTTCCACTTCTTCTGCTTCCGAATACTCTGGAGTTGCCGGCGGCGTGACATAGCCCACCCCCCGTCGAGTACGATGATAGTAGTCCCGCGGCTTTCCTTTAGGTGTTGGGAGCCGGAGGGGAATATGCCGGCCTTTGCCGTAGTTCAGACCCTTGTTACTTTTTCAGATCGTAACCCATCTTTTGGATGAGGTAGTTTGCCTTGTCCGTGTACCGATAGACTTGTATTCTGCCGGTATCTGGTTCTGGCTTGAGTGGCGGAAGGTCTTGATGACGCTCGACTTTGCCGAAGATGATAGGATCTTCATCCCGATTCCGTGGTGGGACTATAAAAGAGACTCCTTGGGACGGGACTACTCGATTTACATGATTGACGATCGTTATTTGTGTTTGTAACGACCGTAGAGAATTATCTAGTCTATACATGGCATTCTAATGTGAAAGACTAGAATAATTGAAAGACACTCTATTATTGATAAAATACGATATTTTGTCCCACGGGATTACATTATCAAGAGAAGGTGCATCTATATCAGCAGATATGTACTCTCCAAGCTCGTCATCTGTGAGCACTGGGGCTGGTTCGGGAGAGTTCATCGCAGATATGACATTGGGATTCGAGAGGGCTGTATGGGCCTTCTCTTGTAGCTTGGATGATTGCGGAGGCTTTTCTTTAAGACACACCTTCAGGGGTGCCTCGACTGCGCCTTCAATGACAGGTGCCTTCCCCTGTAGTTTTGCCACAAAGGGAGCCGACGTCTGAGGAGGTTTTCCCTTGAGCCGTATCTTCAAGAGAGCTTCAGTAGGTGCTCTACCGAGAGAAGTCGGTGCTTTTCCAAGTAGCTTGATGGTCATGGGAGGCAGCATCTTAGGCGGTTTCCCTTTGAGTTGAATCTTCAAAGGAGCGTCGGGAATCATCTCTGGCTCCATGTCTGGCTCTGTCGCTGTTTTTGCTTCGTCATCAGCATCATTGGCTTTTCCTTCATCGAGCGACTTATATAAGCTAGCATCGGTGAAGTAGGCTTTGACCCCCTCGAACGGGTTAATGTCCACGAACTCTGTCCGGTTGATGTCGTTAGTGGACACGTACTTCATACATTGGTAGAGTGTAGATGGCACCACCATGTACTCGTGCAGCCACAGGCGACCCAACAGGAGGTTGTAGTTGACGTCGGCGTCCACGACATATCAAGTCACCTCGGTTCGGAGGTTACCGATATGACACTTTAGTCATATTTTGTCCAGCGGTTCACTTTTGTTAGCATTGAAACCGCTGATTGTAGTGTTGGAAGGCGCCAGACGGTACATCGGGATCTCCAGTGTTGACAGCAGAGTCCTAGGGATGATGCTGAGAAAGACCCTGGATCAATCGAATTTGTTTCACCTTGACGGAACCCACATACCCTATGTAATATAATGGCCTATTGTGCCAGTTGTGCTTGAGCATCATGTTTTGTTGGGTAAAGGTTATGTTAGGGATGACCTCATCTGTACAATGGCAGTATGCACATGTGGTCGAGAGATCCTCAGGCTGCTTGACCTGACTGATGAAGGACTCAGCATCCTTCAAGGCTTCACAGAGAGCTTTACGGGTGTCTTTGGAAAGACGAAGAAGCTCGAACAGGGACAAACGGGCAGGAGTATCGGCAAGTTGTGCCAGTATGTCAAAGTTGTGGGGCTTGGCTAGCCCCGAAGCATTTTCCCTTCGCAAAGGCTTGTCGAAACGGGTCTCTACGCGCTTCTGTTTATTGGCTGCTGGAGGTCTGGATGGGCCCTCTTCCTGGGCAGCAGGGGCAGTACAGGGAGGCACCACCATGACAGCAGCTTCGTCAGGCTGGGCGTTCAGTTGTGAACGCGTTTGTACAGGAAATGCCTCTTTCGTGGAGGAAGAGACCATGCGACAAGACTTGATCTTCTTGTCCTTAGCTTTAGAGGTAGAGCGTACCCCCGGTTGAGTAACCTCGGAGACGAGATCGGGGTGAACCCATATGATCTCTTCCCGAGATGTGGTGAGTGGGATGAGTCCACTCACGTTGTCACGAATAGGTGGTAGGTTGACCACCTCCATTGTCACCTTTGGGATGGGGACGATGCCATCTTGTGTTGTGGTTGGCGACAAGGGACCGAATTGGAGTGACACCAGGTTGGCCGAGACTTTCTTCTCCTCATAGTCGACGGAGATAACATTCGCATTGATCATGTGCTGGATGTAGTTCTTGAGGACGTAGCAGTCCCGAGTTGGATGTCCGACAAACTGATGGTAGTGACAGTACCTCGGATTGTCCACTCTCCTAACCTCGTCGGGACGCTTCGGGTCTGGAAATTTGATCTTATCACCCTGCTTCAAAATCTCGAAGAGTTGCAAGGTGTCTTTGTCATTGAAATAATAGACCTCCTTTGGCCTCGGAGCAAGCGGAGGCTTCTGAGTAGGTGCTTGTGCGCATTTGGAGGCATTGACAGTCAACCCCTGCTTCCCCTTCGTCTCACATCCAGGGTTGTTGGCAGCAGGCCGTTTTCCTTTGTCTTCAAAAGCAGGAAAACTGACTCCCAGAAGGCGAGCATTGGATGCCTTCTTTTCAGCCGCTTCAGCCTCAATAATCAATGAGCTCTAATCAAGAGCAGGAGTGGAGTTGAGACAGAGCTTGATCACAGGAAGCATGTTTATGCTATAGGAGGAGAGGAGTGCATGTTCTGGCATGCCCGAGGGAAGTCTGAAGCAGGCTTGTTGGAATCGTTCGATGAGTGCTCAAACTGTCTCCTTCTCCTTCTGACGTACCTCTATCAGGGACGCCATTATCATGTCTTTTCCTCCATCGTAGAAACGATCGAGGAAGAGACGTGTCAAGTCGTCGAAGGAAGATATGGAGTTATCAGGGAGGCTGCAGTACCAGTCGTAAGCCACTCCTTTTAGTGCCCTGACAAACAGGCTGGTGAGTAGCGCGTCTTCCTTCGAAAGATGTCCCATTTGAGACTGGAAGTATGTCAGATAATGGCGTGGAGAGTCCTTCTCGTCATATGGCATCAATGTTTATGGTTTATACTTGGGAGGATAAACCACTTTGTTCCATTCGAGGGGGTATGGTTGCGGGATCCCCATCTTCTGGCGCTCCTCTTGCCTGTTCTTGGACTCAAAGCGCTCACGCAAGTCCCTGATCATCTCCACTATGTCTTCTATGGAGCTGGGAGTCGGAGAATGTGGCACAGTCTGGAGATGTACATTCAAAGGTTCCGACACTCGCGGTGCTTCGCGACAATCGGTATTCAAGGATACCCGTTGAAGGGGAACACTTTATTCCCCGTTGACTCCTGGGTCAGGATTAGTGGAAGGTGATCTGGCCAAAGCTGACCGTATCTCGAACACTGCTTGAGTCAGTGTCTACATAGAGGCAGAGAGAGTTTTGAGTCCCCCCTCCAAGCTATCCGTACGCTGAACGAGGTCTGCTGGCGGCGCATCTGACTCCGCATCACCACCTCCCGTCATGTATACTGTCATGACGTGACTGGAAGTGGATGGATTGGTTGAAACTTTGCTTTCAGCCTCGCTCTCTTGTAGAAGAAGAACTTCCCCCGGAGCTTCATCTTGGCTACCCCCAGCTATGTTCTGGAAGATGTCTTTGTCTTCGGGTTGAAGATCCACAGGGGCTTGACTACCCCTAGCTATATTTGGGAGGCTGACTTCGTCTTCGGGATGAAGATCCGCAAGGGCTTGACTACCCCCAGCTATGTCCTGGAGGATATCAAGGGCTTGACTACCCCCAGCTTCCTCTGAGATCTTTTTTCTCCCCTGAGTGCCCTCAAACACTCTCGAGGACGGGACAGTCGTCTTGGTCTTCCTCGACTGGTTCTTGGATGAGGACGAGGTCGAGGAGTTGCCAGTCACCTTTCGAATAGATTGGGCGTTAGAGACAACATTGTAAGAAGCAACCTTTAGTTCTGGCTCCTCTTCAGTTGACACCTTCTTCCCGAGGCGATGTTGGAGGGGCATTGATGATTGCAGCTACTGGAACACAGACTGCCTTGGTGGGACTGCTGTCTTGCAATAACAGTTGATGGTGACTACAGCACAGGTATGCCCTATGAGGGGTATATTGTGCTTGTCAGTCGACTCTCCTGATCGGCGTTTGTGAGTGATCACGTTACGCAAATCGTTAGAGGAGAGTGCCACCTTCACACCCCCATCAGGCGTATGGCAAGGCCATGCGCCGGGGTGGTCAAGTAAATGCAGCACCCCCTGATGTGACACAAAAGATACGCCCAGATTAATAGTGGGGGAGCAACATTAAAAGTGTCTTGAACCAGCCCCAGACGCACAACCAATATAGGCACGGGGGTTCAAGACCACAGAGTTTGCCTCATACGGCTTGGTTGAAAATGCAACAGATGCGCCCAAGCGGCACGAGGTCTTTGATGATTGGCCCGTTTGCAGCGCAGAAGCACCCGAGTCAACCTTGTACAGTTTACCATTGGCAGCGCGCATGATTGTGAGCGCATGCCTCTGGCTCACGGCTGGTATAGCACGTTCGAGGCGCATGGCCCGTGCTACCTTGAACTTCTTCGTACCAGCCCACTGGGGCGTATAGTACTCAGAGTCCAATTTATCCTCGTCACGACAACGAGTGAGTCTGTCAAAGACAGATGCCTTCTGTGGCGCATCAGAGTTAATGCGCAGGGCGTTAGTTGCGCCCCTGCTCAGTCGACGCATCTTTCTTGTCTGAGAAGAAGAAGGCTGGGGAATGTGGTCAGCCCCACATTTCCCCGAGAGATGTGCTGCACCCACAGGCGCATTCTGGCTGCTGAGGACGTCAACAGGAAGGGTAGGCTGTATCGGCGCATCTCCTTCAGTGGTGGTGCCAGGGGCCTCGACCTTACGCACCCAGACTTGGTGAGTCTTCTTCGACTTCGGCAGCCATTTTGAAGGACTCGCACTGCCTTCAGAGATGAACTCCTCATATGCCTATCGATTGAGGCGTACGACCAGCGTCTTGTGGGAGGAGCCCACCTTCACGTCGTCAGATTGCGACACAGCTTTCTCAACGGAGGAAAAAGAGGTCCCCAGCAGAGTCGCCAGCTTGCTTGCCATTAAAATATTTTGATTGCAATTTCAATTACAAACATAATAGTATTACAATGTAGGACTTAGATGTAGTCCTAGGAGTACACTTTTGTTTATCTGGGTCCTGTGTCGATGGAGCGAGTGGTAATGCGATGACCCGGTTGACGATCTGACAACGGTTTTCGATTCTCTAAAGGTCTGAGTTGCTCTGGGTGCTGGAGCTTGCGGACAGGAAGAAGGCGTTGAGTGTCCCTGTCTATGTCTGTCCCACTGTGTGTATCCCTTGAGAAGAAATGATCTCTCTATTTATAAGCAGCAGGTTGGGCTGCTCATGCATGCATATGTAGGATGCACCTGTACATGGGGATGCCACGTGGCTGGAGCTGCGCGGGGCGCATGAATGATGCACCATCATTTGTGGGTTGAATCCTTCATGCTATATTTGTGGACTGGCACGTAGCAGTGGAGAGGATCTTTCAGTTGCTGAGATCTTGGGTGATTAGCACCCCTTCATAGGCTGATAGCTTAAAGATCTCAGATTTGGTGGAGAATAATCTGATAGGATGTGCCTGGGATTGGGCGTATGAGAAGACTTTGGCTCGCAACCTTCAGAAGTTACTAACCAATCTGGGCGTATGGATTTTGAGGTACATGCGAGGCTTTAGTAGCGACTTGACCTCTGTCTTTAGGGATCAGAGGAAGGTCTGAGGCGCCTGGCTCTTGAAGCGCATGCAGAGGTTTGGGCGCATGGCTGCAGAGGCGCATGCGAATGGTTTGGCGGCCACGTAGCTTGTAACCGCCAAAAGAGAGAAATGATGATGCTGACGTTAGCGATGATTCGTTTTCTGTAAAAGCTTTTGCTACTCTGCCATCGAGGCATGGCTGCTATCGTGTCAGACTTCAGCATTTAATGTTCTTTGACGGGTGATGGGCTTTTGAATGGGCACATTTATCTGCGTTCAACTAGGTGCATGGGGACGCATGGGGCGCATCCTTATAAGGCGCTTGGTGTTGATGGGCGCGTCTGTATGATGCACGGTCTGACCGGCGCATCCGTTTGTATGACGCATCTTCATTGGTCTGACTGTTGAGTTCTTCGAGTGCTTTAAATAGCCGTTTTGACTTGGCCGAATTTGAATGGTCAGGTTCATCACCATAAATGCAAATTCATTACACGGGATTCGGAGAGCCCACCACTTGGCACATGGGTTTGATTTTCTCGGCCTATAAATAGCAGCAAAGAGAGAGTGTGCTTCTCGTTCTCTCACGTCTTCCCGAATGAACTTATTTGCTCGAGTACATTCTGTTGACAAGATGCTTCCGAGGGTGAAGATGCGACGAGTTGTCTTCGTTCATACACTTGAAGGTGACTGTTACATCCAAAAGTCGGAATCGCGGGCTTCTGAGGCAGACGGAAGGTGCCTGTTGCATCCAAAGATCGGAATGCTCGAGCCCCGTCTCCGTTATGCTGGAAGAGCCGCAGATCATAATTGTGGTGCCTCCATCTTCCTTGGGCTTTGGAGAGCTCTTCCTCCAGCTAGAGTAGGGTTGGCTGCCCACTCTGGTTATGCTTAAAGCTGCTCCTTTAGCCGCAGCACTTGATCGGGCCGAAGTGGAGCGCATATGCTGAGACTTCATGATGCGCCTAACTGAGATGTTGAAGAGACACGCCTTACTGAGACGCTGAAGTAATGCGCCTGGCAGATGATGCGCCTGACGGGAGGCGTATGCCAGTTTGCTGCGCCTGGCTGTAGTTTTAGGATCTTTCTTTTTGTAGAAATTCTACTTTGTAAAGCCTTTTTTAGACATGTAATAGACTTTATATGAAATAAAAATCCTTTTGATGTCTATACTCTTGCTGTCTTTTGCTATGCCAAGTACTTTGTTTGAGCTCCCTGGTGCATGTAGTTAAGCGCATAGGAATTTTGGCCTATAGATACGCCTGAAATTCTATGCTTCTATAGGGGTCACCTTGCCTAAGCCCACGATTGTTCTGGAAGTACCCATAAGGAATGCCCTTGATGAGGACAGAGAAAGATGGAGATGTGATGCACTCCCGGATCAATGCAACCATTGGTCCGCGAAACCCATGGCAGCCAGCAGATGATAGATAAAATCGCGATTGACCATGTCATACGCCTTCCTCAGATCTAGTTTCACACATGCTTTCTCCCTTCCGAGTTTGCTAAAACACCTCACCATCTCATGAGCCAGAAGGGTGTGCTCAGCGATCGACCTCCCCTTGATGAACGTAGCCTGATTCGGAGATACCAAGTCCTGCATGATCCCTCCATCCGTCGGCACATAAGGTGCGTAATTATCTTATAAAGATAATAACAACATGCAATTGGTCTGAAATTTGCCAATGCTGTCGCTCCTTCCTTCTTAGGAACCAAGGTCTGAAAAGTATGATTCAGCTCTTTCAGAAGTTTTCCTTTGTTAAGGAATTCTTGAACCACCTCCAAGACTTGATGCTTCAGAATGTCCTAGTGGCATTTGTAGAAACTGCTGCTAAAACCATTCGATCCAAGAGCCTTGTTGGGATCTGTCGACTTGACAATAGATTCTACCTCCTCCAAAGTAACGGATGCAAGAAGAATGTTATTTCCATACGGAGTCACCAATCTCTTCGTAACAACCTCTGGGAACATAGACAGGTAGTCAGTATGGAAATATAACTCATAATAATACCCGACAGCCTCGCCCTGGATCTCAGTCGGCGTCCCCACCAGGGTGCCATCCGCATCAAGTAGCTGAGAGATGTGGTTTTTATGCTGTCTTGTCCGGATAACATCATAGAATAACTTGGAACACCAGTCACCATCCGTGAGCCATGAACATTTGGCATGCTGAGCCATGCTAATCTCCTTCTGCAGCCTCAGGATGTTGACTTCTTCGATCAACTCCTTCTCTCTTGCCACCAGGTCCCCATTAAGCATGTCAGCTTGCATGTCCTGCTGGATGGCCCGCAACTCCACCTCCTTATCTTCTAAGGTAGACTTGGGCAACCCCTTCACCCAACTCCAAAGGGTCCTCTTCGTGGCCTTTAGACGACAGTCCATACAAAGCCCCTGTCCACTCTATGCATTTACATGTTTATATATGACACAGTCCATACAAAGCCCCTGCCCACTCTTCACCCCATATACTGATACATTATATGGCCTAACTTCTCATCCTAGACATACACTTATCTATTACTCACCTATCTGACCCCTCAAATTCTCATCATTCCCTCTAACTATCTCTTCAATATATACACACAGACACACATGGCCTCACACATATTTCATTCTTCTCTCTAACTTTTCTTACCTGTACGGACCCGTACAATAGGGCATACCCGAGCTCCCTAGCATTCTTTCATGTGCATCACCGAATAGGCATGACCCCCCCCCCCACTTGCTGTCCTCTCTTCTAACTACTCACAAGAGGTTTCTAATAGGACTTGGCAAGGTACAAGCCTGTTGCTACATCCCACTACTTCTAAAGAAAATAAGAGCCACAATCATTGCACAATATCTATTACTATACATTAGCTCAGATACTCCATACCCGAGCTTCTCAGTTCCTTATAGGCCTGCACACTGACTGATACCTATCACACTCCTAATCCACACTCTCATACATATCCCAAGGTGCACACTTGCACCACATGTGATGCATACATATTCATGTGTATGCTCAGTCCTATTTGCTGCTAATATAGGACTTCCCAGTACTGATACAAAGTGTGAAAGAGAATATATGAAGAAATCAGTTAGATTCATAATAACTAATGGGTTGGTATTAACACCATTGTCTCCAATATCTGGATATGCAATGAATGAATCAAGGCTATGATCTCCAGTTTGGTAGGGAGAGGTGTTATCCTTGGGGAGATAGAGGCAATTAAGTACCTTGATAATAAGTAGCTAATTAACTGCAACCTAATTAATTTGGTAGGAATAGGATTTCAAAACTGATAACTGGTCACTGCTATATGAAGTAGGGGACCAGTCCTTAACTTCACTGCTACTAGGATTTCCTCTTATCTTGATGCCCATATGTTGTTGCCCCTTGCTCTCTGTCACACACAAGTCTGTGCTGCCAAGCCCTCATCCCTACTCTCACATACTTGCTATATACTAGTACACTTATACACACCTTAGTATCCTTAGGACACGTTCACTATCACATTTGATTTGGATACACTCTACACACTCTTATGATTCTCTCTGACACATGTGCAATGTCACTTGACACTAGCACTCACTTTAACACATCCCCTTCATCTGTAGAAACTGCACACTCTCTCTTTTGTCTACTGACTGAAAAAAACAACCCCCACTTCTTATTCAGTCCTATCGACTGATACTCTTCACCATTTTCCCTAATATTCCTTTCGACTGATACATCAAGCCCCACACCATCTACTTAACTTCACCTTTGCCTGTCACAAGAGGGAACCCCAAATACTGCTATATCAAGTTTTCTCCAGTACAGTTCTTTAACTTAACTCAACATTTCCAGTTCAGTCCAAGACTGAACTTCCAAACATCCTTCCATTCAGTCCAATGACTGAAACTTCAAACCCTTTAGTTTTAGTCTTCAGTTGACTAATACTCAGCATTCTTCTTTGACAAAACACAGACTTTAACTCCCATATTTATATATACATACAAGATAAACTTACTTGCATGTATCCATGTTTACATATTAACACACACTTACCTACATATATAGATATATCTATAGACTCTCCCACCAATCTATAGCTAAATACATATTAGACACCATCCTATAATTTATATATATATACCCTCACACACATATATATCACAGTATTTATATATATATATATATATATATATATATATATATATATATATATATATATATATTTATATATATATATATATATATATATATATATATATTGGAACAAAAGCTTTATTGAAGTATCAGGCCCAAAACGCCGAAGCCTATACAAGTAAGCGCATTAAGCGCGAGCTGAAACACTACAAACAAAAGAAAACACTGCCAGAGGCAGAAAGACTCCGCTAGCTGGACAGAGCCATCCGGAAGAAGTCCGCGGAGTGAGAGCATCGCCTATCGATCTTAGCGATTTATCGAAGGGTCTTTCGGAACAGCTGACCGGAATTGTATTGGTGTCCTTCATATCTGAATTTGTTACGATTCTTCTAGAGAACCCAAATGCCCACGGCAATGACGATCTGATGTCCGTGGGAATGGCCCCGGTTGGCGAGAAGATCGTTGAAGTCCCCAGCATGACGATCGTGCCTACAACGGTGAGAAAGGCTGGTCCAAAGCTAAGAGGTGAGCTCATCGGAGAGCAGAACGTGTTCGGCAGTTTCTGGACAGTGAGAGGAGTAGCAATGGCATTTGGATGCGAGACTGAATTCGATGGAGTTAAGGGAGTCGTCGGTGGGGATCTTCTTGCGGTACGCTCTCCAGAGCTGGATAGACCATTTGGTGGGGATGTAGGACTTCCAGAAAGGGGCGATGATGGGGGATCATACTCCAAAGCCGCCAACCACGGTCTTGGCCGACGCCAAAGAGAAAACATCTTCGGACTTAGGGATCCATTGCCAGGTATTCGGGGCCTCGAGGAGGCATAAATCAGAGGAAGCGAGTCTGACTTCTGCCTCCACACCAAGCCAATCTCTGACCCTGTCCTATCTCCAACCCGATTCGGAGTCCCATAAATCTCGAATCAGGCGGTTCGGTAGGGTATTCGGGGTTTGTCGGAGGGCAACATCACCATGCCAACGTGCATGGCACATTGACGAACTGCCGTTGCGAAGCCGTAGGTAGATGTAGGGTTCAGCAAGATGACGCCCATGAAGGTTGCGATGCCAGAAAGCTGACGATCTGTTGTTAGCGACCGTATAACGGGGTGGGTGTAAAGGAAGTATCTGCCGTCATGAACCTGGTCCAGATAGAGGATTTTGTTCGGAGCTTCCACCACAGCTTCATAGAGCAAGCGTCGACGATGTTCGACAGTTTACTGAAGCCCAGCCCTTCCTCGTTCGTCGGTCTAGACATGGAGTCCCAGCCGGCCTAGTGATGCTTGTCCTTCTCGTTAGAGTGGCCCCAGAAGAAGTCGGAGAAGAGTGATTCTAATGAGGATACGACCTTCTTGGGGGGGGAGGAGCAAACGGCCATAGTGTAGATGGGGATGGAAGAGTGGACATGCTTGATAAGAATCATCCTTCCACCCGGGAAAAGGGTCGTGTTGTGCCAACCCTCAATTTTCTTCCTGATCTTGCTCACTAGGGTGTCGAATATGCCGGAGCTCACTTTGCCGTAAACGAGCAGGCATCCTAAGTAAGAGAAAGGAGGGTACGCGGTTGAGAAGGAGGTTAAGTTAGAGAGGGTAGCTGAGTAGTTACTGTCAGCTTTGTGGTAGGTGTATATGAATCTTTTATTGGTGTTGATCCGCTGCCCCGAGCACCTGGTGTAATTCTCGAGCGTTCTGTGAACCATCTCGACCGACCCGATGTCGCCGGAGGAGAAGAAGAGGATGTCGTCCGCATAAGCTAGGTGGGTGATGAGAGGGCAGCCGGTGGTGGTGTGGAAGTGATTGAATCTGGGGGTGTTATCCATGTTGTTGAGGTTTCTGCTAAGAGCGTCGGTTGCGATGATAAAAATGGTGGAAGATAGGGGATTGCCCTGTCTGACCCCCTACTGGATTTGAAGAACCCCTTCGCTTACCCGTTGATGACCGTGGAGAACCAGGAGTTGCTGATATATATATATATATATATATATATATATATATATATATATATATATATATATATATATGACTATGACAGCGCATCCCCCATCTCCCTCCTCATGCCCTCTCTCCTGCGGTCCCCCGCGGGGGAACGCATGTTGGCGTTAGTCGGTCCCCCTCCGGTCGATCCCCCTCCGCTTTTTCCTCAGCTGCCCCTGCCGTTGCCCGCCCCTCTCCGCCACCCCCCTTTCCTATGCTTTTCCTCTCCCTCTTTCCTCACATGGCGCGACTCCCCGGGCCTCCATCCCCCCTCCGCGGTGGCGCCCGGTGCTCCTTCCTGGATGCCGGACCAACTCCTTATAGTAGGAGTCAGTCCTCCAACCGTCGTAGCCATGGCAGCTACCCTGTCTTGGCGGCCTATCGCCGACCCACCCTCCCCCTCCATCCGTTTCTCCTCCTCTCCCGCCCCTTCTCCCCTCTCCGCCCCATCACCGTCCTCCCATCTCCTCGCCCTTCCCATCCTCTCTCCCTCGTTCTCCCCCTCCTCCTGTGCCTCCAGATCGCCCTACTCCCCCAGCATTCGTTGCATCCTTTTTAGCAGCCTCCCTTAGCTGGCCTCCTCCATGGGAGCACCCTTCCCACTCTCAAGGGATCCCCCAGGTGGGCCACACCTCGTTCGCTGACATGGTCCGCCCAGACCGGATTGCCCAGGAGAAACCTATCCTCCCAGATGTCCCTCTCCCCAAGATCGTCTACCCCATCCCAGCTGACGGGCAAGCATTATCGATACCGTTCTTCCCCTCGGACTTGGCGTCTCTTTACGAACGATTCTTATCCACCTTTATGTTACGGTTCCCCTCGAGTTGCCCCAAGCTAGCACGAGTCCAGGAGGAAATCTCCAAATGGAGCCTATCTTCTGACTACAGAGTAGCTCCTCTAGACCCCAAAAACATCCTTCTTCACTTATCCTCGTCAATAGACCAGAAGATGGTCCAGACCCGGGACTCGAACAAAATTGACTCAAAAGTCATGTCAGTTGTTAGATGGTCTCAGGACCACAATCCTAAAAAGGACTCACCTTTAGTAGTTGCTTGGATCACTCTTCCTAATCCACCTCTGATATGTTTCATGCCAGCAGTGCTGAAAAGGATTGTCAACTCTTTCGGTACTTTCATTGCCATGGCGGAGGAAACAAAGAACCTTACCAGAGCCAACTACGCCAAAGTTTGCATAGAACTTGACATTTCCAAAGAACTCTCCAAATCCATCAACATCGAGCTAGGAAACAAGATCCACACGCAACCAATCTTATATGACAACAACATTATATATTGCAACCACTACAACATGAGAGGGCATCTAAGCAAGTACTGCTACAGAGCCCACCCGGAATTGAAACAGACTTTGGCCCCAAAGGTGCACAAGCCCAAGAAGGTTATGGATAAGAGATTATGCCTCCCTCCCCTCCTACCCCCTGAACTCTCACATCAGATTCGAAGCTAGCCCACAGTCGACTCACTCACCTAACAAAACTGTCGAGCTGAGTAGTAATCCCTCCACCCCAAAAAGTACCACCGTCAATACCCACAACAGATTCGACGTCCTGGGGGCAGAAGAAAACTTCCACATCGAAGAAGATCACACTTACACTGCCATCACTAGAAAGGAGAGCAACCCCAAACCCACAAACATTGCTACCCAGGCCAACCAAGAAGAAAACACCTCTCCCTCCAACATCTCACAGAGGAATGAAGAGTGCTCCGAGCACAACAAACACGTAGCATGTACAAGAAATACATAGGAAACAGAGGCACACCGATCCATTCTAGCTGAATACCTTGCCATCATCGGCCCAGAACAAGTCATCAGCTGTCAACAACCAATCGACGCAGGAGCATTAGACCCGTCCACTCAATTTGGAGCATCCCCTAGCCCAGACAAAGAAACTGATGCTCTCAACACAGAGGAAGACCCCCCAACCTCATAGCAGAATCAGAACCCCATCATACGATCAGCGAACAAAAGTCTGAAAACCAAAGGAGCAAACGAGTCCACGACGATGACTACCAGGCCGGCCGCGAAACTCTCCAAACACCAACTCCCCAATGAATCTAATGCCTAACATCCTATCCTAGAATGTTCGAGGCCTAGCTAACAAACCTACCTTGAGGAGACTTATTAGCCTCAAGAAATCTCACAAAATCGACATCCTAATCATCCTAGAACCCCAAATCCTCCATAAAAGACTCAAATTAATTCAGCTGCAGCTGGGTTTCTACTCCGCTATTACAGGCAGACATGACATCTAGCTCCTCTTCTCCTCCGATGTAAATAACAGTATCGTGCTCGATACCACGCAGGCTCTCTCGTGCGGGGTGGAGCACCCTACCCTCCCAAATCGCGTCCTGCTCTCTGCTGTCTATGGTAGCTGCGACACCAACAAGCGCAAACAGCTCTGGATTGACCTCCAGGACACTATCTCCAATACCTCCTACCCTTCATGTCTTTGTGTTGGAGACTACAACGCTATCACTAGGAGAAAGAAGAAAATAGGAGGAAGGCCTCCCCTCCGACGTCCATGCAAGACTTCAACAACTTCATCTTCAACGCTTACCTAACTCCCCTTCAGTTCACCGGCAATGTTTTCACCTGGTGTAACATGCATGAAGGTACCCGCAGATAATACTTTCGTCTCGATCGAACCCTGTCACCCCCGTTTTCCGTATTTCGTAATTATACTCGTAATTGGATTTTGGCATGAATTTTATTTTTTCTCAACTTGCGAAGTTTTGGGGTTTTCTCGTATTTTGAGTTTTGGCTCGGCTCGGTTTTAGTTGGCAAGGCTTGGTTTTATTTTGTGGAGTAGGATTGGTTTGGTTTGGTTTGGTTCAATATGCTTGGAACACCTTAAGCCTATGATTCTCCCTCATTTCCACCACAACCACCCTTTTTATTATCTCCACCTACCTTTCTCTCTCCTCATAATTCTCTTATTTATTTCTTCATCTTCTTCTTCTTCCTTCCTCCACACAACACCAACACCCCTTAGGCAAGTGTACCTTGCCACCACTTGAGAACCACTTTTTATTTGTCCATTATTTAGATTAGGCCATGGTGATCAACATTAGAACTTGACATTTTGTGATTTGGAGTCTCCATTATTCTAGATCTAAGTTTCCTCTATTTTCGGTTTTACATGGTTTTGATCTATTTAAGTTGTATTTTTATGGGTTTTGATGTTCCTATGTTGGAGAGAATTGAATTTCTCCCAAGATAGAACTTTGCAAAGTTGGATTTGGACTTGTTTTGACCAAGTTATGGACTTTTGAAGCTTGGGTTCAAACCATGGAGTACTTGCTGATTTGGAGAAGACAGTGAGCAGTGCGCGAGCTTTTTAGCTTGCGCCACTGAGCTGCGCGCTCTCTTTAGCGCAGCACAGTCTGACCCCATACGCTGCCTTTTGGAGGCGTATGACTCGCATATGCTCGCTTGCTTGACAAGGAGTCGTATGGACCCCATATGCTGCCTTTTGGAGGCGTATGTCTTGCATACGCTCGCTTGCTTGACAAGGAGTCATATGGACCCCATACGCTATCTTTTGGAAGCGTATGACTTGCATACGCCTGACCTGAGCATGGCTTGACCTGAGCATGGCTTGACCTGAGCGTGGCTTGACCTGAGCGTAGGTTGGCTTGAGCGTAGGCTGGCCTGAGCGTACGACTTTTGCACTGGGCGTATGGCCTTTGGCTGACTTGGTCTTAAGTCAGCGTGTTAGTTTGGTTTTATTTTCCTTAAGCTTGGCTCTTCTATAGCCCTGTCTATTGATATTTTATTAGATATTTAACGTCCATTTTATATCCTTACGTCTTTTTGTCCTGAACTTGATAATCACGAATTTATGTAATATATTTGGAAAGGATAACTGAGCCTGACACGATAGTGACCCGTAGTGGTGCACTCCTGATATGAGTAACCTGACATGACCTGATAGTGGCCCGTCGTGGTGCACTCCTGACTAGTACACTTGACCTGATAACCTGACATGCTATATCTTGATAAGCTGTTGCGACGGCTACTTGACATGACATGACCTGTATAATAACCTGGACACCGTAGGAGATTGTGCTTGTATAAATAAACCAGTCCTGTCTTGCATCATGTCTAGGTCGGGACTCCTGAGTACCACGGTCAGGAGTACCCACTAAAATGGACTAAGGCTAATAACTAGAATAACACAGTAGTCATGAAGAGATTTCCCAGCTACAGGCAATCCCGTTACCTGGGCGCGCCTGGGATCTGTAGCCTGCCGTCGAGTAGGGCACATTTCCAGCACACTGTCATGTGTTGCACCCTTTAAGCTACTTAAGGGTACATGCATTTCTTGGATGATGTACCCACCTGAATTCAACCCTAATCTTTCGACCTGGGTAACCTGGATGGTCTGCAGGGCTTGTGGCTGTGGAATAATCTTGCTACATCTTGTTAGTAATTAGGCTTGTGACAACCCTAGTTAGTTAAAGTATCAAGCCGTAATTCTTGCTTAGCCGTGAAATGATTGGATGGAGTCTAACCAGTCTAGTCTTGTCCCGATCCTGTTCCAGATTGCTGTATGACCAGAATGCTTGTATTTATTTTACCGATAAATGGTAAGAATTCCAAGTTCTGTTCAGACGAAGGGTTACAACCCCGGTCCTTGTTTGGTTCACGGGTTGTAACCTGGTTATCTGAAGAGTCCCATGGTTATCTCATCGTTTATCACCCGCCAGGTTTCTCCTTATTAATTGTCTTTATTACGTAATTATTTTCTTATGATCTGATGTGCTGGCTTTTGTTCTTATTTCGTGGCCTCCTTTGTGGCACTTGCTCTTTCTGGGGTCTGACCCAGCTGGTTTTGTGTGGCCAGATTTCAGAGCAGCTACCGAGGATCTACCGACCTTCCAGCCAGATGGTGGCCACTTGTGAAACCCGTAATTTTTCCGCAAATATTTAGGAATTATTTCTCGTTATTTTATTGTGCTTAAATAGATTTTTTTTTCGATAAAACAAAATTTTATTAATTGTGAAAGTGTTAGTTTAATATTAATGTTATCTTTAGTTAAATTATTATCCAAAATTAATATGGATTTTTCTTTGATTAGCCAGACCTGTTCCTAAAGACCAAATGTAACTTAAAGTATTTCAAAATAAATATTGATTATATTTTTTAAATAAATTTATGTAGGCCAAAATCCTTTTAATTACCTATAATATTAGAGCTCAAAACCTATTTTCCAATAGACCATTAATTGACTGGGCCTTGATCCTTAACAGCCCAACAAGAATTTTTATAACCTATTATTTTACAAAACCTTAGCCATTAGATTAGAAGTCCATGAGTAAGCGTTACTCATAATGTTTCCAAAGCCCATTAGTTGGAAAAAGCCCAAGTCCAATTGTTCCTTATAGCTAAGTTTATTTAAACCAATTGTTCCAACCCAATTGTTCTCAAACCCAATGTCTTTACTAGCATCAGCTAGTGTACAGAACATTGTTAGGAAGAAAGTTTTCTTTGGCTTGAAGAGCTTTAAAAGCTCTGAAGCTTTTCTCCTTCCCAACCGTAGAGATCCGTTTGGTTCTCAAACAGATGGCCCCTCGGCTCCCTGGCCGCCGGAGTTGATGGCCATGGAGGCCCTTCATCTTCCCCTACGGTAACCCCCGGCACTCTTTCCCCTATATAAACCCCTTTCATTCCATTTCCTCATCATCAACTCCATTCTCCTCTTCTTTCTCTACAAAACCCCTTTCTGGCGCCCGACCCGATCCCGGCCCACCGACCGCTGGCGCTCCACCCGACTCCGACGCCGAACCCCACGGCCGATCCACGCCCACCCGCCGGTGAACCGCCGCCTCCGTCGATCGTCTGACCCGCGCGGCCCCTGGCCGTCCGAGTTCGCCGGCGTTCGTCGCGGTGACTGCCCTGTCCGCTTCCCGGTGACGTCTCGTCCGTTTCTCGGTGCTGACCGTTCCAGTTCCGAGATCCAGTTCGGGTTTTCCGTTGTCGGTACACTCTGACTCAATTATTTTCTTTACTGTCCATGATGAACTGGTCCAACCGAATTCCTCGGGAATTCGGGATTTCGACAACGTAACAGTTACGTTGTCATTTTCGATTCCGAAGTTTCTTCGGAAATGGTAGTTTTGGATTTCTGTTGGTTATGTTGATGGTTATTTTTGGTGCTGATGGTTCTGTGGGAATTTTCTAATATTTTTGGATTTTCCGAGAATTTTTAGGAAGAAATTCTGTGTTTGGATATCCTCGAGTTTTCTGAGAATTCGCAGGATAATTCAGAATTTATATATATATTCATATATAACTGTATTCTGGTTCTGTGTGATGGAAGTTTTAGTAGGATTTTGGGTTCTGTTATGAATTTCGGGTTTTCGGGCCATTACGTTACTATTTCGGGAGTGATGGTTGGCTTGGAGAAAAAAAAAATATATTATATGGTTGTTTATATAAAATTCGGGTTTTGGGAATATTTTTGCAGGTAAAACCGGAGCATTTCCCAGTTCTTGGGTTGACCGAAAACAGAGGGAATGCTGCCGAAATTTTCGGGAAATTTAATAAAATGAATTTAAAATGATTTTGGTATTTTGGACGACAACCATAATTGGTTACTGGGCCCCAACGAAATGCAAACGCACCGGTTAGACCGGACGTTGAGGCAGAGTAGTTGAAAATGAAGTTTGGACCAAAGTCTGAGACTATGATTTTCTTTAAATATTATTTTTGAAATTTATTAGTTTTTTGTTAAATTGTAGGTAATTTTCAGACTAACCTGTCTTTTTCTTATTTCAATTTATGTAATTAAATATTGTAAGGGCATAAGCCCAGTTTCTATGATTTAAGTCTTGTAATAAGTAGGAAGTAATTTTTACTTTATTTTCTGGGAATGTGGAAAGCGTAGGATTAACCGTTAAATTATTATTAATTAATAATATATGAATTTCTCATCTTAAAGAAAATATTTTATGTATTTTAACAAGTTTGTCCAATAAGTAGATAAAATACCAAGTTTTATATTAATTTGATAATTACAAGTTTTTCCCGAAAAACCTAAATAAATTGAATTTCTAAAATTCAAACTCATTAGTAAACGTTGTGATGTTGTGTTAGCTAGTGATAACTAAAATTGACTAGGAAAGACCAATAGAGATTGTAACTAGATACTTTAGAGTTTGTTTCTGAAATAAGTTCCCCGGAATGTAGGAATTCAAGGAAGAGCGTGACCTTTCGAATACCGAAGTACCAACCTTGTTCAATCGGAAGTTTAAGGCAAGTACATTTATGTAGATTTTACAATTATTTTCACAATTGTTTCATTGCAAGTTTAAACCACAATTATACACGAACTCCTTCGGGAGCATTGATCGTATTGTTGGGGACTGGGGGAATAGTGTACTGGATATGACCAAATCCAAACTTAGGATAATGAATGTGTTAGCTTTCCCCTCTTCACACGGGGACAAGCCATACCGTATCGCTAGGATACAAATGTACCCAAACCGGTCATATTCTTTACCTATTCATATCACTGTACTGTACTATTTCAAAATTGTTCATTTTCAAACTGTTTAAAAATGCATGTTATAAATTGTCATTTTTAATTGTTAAAATTTGCATGAACTGTACTTTGCTCACTCCTGACTGGAGAACAACATTTTAGGTTACTCTGAGGTTGATCTTTCTAGAGTATCTGGTGGCACAGAGCTAATGTTCAACAATCCTGTTCGGTACCCGACGGTACTACCTGACGACGATGGATCGGCGTCTCCTTAGATGCTGTTGGTGTTAGCTAGTCTTATTTCAGTTTTTGGATCTTTTAAACTTTTGTACTGGACAAGTTTATTATCGAATAAATGTTGTGGCAACTTTTAAATTCAAACTTGTTGTTGATTTACCTGCAATATGGATTACAGCTTACTGCCGCCGTCTCATCAACGGTGCAGGCTGGGCATGATCCGATTCGATCCAAGTATTTGGGGACCGGGTCGTGACATGTTTTTAGTGGTGGCCCATGCAGGTCAACTAAATCAACAATTTAGGAAAACTAGAAACCATTAGGAACACTAGAACATCAAAATTTCCACAACATAGGACCGATTTATATATGATAAATATTTTTATTATAGACTGGTAGGTTACCTTGCTTATGCTTGCATCCTAAACCTTCCAGAGAATGACCACTGACAAAACCAACTCTGCTGGCGATGTGGTATCATCTCCGGATCGAACCCCGCCTCTTCAGTCAAGTCAGAGCTTTTCATCCAACCAGCTGATTGATCATCCTCACCAATCATCCAGTGAAGTTTTCCCCACACTGGCAAATCCTACCTCTCCTTTAACTGGGTTACTTTTCTTTGAGGAAGTACCCACTCATGTTGCTTCACCAGTACCAGAGAACACCTCTCAGATGGTTGCTCTATTTCAAGAAATCCTAGAGTATCAGAAGATTCAAGCTGAACAGATGGATATCTCGAGAGAAGTCATGAAGAATATCAACGACGCAACCTTAGCCATTTTAAACCAAGTTGGAGCGGAACCTCGTCCTACGAGGGATACCCATGAGAATAGAAGATATTTGGGCCCTGTCCGACAACCATATTGCAAGAAGCTTTTGGCTTGTGCCTACTGTAAGAGACCTGGTCACCAAGCCAACATTTGTCGCAAGAGATTAAGGCAATGTTTGGTGTGTGGATCTGCTGAACATCAAGTTAAGGACTGCCTCTTATCTTATCATCGTATCGGAGCGTCTATTATGCCACAACCTCAGGACTCTATCCAACAGACCGTAGGAAGGGATGAAGCAGAATCAAGGATCTTAGAAGAGGAAGAAAATGGAGATGCCCAAGCAAGAACCAGAACCATGAAGAATAGTACTTAGGACTGCTGAGTAGTATTATCTATTAAGAAGCTGTAACAAGATGTCCCTAGATCAATTATGAGAGTTTTGTTGTAATTCTCTTATATGAATAAAATCTTAGTTACATCTTCATGATAGAAGTTTTCCCTAATAGTTTCTGGATTACCCTATGCATAGAAATATTCCATTAACCTAGTACCTAGCTCCTTCCTTATGACTAAGTGATACTATAGAATTGACCTGAAGGAAGCCAAGGAAATGAAGGATTAGATCAATGGACTAAAGGTGTTGGGTTTCATATAAGACGGAGCTTCACTCTAAGAAGCATCAGTAAGAATTATTTGGAAAACAATATGGATGAGAGTAGACTATCAGGGCACTGAAGAATTATTTTTTTTCTCGACTGATGATCTATCCAAGTTGAGTGAACTTAAGGGTTTTCGGAGATTAACTTAAGAACTGACTACCATCAGATTAAGATCATGAAGGAGTACATTCTCAAGACGACATTCAACACCAAATACTGGTAGTTGAATTTTTGGATCATGTCTCTTGGAATGATGAATACTCATGTTGTGTTCATGAATCTCATGAACAGAGTCTTTTTATGAGTAATTGAATCAGTTTGTTGTCTTTTCTTTAGATAACAAAAATCTGATATACTCAAGGACTGAAGAAGAACATGAAGAGCATCTGAGAAATTTCTAGGAACTTTGAAGAAGTTTTTGGTAAGCTATCAAAACATGAATTTTCTTAGACAATGTGGTTTTTGCCATAATGTCACAAGAGAAGAAAATTTGATAGACTCTAGATAGATAGCCGCTGTGGAGAAGTCGTATATCTAAGTTCAATGGTTTCTTGGACTTGATGGAATACTACTGGAATCTGTGTAGGAATTCGCCAAGATTGCTGAGTCGATGATGAAGCTGACTCGAAAGAATGAAGAGTTTGTCTGGACGCATTTAAGAAGCTGTAGAAGAAGCTTACCAATCCTTGCGCTACCCGCAGGATCCGGTGGTTTCACCATCTACAGAGATGTCTCAGGAAAAAGACTGGGTTGTATTCTTCAACAACATGGGAAAATAATTGTCTACATATCTAGGCAATTACGGACTCATGAGAAGAACTATCCCACACATAATTCAGAACTTGTTGTAAGTATCCTTGCTTTAAGGCTATGGAATTATTATGGAAAGGGAGTAAAATTATATACGGACTATAAAAGTCTGAAATATATTTCTACTCAGAAAGAGCGGAATATTGGGTAAACGAAGACGATTGAAGCTGATATCGATGGTTTGACCAAGAAGCGGCACCAAGACATCAAAAAGCTTGGACTGGAGATCATACTGCCTGGAGATAGAAGGATGGAGCTGGATGCTGATTCAGTACTGACGAAGTTGCAAGTGAGTTCGACTCCGAAGGACAAAGTCGAGGAGACTCAGTTTCAAGACGAGGTACTTTGCAAACTGAAGGATCAAGTGTTGGTGGGAACACTTGAGGGTTTCTCAGTCACCAGCGATGGAGCTCTGAAGAATGGTACGAGGCTCTGCGTACTATCTAGCTAATGGAGGAACGAGCTGATGAAAGAAGTGCACCAGTCGCAATATTTCATGTATCGGGATATGCGTACCATTAATTGGTGTAATTGAATGGAGAAGGACATTACCAGCTGCTGGACAAGTCGACTAAGGAAGTAGGAGCATAACGATGGACTTTGTGTCAGGATTACTTTGTTCCCAAGGAGGGAAGGATACCAATTGGATTATTGTGGATCAACTCATTTTTAAGTATGGTTTATTCACTGAGAAGTTGGCAGCATGGTACGAGAGGCACACTTGCTGGAATTATGGAATACAAACCGACGGACAATCAGTGAGGTCAATCCAGACGCTTGAAGACATGCCGAGGATCTTGCGTCTTGGAATTTGTAGAGCTTTGGAGAAGACCATTTACAATTGGAGTTTCCTTACAACAACTATCAAGTTAGCATCGTCGACTACTGGAGTTTGAAGAAGGAGATAGCATCTTTGTGAAGATTTCTCCTACCAGAGGAACGATCAATTTTGGCAGAGCAGGAAAGTTAAGTCAGGTACATCGGGCCATTTGAAGTTTTGAGACAAGTTGGAGAAGTAGTATACCGGTTAGCTTTACCAGCTAATCATTGAGGGTGTGCACAACGTCATCCACAGTTCAGAAATCGCATCTTGAATCTGAAGTAATATTTTGGACAATTCAGAGCTGGAGAGTAGATCAAGCCTTACAGTGCCAGAGAAACCAGTAGCAAGCGCAGTCAGAGGTGAGAAGAAGATCAGAAAATTTGAGCCATCTTAATTCCTATTTTCTTCAAATCTTTATCTTTTCATTTTGCACTTGACATACGCTGCTAGTTAGCCTAGTTTTGCAAGCTATTTCTTTTTCAAGCTTGATCACGACAGTATTTTATTGGGTGCACCCACTAATATATTGTCTAATCAGAGCCGGTGCATGATGGTCTGATCAACCTCGTGTACTTTGGTTCGCTTATGTATCTTTCTGCATATCATAAATTTGTCCCTAAATTGTCTCGTTCACGACTACTTTGGAAATTCTTATTGTTTGAACCTGAGTTATGAGCACCATACGCGTGCCTGCTTGAATTGTGGAAATCCTGTCATACCTAATTCTTTAAATTTCGAGGACGAAATTTTCTAAGGAGGGAAGGTTGTGAAACCCGTAATTTTTCCGCAAATATTTAGGAATTATTTCTCGTTATTTTATTGTGCTTAAATAGATTTTTTTTTCGATAAAACAAAATTTTATTAATTGTGAAAGTGTTAGTTTAATATTAATGTTATCTTTAGTTAAATTATTATCCAAAATTAATATGGATTTTTCTTTGATTAGCCAGACCTGTTCCTAAAGACCAAATGTAACTTAAAGTATTTCAAAATAAATATTGATTATATTTTTTAAATAAATTTATGTAGGCCAAAATCCTTTTAATTACCTATAATATTAGAGCTCAAAACCTATTTTCCAATAGACCATTAATTGACTGGGCCTTGATCCTTAACAGCCCAACAAGAATTTTTATAACCTATTATTTTACAAAACCTTAGCCATTAGATTAGAAGTCCATGAGTAAGCGTTACTCATAATGTTTCCAAAGCCCATTAGTTGGAAAAAGCCCAAGTCCAATTGTTCCTTATAGCTAAGTTTATTTAAACCAATTGTTCCAACCCAATTGTTCTCAAACCCAATGTCTTTACTAGCATCAGCTAGTGT
This sequence comes from Iris pallida, assembly GCA_029216955.1. Lineage (NCBI taxonomy): Eukaryota > Viridiplantae > Streptophyta > Magnoliopsida > Asparagales > Iridaceae > Iris > Iris pallida. Next base: position 8,867,226 of record JANAVB010018799.1, on the reverse strand, counting down.
ACAGAACATTGTTAGGAAGAAAGTTTTCTTTGGCTTGAAGAGCTTTAAAAGCTCTGAAGCTTTTCTCCTTCCCAACCGTAGAGATCCGTTTGGTTCTCAAACAGATGGCCCCTCGGCTCCCCGGCCGCCGGAGTTGATGGCCATGGAGGCCCTTCATCTTCCCCTACGGTAACCCCCGGCACTCTTTCCCCTATATAAACCCCTTTCATTCCATTTCCTCATCATCAACTCCATTCTCCTCTTCTTTCTCTACAAAACCCCTTTCTGGCGCCCGACCCGATCCCGGCCCACCGACCGCTGGCGCTCCACCCGACTCCGGCGCCGAACCCCGCGGCCGATCCACGCCCACCCGCCGGTGAACCGCCGCCTCCGTCGATCGTCTGACCCGCGCGGCCCCTGGCCGTCCGAGTTCGCCGGCGTTCGTCGCGGTGACTGCCCTGTCCGCTTCCCGGTGACGTCTCGTCCGTTTCTCGGTGCTGACCGTTCCAGTTCCGAGATCCAGTTCGGGTTTTCCGTTGTCGGTACACTCTGACTCAATTATTTTCTTTACTGTCCATGATGAACTGGTCCAACCGAATTCCTCGGGAATTCGGGATTTCGACAACGTAACAGTTACGTTGTCATTTTCGATTCCGAAGTTTCTTCGGAAATGGTAGTTTTGGATTTCTGTTGGTTATGTTGATGGTTATTTTTGGTGCTGATGGTTCTGTGGGAATTTTCTAATATTTTTGGATTTTCCGAGAATTTTTAGGAAGAAATTCTGTGTTTGGATATCCTCGAGTTTTCTGAGAATTCGCAGGATAATTCGGAATTTATATATATATTCATATATAACTGTATTCTGGTTCTATGTGATGGAAGTTTTAGTAGGATTTTGGGTTCTGTTATGAATTTCGGGTTTTCGGGCCATTACGTTACTATTTCGGGAGTGATGGTTGGCTTGGAGAAAAAAAAAATATATTATATGGTTGTTTATATAAAATTCGGGTTTTGGGAATATTTTTGCAGGTAAAACCGGAGCATTTCCCAGTTCTTGGGTTGACCGAAAACAGAGGGAATGCTGCCGAAATTTTCGGGAAATTTAATAAAATGAATTTAAAATGATTTTGGTATTTTGGGCGACAACCATAATTGGTTACTGGGCCCCAACGAAATGCAAACGCACCGGTTAGACCGGACGTTGAGGCAGAGTAGTTGAAAATGAAGTTTGGACCAAAGTCTGAGACTATGATTTTCTTTAAATATTATTTTTGAAATTTATTAGTTTTTTGTTAAATTGTAGGTAATTTTCGGACTAACCTGTCTTTTTCTTATTTCAATTTATGTAATTAAATATTGTAAGGGCATAAGCCCAGTTTCTATGATTTAAGTCTTGTAATAAGTAGGAAGTAATTTTTACTTTATTTTCTGGGAATGTGGAAAGCGTAGGATTAACCGTTAAATTATTATTAATTAATAATATATGAATTTCTCATCTTAAAGAAAATATTTTATGTATTTTAACAAGTTTGTCCAATAAGTAGATAAAATACCAAGTTTTATATTAATTTGATAATTACAAGTTTTTCCCGAAAAACCTAAATAAATTGAATTTCTAAAATTCAAACTCATTAGTAAACGTTGTGATGTTGTGTTAGCTAGTGATAACTAAAATTGACTAGGAAAGACCAATAGAGATTGTAACTAGATACTTTAGAGTTTGTTTCTGAAACAAGTTCCCCGGAATGTAGGAATTCAAGGAAGAGCGTGACCTTTCGAATACCGAAGTACCAACCTTGTTCAATCAGAAGTTTAAGGCAAGTACATTTATGTAGATTTTACAATTATTTTCACAATTGTTTCATTGCAAGTTTAAACCACAATTATACACGAACTCCTTCGGGAGCATTGATCGTATTGTTGGGGACTGGGGGAATAGTGTACTGGATATGACCAAATCCAAACTTAGGATAATGAATGTGTTAGCTTTCCCCTCTTCACACGGGGACAAGCCATACCGTATCGCTAGGATACAAATGTACCCAAACCGGTCATATTCTTTACCTATTCATATCACTGTACTGTACTATTTCAAAATTGTTCATTTTCAAACTGTTTAAAAATGCATGTTATAAATTGTCATTTTTAATTGTTAAAATTTGCATGAACTGTACTTTGCTCACTCCTGACTGGAGAACAACATTTTAGGTTACTCTGAGGTTGATCTTTCTAGAGTATCTGGTGGCACAGAGCTAATGTTCAACAATCCTGTTCGGTACCCGGCGGTACTACCTGACGACGATGGATCGGCGTCTCCTTAGATGCTGTTGGTGTTAGCTAGTCTTATTTCAGTTTTTGGATCTCTTAAACTTTTGTACTGGACAAGTTTATTATCGAATAAATGTTGTGGCAACTTTTAAATTCAAACTTGTTGTTGATTTACCTGCAATATGGATTACAGCTTACTGCCGCCGTCTCATCAACGGTGCAGGCTGGGCATGATCCGATTCGACCCAAGTATTTGGGGACCGGGTCGTGACACCACTAGACGGAACCCTGGCAACGAGTGGGTTTATTTTTGATCTCCCACTTTACTGTAATAATATTCTTTTGAGGCGTTTAGCCGACGAGCACCTGTTTAGCTCGATTGCACTTACTTACTGTCTGCCTGCGGGCTGTAACATGATTAACAGATCCTAGGGTTGATCATGTATGACTAAACTCTTGCTAGTCCTGACATTTTGTAACGACTAGCTTCATGATCAGCTGAATATGTAATGTTTGGGACGCCTTACTATTGTATATTTAATGATCATACTTCTTGTAACCTTTTACTTACTTGCTTGTGATTTAGACACTAGGCTTGTTCATGACCTTAAGAGACTGTTGGCTTGTAGATAAACCCTCATGTATCTAGACAGCCGTGACCGTATACCGAGATGGATTCCATTTCATATACGTAGCGGGCTATGTCTGCCCCCGCTCTCTAGTATTCTGGTTCTGGGGCTTGACATGGTTTAAGTGGTGGCCCATGCAGGTCTTGTAAATCAAGATATGTGAGGGTTTACCGAATAGATGTCTCAATCAATATCTGCCCTTGAACTCTGCTCGTATCCTCTGAATCCCTGGATTCTTGTCCTGATCACCTGCTTGCATCGTTGGTCTGTCCTGGTCCTTCCTTATTTGTTTCCTACGTCGTCTTCTTCAGCGGCATAGTACCTGACCCGGCCGATCAGCAAGGCAGAGCACTTCCCGTAGACCAGCAGCAACCCGAGGATCAAGCCCAACATTCCGGAGTAGCCTCCAGAGTCGTGCCTTCTGGCGGAGAGCCACCAGTCCAGCCAGTTCAACCTGTAGAACATGATGACGGCACTTTGGTAGGACTCATCAGGACCTTGATAGCTTCCCAAGACTGGCGTGGAGATGCCTTACACCAGGCAAGTGACGGATGCTTTGACCCGGGGTGGTCATCAGGATAACATCGTGGCCAACAGCTTCAAGCGCTTGAACCCTCCTTTCTTCGACGGTAGTGAAGATGCTATCGCAGCAGATGCACGGCTTCAGGACACAGAGGTGATTCTAGAAGTAGCCAGGACCCCAGAGAACGAGAAGGTGGTCGTTGTGCGCCTGCAATTGTTAGAACTTGCCCGCAGCTGGTGGGCAGCGCAGGCCGTTGGATTAGCAGCACCCATTGCTTGGGCAGTATTCAGAGAGAGATTCCAGACCAAGTATTTTGATGCCGTGGCTCGGTATGATCTGCAGACGAGGTTTACCAATCTGAAGCAAGGAGGCAGGACGGTCGACGGATATGCGGCCGAGTTTTCCAGACTCAGTCGGTTTGCTCCCACCTTGGTGGCAACCGAGTATGATAGAGCCTAGCGGTTCCAGCAGGGACTTCACCTGGAGGTCTTGTTGGCAGTTGAGCTGTTTGAACATCAGACTTTTGATGCAGTCTTGAGAGCAGCCCGGAGATGTGAGTATACCTCCCAGAGGATTGTGGATAGGGCCGGAGGTCGGAAGAGATCTCACGGCCAGATAAATCAGTTTTCAGCACCAGCCCCGGCAGCCAGGGCTTTGACTATTGGAGCTCCGAGGCGAGCGGCCTCCGTGACGTCGGTTCAGCATTCAACTCCGACGCACCCTCAGCAGCAGCAGAAGCAGAAGCAGTCTTCCGCAGTGGGATGTTCTCATTGTGGGAAGCCAGGCCATGTGGTGGTAGAGTGCCGTAGGGCACAGGGATTGTATCTGGCTTGTGGAGCAGCAGACCATAGGGTTGGATCCTGCCCGAACAGGGGTGGTTCATCATCGTCCAACCTTTCTAGTTCTTCGGTGAGAGGACCAGCACCGGTCCAACCGCAGCAGTATCCATTGCCGAGGCCCTTGCCGCCTCAGTCCCAGGCGTTTCAGCAGCAGAGCCCCCAGCAGTATGCGCAAGCCCAGGCCTTGAGTCAGAATAGGCAGCGAGGAATTTAGCAGAGGGGACCAGCACCCCGAGGGCATGGTCAGGCCATGATGATGACCATGGAGGAAGAATTGGCACCAGGAGAGGTAGTGGCAGGTACTATTCTCGTCAACTCCTTTCCAGCTTCAGCTTTATTTGATTCTGGTGTATCGCATTCATTTATGTCTGCACGATTCGCGACACGGATAGGATTGGAGCCCGAGTCATTAACAGTAAGACTCAATATACTTACTGGTAACGGACTTGTGGGAGTAGATAGAGTGTTTTCCTCGTGTCGAATCGTAGTTAGCGGTAGGGAGTTCCCCGCTAGATTGATAGAGTTCCCGATGGCCGATTATGATGTGGTCTTAGGGATGGATTGGTTGAGGAACCAGTATGCTAGGATAGACTGCCACATTGGCAGGGTTGTTTTTAGCATTTCAGGCGAGCCGGAGTTTTCTTTCTCCCGAGGCAAAGTTGAGTCATCTCCTCCTGTATTGCGGATAGCAGTAGCAGCAGTTAAGTTGCCCAGGATAGTCGAAGAGTTTTCAGATGTTTTCCCAGAAGAACTTCCAGGTATGCCTCCGGAGCGGGAGATCGAGTTCACTATAGACTTGATTCCTGGGACAGCCCCAGTGTCAGAGAGAGTCTACATGATGGCGCCATCAGAGTTGGAGATATTGTACAAGATGAATGAAGAACTCAGAACCAAGGAATTCATTCGTGCTAGTGGATCGCCTTGGGGAGCCCCGATGCTTCTTATGAAAAAGAAGGATGGTACGTCCAGGTTATGTGTTGATTACCGTACCTTGAACTCAGTGACAATCAAGAACAGATACCCTCTTCCGAGGATAGATGACTTGTTTGATCAACTCAAGGGGGCTTCAGTATTCTCGAAGATTGATTTGCGCTCAGGTTATCATCAGATCAGAGTCAGAGAGCAGGACATCCCGAAGACAGCTTTTAAATCGAGATATGGGCATTGGGAATTCCTTGTTATGCCTTTTGGAGCAACCAATGCACCGGCAGTATTCATGGACCTTATGAATCGCATCTTCATGCCTTACTTGGATCAGTTTGTGATTGTGTTCTTGGATGACTTCTGGTCTTCAGCAAGAGTGAGGCGGAGAATGAGCAGCATCTCCGTATGGTTCTTCAGATCCTCTGAGAGCACCAGTTATATGCCAAGTTCAGTAAATGCGAGTTCTGCTCGATCGCATTTCGTACTTGGGTCATATCATCACTCGAGGAGGAGTAGAAGTGGATCCCCAGAAGATTGTAGCTATTGAGTCATGGCCAGTACCCAGCACAGTTGTAGAGGTTCGTAGTTTTCTTGGATTGGCCGGCTACTACCGGCGGTTTGTTTCGGATTTTACTCGAATTTTAGCACCATTGACGCAGTTGACCCGCAAGGATGCACAGTTTGCTTGGACAGCAGAGTGTCAGAGTTCTTTTGAGCAGTTGAAGCGAGGCCTGATAACAGCTCCTATTCTCACGCTTCCAGATGGGACCGGAGGATTCTCAGTGTATTGTGATGCTTCAGGCAGAGGTTTAGGATGTGTTCTGATACAGCATGGGAAGGTAATTGCTTATGCATCACGGCAACTTCGTGATCATGAGAGGAATTACCCAACCCATGACTTGGAGCTGGCAGCAGTGGTGTTTGCACTTAAGTTGTGGAGGCACTATTTGTACGGAGATAGGGTGGAGATTTTCACCGACCACAAGAGCCTGAAGTATGTTTTCACCCAGAAGGATCTTAATATGCGTCAGAGAAGGTGGCTGGAGCTTCTTGTGGATTATGATGTCAACCTGCAGTATCATCCTGGGAAGGCTAATGTTGTTGCAGATGCATTGAGCAGGAGAGCCGGAGCTTATTTCCTAACAGCACAGCCAGAATTGTTAGCAGATCTTCAGAAGATAGGTATTGAAGTTGTTCTCCCTTCCAGTGTGGCCTTGATGGCCAGTATGCAAGTTCAGTCCACTATAGTTGAGAGGATCCGGATGGCACAATCGGCAGATTCCAAGCTTCAGCGACTCAGAGCAGAGTGTGAGGCAGGACGAAGACCAGAGTTATGTATTCATGAGGCTTTCAAGATAATGCCAAATGAGACGATCACACAAATGTTCACAAGATTCCTTGACATCATCAATCCCCTATCTTCGCTCGACAAACAATATACGAATCATAAGAAGATTCGCAAGCTACTTAGGGGGCTACTAAAGATTTAGAACCCTAAGGTGACAGCCATCATAGAAGGAAATGATCTCACAACTATGTCTATGGAGACCTTGATGGGAAAGCTGATGACTCATAAGCTTGACCTCAAGGACTTCGAAGAGCCTTCTCCTAAGGCTAAGGAGATCGCCCTCAAAGCTCACCGACGAAGGACTGACTCCGAAGAGACGAATGACGACAACTCAGAAGGTGATGATCAAGCTCTCCTTGTCCGCAACTTCAAAAAATTCCTTCGCTTCAATCGAAGAAAGAAGGAACCTCAAGAAGATGATGAAGAAGAGCCAACTTGCTACGATTGCAAGAAGACAGGACATGTTCGAAAAGACTGTCCATTCTTAAAGAAGAACAACCGCTATGAGAAACCATACAAGAAGGCTTCCTCAAAGAAATATGCCAACACAAGCATTTGGCATGAAAGCGAAGCTAGTGACTCCGAGGAAGAAAATGACTCTCCTCAAGACACTGCAAACGTATGCCTAATGGCAACGTCCGACAAGGTATCAAACGAAACTCTTGATGATTTCACTTTTGATGAACTTGGCGATGCTTTCACCGATTTACTTGATGACCATAAGAAAGTCATTGGTAAATATAAACATGCCAAGGAAATTATCAAAAGTCATGAAGTCGAAATTCAAAGACTCTCTTTACTGCTTGATAACATTAGAGACACTTTACCCACAGAAGTCACAAATGAGGTATCTAAGCTTAAAATAAGCCTACATGATGCCGAAGCACGCATTGAACAACAAATACAAGAAATCACAGCACTCGACACGGAGCTTGCTGAAGAAAAGAGTAGACAAAAGATTTCTATTACTAAGATATGTGGTTTGAATGCTAAGGTTACTGAATTGCAGGCTGTCTCTAAGAAATTAGAGACTAAATTAGGAAAACAGGTTGCTCAACCTCAAACCCAATCACATGAGACACACACAAAGTATGACACTACTCATACTAGTCAACCACGTCATCCACCTGCAGCACGTAATCGTGCTTACATATACACACACTTTCATAAAGCACATAAACCACATGCACGTAGAAATAATTCTCATATGTCAAAAAATCATCATGCTACACATAGATACAATCATCACTATGTTGCACAAAAACAAAATCACTATGCTATTCCATATAGACATTATCACCATGCTACTCCACATCACTCTACATATAGACATCATCACCATGCTAACTCTACATATCATCATGCTACTCCACATCACTCCACTTATAGATATCATCCGCATGCTCCTAACATAAATAGGAATGCTATATGTACTTATTGTGGATTACATGGACACATTTCACCATAATATAGAATTAGAAGATTAGTAGAAAGAAAGATATATGCATAGTTTCCGAAAACTAACTTTTTAGGACCCTCAAGAACTTGGGTACCAAAGGTCACATCTACTCTTGATGTAGGTGGACCTTCCCTCCTCAACTAAGAGTAAGTGGATTCTCGATAGTAGATGCTCGCGGCATATGACGGGAGACGCAAATCTTTTTGCATCACTATCGATGAAGAGAGAAGGATATGTATCCTTCGGTAACAACCTAAAGGGTATATTATAGGTAATGGTATTATTGGTCATCCTTCCTCTCCCGTAATAAAGGATGTCTGCCTAGTGACTGAGTTAAAGCATAACCTGCTCAGCATCAGTCATCTCGCTGACCATGGATATGACATTAACTTTGGACAAAATAAATACTTTATTTATGATAGGTCAACGGGAGACATTGCTTTTGAAGGGGTAAGAGAGGATAATATTTATATTTTCTATCTGTCTAGAGATACTAACAATGCAGGTAGATGCCTATATGCTCATAAGGATGAAAGATTACTGTGGCACCAGTGTCTTGGTCATGCCAACATGGATACTATATCCAGGCTATCGACTAAGAAGCTAGTTAGAGGCTTGCCCGAAATCACATTCAAAAAGGACACTGTATGTGCCAAATATGAATTGAATAAGGCAACCAAGTCCTCATTTCATTCCATAAACTCTGTACGCACTACTAGACCCTTACAACTACTTCATATGGATTTATTTGGTCCTAGTAGAGTAGCGAGTCTTGGTGGAAAACTCTATGCTTTTGTTATTGTTGATGACTTTTCTAGATTTACTTGGGTTTTCTTTCTTACAAATAAAAGCAATGCTTTTTCAGTTTTCAAGATTTTTGTTAAGAAAATTCAAAACGAAAAAGGCTACATGATTACTCGAATCCGAAGTGATCATGGAGGCGAATTCAAAAATACTGATTTTAAAAAGTTTTGTGATTCTAATGGTTTTGATCATGAGTTTTCTTATCCAAGAACTCCTCAACAAAATAGTGTTGTGGAGCGGAAGAATAGGACTCTTGGCGATATGGCTAGAGTCATGTTGAACAAGTTCTCACTTCCGAAATACTTTTGGGCTGAAGCTGTCAGTACAGCATGCCATATTTTAAATAGGGTGCTTATTCGTCCTATTACAAAGAAAACACCCTATGAGCTTTGGTTTGGAAGAACTCCAAATGTTTTCTATTTTAGAGTTTTTGGTTGTAGATGTTTTATCCTTAACACCAAAGACAACTTTGGCAAATTTGATGCCAAAGCTGACGATGGTATTTTCCTTGGCTATGCTGCCAAGAGCAAGGGATATAGAGTGTTTAACAAACGCTCATTAATTGTGGAAGAGTCTACAAATATAACTTTTGATGAAGATAACAGTGCAGCAGCTACTCTTGATGATGATGTTGAGCCATCAACTTCTACTCCAATAAATACCACCACCGAAACCAATTCTCTGAAGGGCTTGCCAAAGAAATTCTCTTTCAAGTCGTCACATCCAGAAAATTTGGTAATAAGTGAGGTTTCACGTAGAGTAACTACGAGATCATCATTAAGAGACTCTATTGCTAGCACTGCCCTTATTTCACAAATTGAGCCGAAAAACATTTTAGAAGCTTTTAATTATGAAATTTGGATTTCTGCCATGCAAGAGGAACTCAACCAATTCGAGAGGAGCCAAGTATGGGAACTCGTTCCTAGACCGGCAAATCACTCGATTATTGGCACTAAATGGGTTTTTAGAAATAAAGTAAATAAAGATGGTTCAGTTACACGCAACTAAGCTCGTCTAGTAGCCTAAGGATACAACCAAGAGGAAGGTTTCGACTACGATGAGACGTATGCCCCTGTTGCTAGATTAGAATCCATTCGGATGCTTTGTGCATTTGCAAATTTTCAAAATTTCAAATTATTTCAAATGGATGTTAAAAGTGCTTTCTTGAATGGATTTATTAAGGAGAAAGTTTATGTAAAATAACCCCCTGGTTTTGAAAATCATAGATTTTCCGACTATGTTTTCAAGCTGAAGAAAGCGCTATATGGCCTCAAACAAGCCCCTAGAGCTTGGTATGAATGGCTAATCAATTTCTTGCTTGAGAAAGGTTTTTCAAAAGGGAAAATTAACACCACACTTTTCATAAAATCTTTCAAAGACACTATTCTCTTAGTGCAAATATACGTAGATGATATTATATTTGGTTCTACTGATGAAACCCTCTGTCAAGATTTTGCCAAGTGTATGCAGACCGAGTTTGAGATGAGCATGATGGGGGAGCTCAACTACTTTTTAGGACTGCAAGTCAAACAAATGTCAAATGGAACTTTCATCTGTCAGTCAAAGTATACAAAGGACATGCTGAAAAAATTCGACCTTGACAACGTCAAACCAATCAGCACTCCAATGGCTACTACAACTAAACTAGAACCAGATGAAAGCGGCAAACCTGTGGATCAACGTAAGTATCGAGGTATGATAGGCAGTCTACTCTATTTAACTGCTAGTCTCCCTGATATTATGTTTAGCGTTTGCCTGTGTGCTAGAATCAAGCAAATCCTAAGGAATCACACATGACTGCTGTTAAGCGTATCTTTCGATACCTTAAAGGTACGGTTACAGTGGGCCTATGGTGTCCCAAGTCAACATCATTTGACCTCATTGGTTACTCTGATACTGATTTTGCCGGATGCAAGGTCGACCGTAAAAGTACGAGTGGTACGTGTCATTTATTAGGAAAGGCTTTGGTCTCTTGGTTTAGCAAGAAGCAGAATTCTGTCGCACTATCCATAACAGAAGCTGAATACATCGCAGCTGGGCATTGTTGTGCACAAATTCTATGGATGAAGCAAACCCTTGAAGACTATAACTTATTTTTTATGCACATTCCAATCTTCTGTGACAACACTAGTGCTATAAATCTCACTAAGAACCCCATATGTCACTCATGCACGAAACACATTGAAATACGTCATCACTTTTTGCGTTATCATCAGCAAAATGGCACTATTAACTTAGAATTTATTGACACTGATCATCAGTTAGCAGATTTCTTTACAAAACCATTATCCGAAGAGCGCTTCAATTTTCTCTGTCGTAAACATGGAATTTTGGACGAAGCTGTTATTAATTAAAATAAACATGCATAAATATCGAGTATGTCTTAATTCTTTTATGATAAAATTGCTATGGGTACAAGCCGAAAGGGTCCTTCTGACAACAAGGCGTAACAGCCTAAGCGACACGGTGCACTAGTCCTCAGGACTACCTTTAGCTTGGATCCGGCCCCTGCAGCTAACCCATGGCAGCTTCAAAATATTGAAATATGGCATAATTCTTTGTTTATTACATGGTTCATTTTTATTTATCACATGCTGAAATGCTGATTTTCCAAACTTCACTTTGCTTCGAAGTTAACTTTCTAGAATTTTTCTACTTGGGTCTTTCTCAATCTTGTATATGTACTTTTCCTTTGGTCTCTCTCACTTAATAATTTCTCAGCCTGATTTCTGTTCTGTTTCCAGAATTTAGAATTCGGGCCGAACTCTGCCTTACCCAGAGTTCGGGCCGAATTCGGCCTAGCTGTTCCAGAACCGGGAGCAGCCTCAGCCGCTGATCAAATATTGATCCAATGGCCCATATTTGTTCCGACCATTGGAACCCTTTCACATATTTTCGGGCTCTCCTCTCCTTTCTCCTCCATTGCCACCTTTTCCACTTCTCCAAACATATTTTCTCCAAACCCTAACCCTAGTTCTTCCTCCCTAGAGCTTATCTATTCTCCAAACTCCAGGAGAAGGCTTCCCTCACCATTCTCCTTCATTGTTCTTCATCATATTGAGGTATACTTTACCACTTCTCTCCATCTCAATTTTCTCAATTGTCTTTATTATTTTCATGGCTCTACGATTGTTTAATCGAGGGAAGAGACTTCAAACTGAGGGAGCGTCCTCTTCGAATGCTCCTCCTCGTGTTGAACCGCCCGTTGAATAACCCAATCAACCACCCATTCACCCGTTGTTCAACCCGCCTCGTCCACTCGACCCCAACACGTATGACGACCGAATATTTGTATCACTTGACGCGTCAAATGAATGGTTTAGTAATTTTCGGACACGTCCGGTGTTTGCGGGTCATCCTATCAATTTTACTATTTTCTCTCAATATGATTCACTTTTTCATAATCTTTGTCTTGACGAACTTGTCACCACCAACTCGGTCATATATCGTAATGCTATTCAAATGTTCTACTGCAACCTAACTCATGATGATACACATATTTTCTCACGGGTTGCGGGCATTGACATCTCTTTTGATGATTTTGATTTGGCCGAACACCTTGAACTCGAGGAGCCAAACTCATGGAAAAAGCTTGTTGAAGCTCGATCGTTTCAATTTCCCGATGGGTCTTCCCTTGAAAGCTTCAAGGACGACTTGTGTACCCCTAACACACGTCCTCGCAAGCTTTTGGCCAAGTATCTCAATTCCTATTTTTATGAACTTCATCGGATTATCTTTAACACTATTCTACCCAAAGCGGGATCCATGAAGTCACCTACTTTGAAATCTCGGCCTTATATCACCTCCACTTTCTTGTACCATTTAATATGGACTGGATGATTAATTCTAGGAAGAAACCAAGATCCTTGGTTTATGCTTTGTACCTTCCTATGGTCTTTCGTGCTTTTCGCATACCTCTTAATGAGTGCCAGTTCTTACTTGCCCCTGCCTTCCTCTCTAAGGCACGGAGACTTCAGGCAGCAGTTGGCTCGCCGGTTGTGTCCGAACACTCTGACGATGAGCCCGATGCCCCTCCTCTGGGACAGGATCCTCCTCCTTCTTCTGCCACTCTCGAGTCACTCCAGACTATGCTCCGCGATCGCTTTACCTTAGAGGATGATCGCTGGACCCAGCCTGATTACCGGACCACCCTGCAGATGAGTGCCATCAGCAACTCACTGCATGATATTCGGTACTCCATGTCTCGCCATCCTTCCATGCCTATTCCTATGGAGCGGGACCCCGGTCGTGAAGGGTATCGTATCGATGACCGTTGGGTTATTCGCTACTTGGATCCGGATGCGGCCTTCGTAGACCCTTGTCGTTCCTTTACTGATCCAACCGACGATGCTGGGCCTTCACGAGCTAGATGATGGATATGGACTTCTACTTGCTGCTGCTACTGAGGATCATAGCTTATATTTTTTTATGCACTTTGGATTTTAGTTGCTTTTATGCACTTTGCTTGTATTAGACTTATTATTATGTGTGACTTTTGAGACATTGAGTAGTTTTATCAGTATCTATGCAGTTTCATCTATTATCTTTTGGTGTGATTGCCAGTTCTTATTTTAGGATTAATTGCTAAATGCCAAAAGGGGGGAGAAAATTTTGGTATATTCTATATTCTTTTTGTATCTGTATCTATGCTTTGGGGAGAATATTTTTATCACGCCAACAAGATTCAAAGCAATGTTTATGGGGGAGCTATTGCTAGCTCGGTACTGATTACGGGAGAGCTATGCCATTTCTATATAATGTGTCCATGTATGAATATTGAATATACAACTATCATTTTGTCAATTATCAATGGGGAAGATTGTTGACACAAAATCATAGTCAACCAAATATTGATAAAATTGACTACATGATACTTGTGATAATTCAAAACGACACATGAAGACAACATCCAGTACAAGTCAGACGACAGCTCGGATTTGCAATACAAGTTATTTTTTGAGTCTGTATTTTACAATTTTATTGAGTCAAGACTTATGTAAACTGAGCTGTGCTGAGCATATGAGACTTAACCTACACCCATACCCAAAATCCAATAGCTCCACACATATCCAAATAAGCCAATTTGACCCATGACCCATTCTGTGCTCTGGAGACAGAGTTCGGGCCGAACTCTGTCTCCTAAAAATCAGCACCCTAATTTTTAGGGTTGGCTGGTTGCAAGTTGTCCAACGGCAAATATTTTTGAAAATTCCAACCAGAATTCTGGCCGAATTCTGCCTACCTGGTATCCTATAAATAGGCCATAAATTCTCTCATTTTAATTCATCCAATCTTCTCTTCTCTTCTCTCTAAAGCTCTATAAAAGCCATACCCTTCTTCATCTACTAGCCACAAGCTCCCTAAGCCTCAAGTGCTCAGTACTTTTCAGTCAGGAGTTTGTACAAGAGTTTAAGAAGTCGCTTGAAAAATTCCAAGCATCATCACTACGATCTTTGTAAGAAGTTGACGTGCTCTTCTGAAGAAAAGGCACGGAGTGTAACTACTATTTCATAAATAGTGGATTTAATCCTGAGTTTGAGTTCTCAGGCCTGGACTAGTCCTCCACGAGGGAAACTAGGTTAAAAATCGGCTGTGTTTGCGTATGCTTTCTTGCTCCTTATTTATTTCCGCATTTACTCTGATTACTTTCAGCTTGTGAAAGAGTTTAATTTTTAATTGGCTATTATCGCTGTAAACTCTATTCACCCCCTCTAGAGTTGCCATCTGTTCTTCACAAATCACTCAACAAACCACACTAGCCTCAAGTCAAATAGTAATCCTCCCAACTCTATCACCTTCACAACACACACACACGTTACACGACCATCTATACAACATCAAACACGCACTAGCACATATCCTCTATCAATCTCACTTCTCTCCACTAACCACACACATCCTAATCTCATTCAAACACGCACACTATACTAACATATATTACATAACAATAATATATATATATATATACATATATGTACTATATCATATATATTATTGACAACCTATGATACCTACATTCACATGATATCCATACTAGGCTCATAGGTTACACAAAATGCCTATGTCGCATAGTCACTCTTCTACTTAAAATAAATACTGTACCAATTGGGCCTTCACTAAATTCTAGAATTATAGTATGTTGTAGCACTTCGTGTTAGCTTTCCAAAACTTCAAACGGATCGCATTTTTGGGTCCGAAAGCTCCCGGAATCACGAAAACACCGAAACGTGTTCGTCTTTCGTACAGTTGACACTCAAATAATTTTACAGAAAATTTTAGAACGATTTTGGCTTATTAAAATATATATTTGGAAAGCTAACTCCGATACGCTTCTTTTAAAAAAAGGGAGATTAATCGGAGTCTTGAGCTAGGAGTTATGGTATTTCTAAGTTGCTCTGGCTACTAAAAAATGTGGATAAAAATTATGACGAATTTGGGTTGTTTTGGACAAAAGAAACACATGTAGGCCAAGATACTTGGATACCAACATGGCTATCTAAATAAAACTTATTTTAACCATCCTAACTAAGATCAATCCACTCTCTAACCATCCTAAATATGAATCTAAAACACAAAATAGCCTATTTGCATAAACACAAACATATGGGGTGTCCTATATTAGAAACTCCACAAGTAGGACACCAAACCTATTCAAACTTCCTAAAGAGGACTCTAAAGAGCCTCAAATTAAAATCTAATGGTTGTACATGCATGGGGGTGGATCCTATGGATTCAAATCTAACTAAAATGCAAGGAAAATTGAAATATAGAGATGGTTATACCTATTGGATGTAGGATCCCAATGATACACTCAAAGGACACGGTTTCGATACGAAAGCTCCTCCAAAATGGACACCCTTCCTTGCATCTTGCTCCCAATCCTTGCTAGCACCTCCTCCTTGGTTGAATGAGAAGAAATGATGGAAGATTGGAAGAAGAATGGAGGGATTTGGATATCAAAATCAAGAGGGAAGCTCTCAAGTTTGGGGAAGAACAAATTTGGGGGAAAAAAGAGAGGCAAGTGTGAAATAAAAGAGAGGGACACCTCTCCCCCTATAGGTGGCTTTCCATAATGCCCTGATGGGCCTATGTGAAATGTCTAAGATGCCCCTACAAGTCTTCTTTGGGTCAATTTAAGTCATGACAAGGTTTGTGGTCAAAAAGGTCAAGTTTAAGTCTCTAATTTAACTATTCTAAGCATGTGGAATTAGTCTAATAACACTAACTTAATTAGTGGGATTTGCGGACCATGCCTAACTAATGTTGGGGTCCCGACTAGAGTCTAAGCTACCCGGGTCACTAACAGAAGTCGGAACGAGATGAAAATCGAACCTGACTTAACAAATCCCGTAAAATCATTATTAAAATATAAAAATTCCCAAAATATTAAAATATAAAAAATGACCAAAACCACAATACATCACTTTCAATAATTATTAAAATAATCTAAAATATACCAATTAATTAAAATCCTAAATAATTCAAAAGTCACAAAATGACCAAAATACCCTTAGCCTAAAAAGTGGTAATTAGCTAATCTAATCACACGGGTCAGGCCTCCAAGGTCATGGTTAGTCTCTAGGATAAACAGTTCTAAGGTTATACTAGCAAAATATCAAAATCACAATACACTAATTAAATAATTTTAAATTAATTAAAATTCACCATAAATTATTATTTAATATTAAACGATAGATTTTTACAAAAGTTCAAAATTACCCTCATTTTAGAAAAGTAGTGGCTACAAATCTACCCTCACTAGAAAAATTTCGTCCTCGAAATTAAGATGGCTGTACTCCTTCTAGGTTAAACCCCCAACAATCAAGGTCAAGAAAACTATATCTAAAACATACAAATTGTGGTCCTACTGGTCGTGATATCATGGTCTTGATCAGGGTCACTATACTATCTATAAAAACACAAAACATCTTGACAGTTACTAATAGAATAACACAATAAGATGGAAAGAAGAATAGGAAAGAAAGGTCTGCTAACCCGTCACCCGTAGCGTCGGTCTACTCGACTTTCAGCGTAAAAGCCCTGCCCCTCTGGGGTATATCCCTCTGATGGTGCGGGACACAGTGCTGCACTGCAGGTGGCCTAGCTCCCTCTATCTAATCTATGATACTCAAGTAATATCCATACTGATATTCTACTCTATTATACTATGGCACCATCTATATGGTATCTATTCTGCAATCTGATAATCATATCCGTTTATCCAGAACCATGTTAACAGAATCCTCGTCACACCAGTAAGTATGGCTACGATAATCCATAGAGTCTGTAACTAATATACATACCTCTAGAATCATGGTATTTAAAATTTTTGTATTGTCGTTAGCTTGGCTGCAAAAACTTTAAATTCTCACACCCGAGAAATACATCCAAAATCAGACTCTATCTCACCGCCAAACCAGCTAATATGGCTGTAGAAGACCCTAGATTCCGTGACTGAGGCAACCTAGCCCATAATGTTATCTTGGTAGAAAATCAAGTCAATAATGAATACCAAGAATCAAATTCAACGATGAACAAAGAAGTAGACAGAAACTGTCGAAATCGAATATCGAGATAGTTTATAATGAGATTCTCAAGGGTCATCCCAGGAATCTTCTCAAGTAGTCCTAACTGTGATTGAGTAACCTTAGCCTATAGCCTATATCTTCTAAACCTATAGCAGTCTCGTAGCAGCACTCTAAGTCAAGCACCACTACGATATCGCACTAATTGCGACTTCTGGCCTGCATGGGCCACCACAAAAATGTGTCACGACCCACACCCTGATTAGGGGCACGAGCACGTGGTTACGTCCAGCCTACGTCGCAGAATCGGCGGTAGAACGCTGTATATAAGGTCTGTAAATACTATGACTAAACAGTATAAGGTACCTGTACAGTATATATACTCCGAATGGAGGTGACATAGCAATACAGTCTCAATCACAAAATAAAACTAAGGTAGAATACGATAAAAATATAGATAGATATGGAATGAAATGAAACCACAAAGATACAACCAGATAAAGTTCTAAGTGTCTAAGATAACACAAATCCAGAAACATCCCAAATCTCAAATACAGTAATCCAGAGAATAAATACAACTAAAAATGACTAATGCAAACTAATGGTGTCTCATCCACTGCTAATGGATCCTGCTGGATATCCAGAGGTAATGTCTCATCAAACTCTATCCTGGCCATACCCGTAAAAGGTAGAGCAATCAGCTAACATGTACTCTGTAAACATCAACGGTTATCCTGTCAGGAAAATAAGCAAGTATAAACACTAACATCAGTTCCATATAAATTGACAAATTCTATAAGAGACCGTATAATGAAATACAAGACAAAATCAACAGAAAATATATACAAGATGTGAGTACTGAATAGGATGACAATATATATATGTATATATAGGATGACTTGGGAACTATTCGAAAGCCGAGTTACAACCCTTAAACCAAACAAGGACCGGGGTTGTAACCCTTCTCCCGAACAGAACTTAGCCTCCTACGATAAATAAATATAAAAGGTGCCTTGAATTATTAGTGCGTAATGTGATCGGCTTAGGAAAAACATGTTTAGGCTTTCCATATGACCGGCTACGAACGAGTAACAAGTGTGAAGTAACAAGTGTGAAGAATAAGGCCGGTCACCATAAAAAGTTATGAACAAGTTGCTATGGACACGTAACAAGTGTGAAGAATAAGTGGGGATTTTGATCACACAACCACTAATAACTCCCCATCTCCGAATAGTATAAAGGATCCGGACATAACATGTCATGACACGGGATTCAAAAGCAGGTGATTAGCCCACTCCCAAGTCCATGTCTATACAAGTACAAGTAACAAGTCGAGTCTTGTACCAATATACCAAGTAATCCGGGAATAACATCTCATGACAGGATCCGACATATACTAGTCTGTGAACTATCGTGTCTGGAAATTAAGTAAGACACTACAACTGAATCAAATATAGCAGATATCAAGACAATGAAAACTATCAGTGAATGTACTCGCCTGTTGTCCTGAGCTGATAAGGTGAACAGACGCTCAGAGTAATCACAGACCTAATGATGAGATATCATAAGTCAAAACAGGATTTAATAATGAAAGAAAAGCTAATCAAGTCATGATATGCAAGTCTAAGCCAAACTAGGTCATGAGCCAAACTAGGTCACACAGAGACACACTAGAACAAACAAGGTCACAGAAAGTCAATTCAAGTCCAATTAGGTCAATCTGGGTCAAGGGTTGACTTACAGTTGACTTTTGGTCAACTGGTCAACTCTAGGTCAACCCTAGGTCAAACTAGACAAATGTTGACTAACAGTTGACTTTTAGTCAACTGGTCAACTCTGGTTTGGTTTTGGATCAATTCTAGGTAAAGTGTTGACTCGTAGTTGACTTTGGTCAAAAAGTCAACTCTTAGTCAACGGGGGTCTAAACTACCCTTATTTAACCATTACCTACCAAGACAACCTATTTCTAACCCCATCTTAACAATCAAAATCCCTTCTTAGACTTTACCCCAAAATCCTACTTTTACCCTCTAAGATACTGATTTGTATCTTAGGATACCCACTCATCTACATCCTAAGACAACTAACGTAGATACTAGATACTTGTAAGATACCAACCTATATCTTATCCCAAGATACCATATACCTTAGCCCTATTGATATCCTAATATCAATACCTTAGTTGAAAATCCAATACCTTAGTCTAGGTATAAATACCTTAACTACCAAGATACCAATCTTAGATATCTAATATCTATCATAAGCTACTAGCTAACCAATAACTTAGATATCTAACCTTAGTTATCTAGGTAAATCCAATACCTTACCTTGTAATAAGGTAAATCCATTACCTTAAGGTAAGATAAACCATTACCTTGGTTGGAAACTAAAACCTTAACCTCTAATACTAATACCTTAAGTATCTAGCCTCTAACCATTCACCCTAAATATTAGATAGACAATACCTTAGTAGCTAATACCTTAGTATAAAGTAAACTCCCTCTACCTTGTAGGTAAGTCCCCTTTACCTTGTAGGTAAATACATTACCTTAAGGTACTAGGCAAATACCCAAAATATTCTAAGATACCACTATGGTATCTCAAGATATTACTCTATATCCTAACTTATACCTCTAATACAAGATACGGACCAACTCTAATATATAACTTCTAACCATCTATTCTAACTTAGAACCTATCACCACTAATTATCTAACTTATACAAGATATTACTATCTAACTTCTAAGATATCTCTAACCTCTACATAGATTCTAACATAACCACTAACATACTAACATATCCATACATACAACATTTAAATTCCTCTCCACTCCAATACTAAAACACACACAAACACATATACCAAATTCACCCCTCTTCTAACACACCCACACACATCTATATACAAACACACTACCACTCAACTAAAACACAAATCACTCAACAAACCACACTAGCCTCAAGTCAAATAGTAATCCTCCCAACTCTATCACCTTCAGAACACACACACACGCTACACGACCATCTATACAACATCAAACATGCACTAGCACATATCCTCTATCAATCTCACTTCTCTCCACTAACCACACACATCCTAATCTCATTCAAACACACACACTATACTAATATATATTACATAACAATAATATATATATATATATATATATATATATATATATATATTCTTGACAACCTATGATACCTACATTCACATGATACCCATACTAGGCACATAGGTTACACAAAATGCCTATGTCGTATAGTCACTCTTCTACTTAAAATCAATACTGTACCAATTGGGCCTTCACTAAATTCTAGGATTAAAGTATGTTGTAGCTCTTTGTGTTAGCTTTCTAAAACTTCAAACGGATCACATTTTCGTATCCGGAAGCTCCCGGAATCGCAAAAACAACGAAACGCGTTCGTCTTTCGTACAACTGACACTCAAATAATTTTACAGAAAGTTTTAGAACGAATTTGGCTTATTAAAATATATATTTGGAAAGCTAACTCCGATACGCTTCTTTTAAAAAAATAGAATATTAATCGTAGTCTTGAGCTAGGAGTATGGCATTTCTAAGTTGCTCTGGCTTCTAAAAAATGTGGATAAATATTATGACGAATTTGGGTTGTTTTGGACAAAAGAAACATATGTTGGCCAAGATACTCGGATACCAACATAGCTATCTAAATAAAACTTATTTTAACCATCCAACTAAGATCAATCCACTATCTAACCATCTTAAAAATAAAATTAAAACACAAAATAGCCTATTTGCATAAACACAAACATATGGGGTATCGTATATTAGAAACTCCACAATTAGGACACCAAACCTATTCAAACTTCCTAAAGAGGACTCCAAAGAGCCTCAAATTAAAATCTAATAGTTGTACATGCATGGGGGTGGATCCTATGGATTCAAATCTAACTAACATGCAAGAAAAATTGAAATAGAGAGATAGTTATACCTATTGGAAGTAGGATCCCAATAATACACTCAAAGGACACGGTTCCGACACGAAAGCTCCTCCAAAATGGATACCCTTCCTTGTTCCTTGCTTCCAATCCTTGCTAGCACCTCCTCCTTGGTTGAATGAGAAGAAATGATGGAAGATTGGAAGAAGAATGGAGGGATTTGGAGATCAAAATCAAGAGGGAAGCTCTCAAGTTTGGGGAAGAACAAATTGGAGGAAAAAAGAGGCAAGTGTGAAATGAAAGAGAGGGACACCTCTCCTCCTATAGGTGGCTGTCCATAATGTCCTAATGGGCCTACGTGAAATGTCTAAGATGCCCCTACAAGTCTTCTTTGGGTCAACTTAAGTCATGACAAGGTTTATGGTCAAAAAGATCAAGTTTAAGTCTCTAATTTAACCATTCTAAGCATGTGGAATTAGTCTAATGACACTAACTTAATTAGTGGGGTTTGTGGACCATGCCTAACTAATGTTGGGGTCCCGACTAGAGTCTAAGCTACCCGGGTCACTAACACAAGTCGTAACAAGATGAAAATCGAACCCGACTTAACAAATCACGTAAAATCAATATTAAAATATAAAAAATCCCAAAATATTAAAATATTAAAATATAAAAATGACCAAAATCACAATACATTACTTTAAATAATTATTAAAATAATCTAAAATATACCAATTAATTAAAATCCTAAATAATTCAAAAGTTACAAAATGACCAAAATCTCCTTAGCCTAAAAAGTGGTAATTAGCTAATCTAATCACACGGGTTAGGCCTCCAAGGTCATGGTTAGTCTCTAGGATAAACAGTTCTAAGGCTACACTAGCAAAATATCAAAATCATAATATACTAATTAAATAATTTTAAATTAATTAAAATTCATCATAAAACATTATTTAATATTAAATGATAATTTTTTACAAAAGTTCAAAATTACCCTCATTTTAGAAAAGTGGTGATTACATTGTCGAGGACCCCACACTTTAAGCATTTCCATACGGTCAGCGGGTGCCCGATCATCACTCACCTGGCCTACGCGGACGATATTCTCATCTTCTCCTCCGGTGATGTCGGGTCAGTGGAGGTAGTGCACAACGTGCTCCAAAGATACGCTCGCTGCTCTGGCCAACGAGTCAATCCCAGAAAAAGCGTCATATATGTCCACCACAACGCTAACAGGGAGCACACCGCCACTCTCCCCAACATCACCTCCTTCTCTGCCACTTATCCTCCTTTCTCCTATCTCGAATGCCCATTGGTCTACGACAAATCCAGCACAGGCATTTCGAAGGAATTATTAACAAAATTAGGAAACAACTAGAAGGTTGGCATAACGCAACCTTATCGCCAGATGGCAAAATAGTAATGATTAATCATGTGCTCTCCTTCATCCCTATTTACACCCTCGCAGCTTGCTCCCTCCCGAAGAAGGTCCTCTCCTCTACCGAGAATCTATTCGCCAACTTCATATGGGGACACAATGATTCCAAATACAAACACCACTGGGCCAGCTGGGGCTCCATGGCCAAGCCTACTGATGAGGGGGGCCTAAAATTCGTCCGAATGCACCACATTGTGGACGCTTTCTCTATGAAACTGTGGTGGAAGCTTCGCGTGAGCCGCACTCTCTGGAAGCGCTTCATGAAGGCCAGGTATTTCAAATATACCACCCAGCTAGTACTATTAGTAACAGCAGATCCTCGACCCCTTGGAGACGCATTCTACACGGTCGCTTCCTTGCCGAACCAAAGATTCGCCTTCAGTTGGGCACTGGTGAATCAATGTTATTTCTTGAAAGGTGGTTGGGAGCAAATCTTATCCCACGCCTCCCGGCCTCCCCGACTACCAGCAAGATCAAAGAATTGTGGGACAATGTCGACAACTAGAATTGGCACAGAATCCGGGACTGGATCGGAGAAGAGGCTGCCAACACCCTCTGGAACTCCGGCCTGAAGATAGCACGGATGATGACGCGCTATCGTGGTCAGAGACCCCCAACGACGTATTCATAGTTGCATTCGCCAGAAGAATCGTCCGCGGTCGCTGGCCTCTAGCTCTAATCTTGGGTCCTTTCTGGCACCCCTACATTCCTAAAAAATAGTTATTTCTGGTGTGGAGATCGGTACGCAAGAAACTTCCCACTGACGACTCCTTACTACCATCGGCTTCAGCTTAGCGTCCGCTTGTCATTGATGTGCCGATAAATAACCGAAAACGATAGACTACATACTTTTCTACGACAATTCTTCGCCTAACGTCTGGTCGGCCCTATTCCATCGCTGCGGCATGGTAATGGCCGGTGGGAGCTTCAACGATCTTCTGGCCACCCGGGCCAACGCGTCTCATTGCCACCAGATCGTTGCAGCCACCATCACGTGGGTCTTATGGAAGAATCGCAACAAAGCTAGATATGAAGGTCACCTATTCTCGGTCGAGCAGCTCACTCGCGAGGCCATCTGCCAGAGTCTCAAGATCAAACGTAATTGCAACCATGGCCGACAACAGTTTTGGGACCTTTTGGCCTCCTGATCTTTTTGCCAGGAGAGTCTCCCCTCTTCCTTTTTTGTCTTCCGCTTTTTGCGCTTACTTGTAAAGGCTACGATATTTTGCACCTTGATTAAATAAAATGGGGTAGATTTGGTTTATATATATATATATATATATATAAATATATGTATATATATATAAATATATATATATATATATATATAGGAAAAAAAAAATATATATATATAGGCCATACACACATATAGAATCAAATCTAATCATGCGTTTCATGTGATATCATGACACACCACCATGTATCCTATTTAGGATACGTACCCAAAATCTCAACTCAAAACAGACACGAAAATCCCTTTGGGGACACGTGTCGAACACTTGGTGCTCAAACCTACGATACACCTAAGATACTCTATCAAACGTTGTCCGCATCCTACCAAATTTATAGACAAGCCTAAAATAGGTAGCACACCTAATTAGTGAGCCACTAGGTTAGTGTCAAGTGCTATGTGCATTTGGGCATAAACACAACATGTGTAGGAGGCTCAAAACCCTCCAAATTGACCCCGTGACCTATCGTATCCAATTGCGGATATATAGCTAGCCTCGCAACACTCCAACAACCCTAATTAGGTTACCTAATAATAAACACTTAGTATTCATTCTCGGATTTTTCCAAGAATGATACAAAAATCATGTGTAAAGGTCTCCAAATGGGTCCAATGAAGCCCAAGCTTCTCTTCATGGATAGCCCTAATGTATGGGTGGGTTCTAAATAACAAATAACGCTAATTAGAATCAATTAGAAGGGTTAAATTTAAAATTTACCTATTAGGAGATGGATTCCCAATGCAATACCACAAATGGACACAAGTGGACACAACCTTCAAGAATGGGCACCTCCTTCAAGCTTTTCTCCTTCCAAAGATCTCCTTCTTGCTAGTCCAAGCTCTAGACTCCTTGAGATGACAATTTGAAGGGTCGGGAAACAATTTAGGAATGGCAGGGCTGGTTCTTTTTCTCAAATGAAGAAAGAAAGAAAAAGAGGCAAGTTAGGGTTTCTAGAGGCTAATAAATATGAACTCTAGAGAGGTTTTTATTGTGTTATAACCAGCCATAAACTCTAACCCTAAATCCCATGTGAAGTGTCTAATAAGTCCCCCTAATTAGTCATGGATGTTTGTTTTAGGAAGGGGTTTAATTAAGAAGGGTTTCATCAACTAAAGAAGGGTTTTCCTTGATCATTCATTTCTAATTAAATGGTACAATATGACCAACTAATGGGTTCACTAATGGTGTCATGACAAGTCTAGTTGGGTCTATTTAGGTTCACTAACAACTAGTCCAACTAGTGGCTAACAACTAACAACTACAACTTATATTATATAAAACAATACCTATCATGGAAAAATAAAAATAAATACTAGCTTTACAATTAATATAAAATATAATTTTTTAAATGGGTAGATAAAAATATTCCTATTCAGAAAAAGTGGTAGTTACAATCCTACTCTCCTTAGATAAATTTTGTCCTCAAAATTGAAGTTGGTTGTACTCTACTCTAGGTCAAACCCCCAACAATCAGAGTCTAGCAAAATCCTATCTGAATTATACAACATGCAATTCTCTGAAATAAGAGCAACATGCATGGTTATAGCCCCTATAGTGTTATGTTATTGCAGTCTCCATTGTGGTTTACTATTAATCTAGCATAAAAATCACATATGCAAGCTAAAGGTACTAAGATATCAATCAAGCAATCAATAGATGGAATAAAATAGGAAGAAAGAAAGAACGAAGTCTAACCTTCTAGTCCATCACCTGTAGTGTTGGTCTCCTCGACCGCCATCGCAAAAGCCCTATCCTGATGGGGTATATCCCGCTGCTGGTGCAGGGCATGATGCGGTGCCACAGGTGGCCTATCCTGTAGTTTCTGGGCTGCATGACAAGGGCTCAAAGGACAATCCCTCATCTGGCGCCCCTTGATGCTGCATTATAGGCACAACCCTAGTCTCTTTCTGCATACCTCCCAGATTGGCCGGGCTTCTTGCAGAAGTGGCAAGGAGCATGCTGCACCAGTCCCTGCTACTACGGTACCCGCTGGACGGGCGCCCTAGTCGAAGCCTGAAACTGCTACTACAGTGCCTAGAAAGTACGATGCTGAAGCTAGGGATGCTTAGCAGGCCCTGCGCTGCTAGTGGCCCCCGACAAGAAGTCACGATCTATCTTGGACTTCAGGCCCAACTCCCGCTCTACCTTGTGTGCCTTCGCAAGGATCTTCGCATAGGTATCGTAAAGGAAGGTATGAGGATCTTCACATCCCAAATAAGTTCCTCTCGAAAATGACTCGCCCTAATATCCGGATCTCGCACCATGTACGATGTGTATCGGTTTAGCCTGCCGAACTCTGCAGCATACAACTCTACAGACATACCTCCATGTTGGAGGTTCTGGAATTGCCTAGCTATGTCTATCCTGTCCGTGGGGGATAAGAACTTCTTCTTGAACAAGTCCTTAATCTCTGCCCAGGTGTGGCCCTCTCCAGCTAGAGCCGGCTCATTTCTGAACCAGGTGCGAGCGATGTCTAGCAGGTGAAGTCCTACCACCTCGACCTTCAGATCATCTGCGAGACGAAATACCCTCATAAGATGCTCGATAACCATGAGCCAGTGGTCTGTATAGATAATGCCCTCGGTCCCCTTGAAGTCCCGAGGCCTCAACTTCTTGAAGTCCTGAATGTTGCTTAGCCTTTGTTGGGCATCCTACTGGGCCGAAACTCCTCGCTCTATTGTAGCTAGAGCGAGTTGGCAGGCATTCTTTTTGCCCTGATGCATCGCGTCCGACTGCCTCTGATGGGCCTCGGACTGGGCCCTCTACGCCTCTAGCATCTCTCTAAAGAAGGAAAACATCTACCCCATATCAGTAGGTGCTGGAAGTGGAGGAGGAAGATCTCCTGGAACAGAGGGTGGAGTCCGCTGCATGGGAGGAGGAGGAACACCAATAACGACTCCAATCGCAGCCTCCTGTACTGTAGTAGAAGCACTAACAACAACCTCGGGAATAGTCCTCGTCAATGGGGGAGAAGCATCCCCGAGAGCAGCTGCTATCACTCCAACCCCGGAAGAATTAACGGGGTCAGGCCTGCGGGACGTCGCAGACCTTTCTGCAGCTGCGGGCCCCAAATGCTGGGATCTGGTCTTAGCCATCCTGAAGACAGATCGAAAGAAGAAAGTCAGTATGCCACAAAATAGATTATATCGAAGGAGGACAGTTAGAGTGCAAATATTTAATATCAAGAAAGGACATTTGTATATGTAACTCCTCTTCCTAGAATTTTTCAAAATTTTATTTTCTATTGCGCTTAAAGATAATTTCGTAGAGACGTTGTGATTGATTTTATGATTTATTCTTTTCTCACAAACTAGTTTAAATTTAAAGTACTTTTTGTTCAATAAAAATGTTTTATTAAATTATGTTATTGGAATTACGAGAATATGTTTTGATATTATTTTGGAATTTTATCAATAGTCGATTCCTAAAATAATAAAAGGTATGATCCATTTGCTTTTAAATAAAGTTTAGAGTTATAAAACTATGCGCTACAATATTTGATGGCGTCAAGTATTATTTTAAATTAATATATTAATCAGTAATTTGTTTATATTTGAATTTAATTAAAATTATCTTGAATAGAAAACGGAGATGCTTTTAAATTATTTTTATATACAAAATATTAGTTTAAATATTTATGATGACTATTTATTGAATTTAAAATTTTGATTCATATTAATATTAATATGTTTTAGTTGATTTTATAGAAAGTAATATTATTTTGAAATTATTATGATAATTGATTTAAATCAATATCTTTAAATTAGTGATTATATCAAATATCACTTTAAGCATTATTATTGCAATTATATATATTTAGTGACTAGTTTGATTTCAGTTAAAAGTTACTATTTGATTTAGAAATTATATGATTTAAATTGTTGACAAGGGTTAAGTACCACTTTAAATTATTTTGTTATCAAATTCTATTTGGATTTGATTAACTACGTCTTAAATGGCTATTTTGGATCTATCCCAAACTTATAGGAAAATCCACCCATATATGGAGAAGTCCTCCATTCGTTTCCCAGTAAAAATGTCTCAATACAACTCCATGACATCCACGAACAACACCACATACGGCTGACCCGTGCCCCTGCTCCTCGCCAACCAACATCACCTCGACCACCCCTGCCGTCACGGTACCGCCACCAACCCCTAAGACCCAGCCAATAGCGAACACCTGCTACCATAACTCCCCATCCCCAAATAGCCTCCTCCATGTCGTCCCCCTTTCCACCATCCTCTATTTCCTCGTCGGGGTGCCACAAGACCGCAACCACCAATAACCACAGCCAACACCACCATCACCACTGTGTCATGATGTCGGTGTCCACCACACCCATTCCATACATCAGTATACAAGTTCCATGGGTCTGACACACCGAACTCAACCCAAAAAACATCCCCTCTATTTTGAACAACATAACACGACACCCATTAAATATGCAAAAATTACAACAAAACCCTAACCAAACCACCTGGAGCCACCACGACCCCTCGTCCTTCCGGACCAACAATCCCACTCGGCCGAGCCTCCACCATTATAGTGCCCCACCCCACGAAGGCACTAGATAGACAGAAAGATCGGATTGTTGGCTCTGCAACAGAAGACGATTTATCTGGGTGAGTGGACAAAGACTCATTTTATGATTTGCTTGCGCCTAATAAGAATCTGAGCTTTTAAATGAATGTTGTTGCTAATAACAAGATGCTAGACTTGAGTATGCTTATAAGAGAATTCGCACACTGTCTGCTAAGAAAGAGAAATGTTTCCTACTTGAAAAAAAGATGGAATTGTTTATGACTTGATCGATTGATGCATGATGGTTTCATTTGATATTGTATGTGCATTGGGGTATCCACTTAGTGACGAGTTGAACCCTAGAGAGTCACAGCGGCTAGCGACGAGCTGAACCCATGCAAGTCATAGTGGTTAGCGACAAGCTGAACCCAAGAGTCACAGCGGCTAGCAACGAGCTGAACCCATACGAGTCACAGCGGTTAGCGACGAGCGGAACCCGTGGGAGGCACAACGGCTAAGATGGAATTGAAATGTTGGCTTTTCGAATATGTTTTCAAAAGAATGTAAACTGACTCTGTATGCATGAAATGAACATAGGTAAAGAGTAGCAAGATCACATTACATGAAAATGTTTTCTCACTAAATGAACAGTGATTGTTTCAGGCAAATAAAGCCCCTTTGTTCACAATTCACCAGTATGCTGATATACTGATCCACCATCAGTCTGCATGCAGGTGCACTATGCATCGAGAAGGATAGTCCGAAGCGATAGCCCGAGCCTCATCCTCAGGAGCCAGAAATTAGAAGAGATGCCAAGAGATGACATCTATTGCAAGAGTTGGTTTTGTATATAAAGGGATGTAATGTATGTGAACGAGATCATTGTAATCTGTAAAGTTTGAGAGAATATAACATTGTATCAGAGAGAATCGAGAGCTTGTAATCTGTTCAAATGAAATCAATAAAGAGAATTGTTCCTTGTTACCATTGTGTTCAATATATGTATTCTGAAATATGTCCGTTGCTGCTTCAATTATCTGCGATACGTTCCGCTGCGTATTGTCAACCTTGTCTATCTTGTCTTGCTTCAGGTCTTGGCCTTGTGCAAGCGCAACTTAGGCTTGCACGGCATCATGTCCTAGCGAGGATGAACTATCCCAAAAGGTCTGAAGCAAGGATGAAAGGACTCTGTGAGATCGGGGTGTGACAACCATGAACCACCACCAAACTCTGACAGAACCAACTAGGCGCCCCACCTGCGACCCCGAGCACCTTGACCGAGTCCATCGCTACATGTCTCCTGGAAATACCCGTCCTCTTCGACGGTCGTGCCAGTCGGTGTCGGTGCCGCCAGTCCCTTTCGAACACCTGTTTGAGGACTCGATCCCTCACCTCTTTCTCGTGCACCGTCATTACGTCCGGTGACCCTCGCGTCTAAATCTGTACTGAGGTCTCTATCGTACCTCGACGGAGTCATGCCTGGATATGCTCCTCCCTGTCATGCCACCATAGCCACCCATCCGTCAAAGTGCAGGCGGTGCTCGCAAGACCTGCGACCATCCTCCAACCGCACAAGCACTGCTTACTGGCCGAGCACAGCAACGCCACCGCCGTGCTGCATCCTCCATCACCGTCGTGCTAGGGAGGCTCGACTTCGCCTCCACTGAAACCTAGGTGAGCATCCCTCTCTTTTCTCATTTTTTCCTCTCTGTAATGAATGAGCGTGAACTTCTTTCCCGAAAGAGAAGTATAGGTAGGAATTAGGGGGAGTGGGCCGGGTATGTCCATGGGCCAACAGGCCTAGGGAAAAAGAAAAAAAAAGGAATTAAAGGAAATAAAAGTGATGGTATGGGCTTTGATAGCTGGGCTGATATGGATAGATAAATTAGGTTTAGTTTTAGCTGGCAATTTCTATTTACAGCTATATAAATGTTGGGTTTTGTTATATCAACCTATAAATGTTTTAAGGTTTTTGTTATTTTTATATATTTTTGGGCTGTATGAAAGTTATTATAGTTTTATACAAAATTTATAGATATGTTTAAGGATTGATTATATATTAAGCTTATGATTAAGTATTAAATATAAGGTTAATATTTTGTGTATATGTTATATTAATAAACATTGTACTATTATGTTTCTTAAAGTATTTGAGTACTTGTTATTTATTAAATATTATTATAGTAATTTTCATCTAGTAAATATAGTTTTCAAATATAAATATTTCCCCAAAACAATTATATAAATTATAGTAAATTCTAGTTATTTTCCCAAATATAGTTTTGACCTAAAAATTATATATTTGACTAAAAATTAGATTTTTGCCCGAATTGTTTTCTAAATTTATGTATTTTTCCAAAAAGGTATTTTGCTAGTAAAAATATAGTTTCTAATACTATACGTATTTCTTGAATGGGTCTCAAAATAGCTATTATGTATTTTCAAAATAAGTTAAATTATATATTTATAATTTATAAGTATATTTCTATAGATATATTTTTCTAATTAAATAATTACCTATCCTAAACAAATTTCCCTTCATCTTAGATTAGATTGTTTCAAACCATGACTAATCACTCTTCCTATTTTTCTTCCGAATTTGTTACATATCTATCCCAACAAACCTGACTATTGTGGACCCAACGAGATGGCTTGTTTCACCAACCAAGGACCCCAGGCGAGTAGAGTTTATTGTCTGTTTTCAATATTGACTTTCACTATATTTTATTGATTAGCTATTGGTTATGTGGTTTGCCATTTTATATTCTATTATAAATTATGGAGTCGGAAATGAGAAGAACCAAGGATGTGTGATCCGACCGTAGGCATTGTTTATTTTCTTGCAAGTAGACCTCGTAGACATTGTTTATTTTTATGCAAGTAGACCTCGTAGAAATTGTTTATTTTCTGCAAGTAGACCTCATAGACATTGTTTATTTTTCATGCATGTAGACCTCGTAGACCTCGCGGTGTAGTGTCCCAGACTGATCACATATCAAAGGTACTTCTAACAGTTGGGAAGCTATTTTGTTTATTTACTGCTATTGATTTTTCTGTCTTTTTTCACATCTTTTCTGTTTATTTTTAAAACATATAATTGATGTCTAACCTCTGCTTTATAGTCAATTTCATATATTGGAACTGCATTCAATGAATTGTACTCGTTCTATTCCTGACTGGAAACCAAAATTTTACAGATTAGTCGTGGCTGCCTGCCTTTAGCATCGGGTTCGGGAAGACATGGGCATATGCAAACCTAGAGGCTAGTGAAATAGTTTAGTATTCATGTAGTTCTTTTTTTTATAATTTTGTGAGACATTGTATCTTGTATATTCAGGTGTAAATCTTATAATAAGTTGTAGATTTGATTTAATAATGTAAATGAGCAATAAATGTTATATTTTGTGATTTTGAGCATCTTGACCGTGACAGCGTTCTATCGTCGACTCTGCAGCGTAGGCTGGCTTGGACACGTCTCATATCCGAAAAGCGGGTGCGGGTCGTGACAAGTTTTTTGGGTGGCCCATGCAGGTCAATTTTCATAAATTGTGGGAACTCGTGGTAGTACCATATTAGTCGTACTACTGTGAGCCTGTGACTAGGAAATGCTCATTCACAACTAGGAGTAAGTCAATTTTAGGAGAATGGTAAGAACTAAGAGTCCCTAGGTTAATTTGATAGCGGGATAGTTAAGGTTGCTACATAGGCCTCATCGAATTATAAACCATATTAGATGATTTTCATAGAAGGATGTACTATTGTATTCTGACTCGATAGTATTTCTAAAGTGGACAGATTCATAATCCCTCTTTCCGAAAGTTTGGAAAGTATCCTTTATTTACTTTTGAATTAAAATATGATTTTTAGAATTTTATAATAATTTATTATAGAAGGCCTTAGTCACGGTTAAGTTTTATAGTGCAAGATAACCACGAATTTTGGCACTGAGAGTGTTCCAGTGCTTTTACTAGTGATCTAGCCGTGGTAGAGAAGGACGAGTCATAGGTGTGCACTAACAAGGAAAACCAGGCCAAATCGTGACCTAATCCTGGGATAAATTAATTACTTATTATTATTAAGATTATTGGCTTTTAGAATACCTAGTTGTTCCAAACTAGCCCGAACCCAACCCAAGTCCTGGTGGTCATGTAGTACGACCAACGTCGTCCATGTAAATATATAGACATGTATATATATTGGTAGTCTATTTCTAGTATTGCGAATAATTTCTATAAATTACATATTGAATATAATATATGTATTATTGCTATTTAAATTTATATTTTACTTGAAAATAGGATAACCTTCTCTTAGAATAAAATTTTAGGATTTTTGGATTTACTTAGGCTATATATTTGTGTATAAATATATTTATAATAGGTAGACATAGTGCTTTATACATATTTTTCCTCGATCTTGAATATTTAAGAAATATAAATTTAAGTTTATATTTCTTTTGCCCTCGGTCATTTTCTCCCTAATCATGATCATCTGTACAACTTTGTCTTACGTCTTTTCTAAACATCGCCATATCATAAGTTCTTATCACTTATATTCTTTTTCTTGGACCTAAGAAATTATTTTTTAAATAACTTCTTGCTCAATTGTCTATTAATCTCGAGTTAAGTTTTTGGATTCAAAAGTTTTCTTTCAATCATTGAATATTGACTATCCATGGAATAAGGATTATAAGATTTTTTTTGACTTCGATCATTATCCTTCCTAACTAATTGTTTTTCCTTTCAAGAAGCTGATCTTATAATTGAAGAACATGATCTTATACTTGAAGAACATATACTTGCACTTTTTCTATCTTTATCAACTTGTATGATATTTTAAATTCCTTTAATGTTCTTGGGGATACAGTTGGAATAATTTTGATGACTTGCGATGACAAGACAGCAGCGCACTGTCATCACTTATTTGAATTATTGAGACTGCGGGTTCACTGCAGCCAGCAGCGCACTGGCGTAGCATGACCCCTAAGTTGAAATAATTTTAAGTAAGCGTTGGTGATCGAACATTATTAAAATTATGTCTTGGTTGTCTTATTTCGTCCATGAGTTGTTATGTCAAGATTAGATAGAGTTGATAGGGTATTCGTTACCGCAACATTGCTTGAGTTGTAGAACCAAGGGTTTAACGCAGCTAGCTGTACACTGGCGAGACATAAATTTTCGGTAAAATAACTTCGACTATGTTTACGAGTTTCGAATACCAAAGAGACTACGTCTTATTGGCGGATAACTATTAAGTTTTTAAATTGATTTGTGCTTATTCCTAGTCAAAATCTTCTCAATAAACTGATAATTCTTCCTTTTTTCTTATCCTTCTATTTTTTAGATTGTCATCTTTCAATGTAATTTTGACTGAATTCCTAACCTTTTATAGATTTTAATCCTAAACTCTTGCCTAAATAATTGTGGATAAATATTCTAAGCATATCGAAACAATTTTGGATTTGATCATCCTTGAACAATTTTGATCATCCTTGAACAATTTTGATCATGACTAGACTCCTTTTATTATATTTCGATCGAGTCAATTCGTATCCTTTCCTAGGTTTTATTCCATAATCATGCCTAGACAGTTTTGTTTAATAAATTGATCGTTCCTAAACAAATTTGATCACGACTAAACTCTCTTGACTATAATCATAATTGTGTATATATTTTAAATCAATTATTGCTAATGTTATATTTTGCATTCCATTTTGATCATGACTATTTTGACCATGTTCATGCTCGTGCAAACTTGCTAATTTTATCATGCGTGGATGACTTGCATGATTAACCTTGATCGTGACTGTATCTTAACTTATATCTATGGGACTATAGCCTTGTTTAGATCGCATCTAGAACATTGATCATTCTTTAAAAATTCGGTCGTAACTAGACCATGTTGACTGTAATTGGATCATGTCGAATCATTTCAATTTAACTCATTCTTAAACATTTGGCTGTCAACTAGACCATTTGACCGAATATTGATCTTGCCAAATCACACTATCCTTTTGTCTATTATCTTTATCATTTTGATCATTTACCATGCCTATATAATTCCAATAGTAGTTAATCGTGCCTAACAACTTTTTCTTGTTTAGCGAATCATCTTTCAATTACATCCTTGACCATTGTGACTAGACCCTTTGACTATACTAGTGCCATGTGTTACCTTTTCTTAAGAGCCAATTATATTAACGACCCAACCCATTTTGATCATGATTATACTATTTCTTATATTCTTAATCATGACTAAATCGTGCCCTTCAAAATTTCAAGAAGAATATTTCTAAGGTGAGTAGAGTCTTCGATTGATGAATTGTCCTTGAGGTCATTATTAGCTTGTGTTAAATTTTTGAGAACACTTAGAACCTTTGCGAATCATGACCATAGCCTAAGATTCTAACATCAAACCCTATTTATTTATTTATTTTTCACTTCCATCCTTCCTTTGATCAATATTTCTTATTAAGAAGTGTTTGTTATCCTCGATCTTATCTTATCA
Source organism: Iris pallida (assembly GCA_029216955.1). Classification (NCBI taxonomy): domain Eukaryota; kingdom Viridiplantae; phylum Streptophyta; class Magnoliopsida; order Asparagales; family Iridaceae; genus Iris; species Iris pallida. The sequence goes on along the minus strand of JANAVB010018799.1, from coordinate 8,832,303 downwards.
ATCAATACCATTTTTTTTAATTTTTTTGTTACTACAGTTAGCTTCGGACCTATCGAGTCTATCTATCCTAGACATTCCTTAAAATCGAGGACGAATTTATTTTTAAGGTGGATAGATTTATAACTCCACTTCCCAGAATTTTTCAAAATTTTATTTTATTATTTTTTATTTATTACGCTTAAAGATAATTTCGTAGAGACGTTGTGATTGATTTTATGATTTATTCTTTTCTCAAAAACTAGTTTAAATTTGAAGTACTTTTTGTTCAATAAAAATGTTTTATTAAATTATGTTATTGGAATTACGAGAATATGTTTTGATATTATTTTGGAATTTTATCAATAGTCGATTCCTAAAATAGTTTGAAGTCGTAATTATCCTGAATAATAAAAGGTCTGGTCTATTTTCTTTTAAATAAAGATTTGGATTTATAAAACTATACGCTGCAATATTTGATGGCGTCAAGTATTATTTTAAATTAATATATTAATCAATAATTTTGTTATATTTGAATTTAATTAAAATTATCTTGAATATATAACGAATATGCTTTTAAATTATTTTTATATACAAAATATTAGTTTAAATATTTATGATGACTATTTATTGAATTTAAAATTTTGATTCATATTAATATGTTTTAGTTGATTTTATAGAAAGTAATATTACTTTGAAATTATTATGATAATTGATTTAAATCAATATGGTTAAATTAGTGTTTATATCAGATATCACTTTAGGCATTATTATTGCAATTATAAATATTTAGTGACTAGATTGATTTAAGTTTAAAATTTATTATATGATTTAGAAATTATATGATTTAAATTGTTGATAAGGGTTAAGTACCACTTTAAATTATTTTGTTATCAAATTCTATTTGGATTTGATTAACTATGTTTTAAATGGCTATTTTGGATCTATCCTAAACTTATAGGAAAATCCACCCATATATAAAGAAGTCCTCCATTCGTTTCCCAGTAAAAATGACTCAACACAACTCCATGACATCCACGAACAACACCACATACGACTGACCCGTGCCCCTGCTCCTCGCCAACCAATATTACCTCGACCACCCCTGCCGTCGCGGCACCGCCACCAACCCCTAAGACCCAGCCAACAGCGAACACCTGCTACCATAACTCCCCATCCCCAAATAGCCTCCTCCATGTCGTCCCTCTTTCCACCATCCTCCATTTCTTTGCCGGGGTGCCACAAGGCCGCAACCACCAATAACCACAGCCAACACCACCATCACCACCGTGTCGTCGTGTCGGTGTCCACCATAGCCACCTTTCCGTCGAAGTGCAGGCGATACTCGCAAGACTTGCGACCATCCTCCAACCGTACAAGCACCGCTGACTGGAGAAGCGCAGCAACGCCACCACCGTGCTGCATCCTACATCACCGCCGTGCCAGGGAGGCTCGACTTCGCCTCCACCGAAACCTAGGTGAGCATCCCTCTCCTTCCTCATTTTTCCTCTCTGTAATGAATGAGAGTGAACTTCTCTCCCCAAAGAGAAGTATAGATGGGAATGAGGGGGAGTGGGCCGGGTATGGCCATGGGCCAACAGGCCTAGGAAAGAAGAAAGAAAAAGGAATTAAAAGAAATAAAAGAGATGGGCTGTGCTTTGATAGGTAGGCTGATATAGATAGATAAATTAGGTTTAGTTTTAGCAGACAATTTCTATTTACAGCTATATAAATGTTGGGTTTTGTTATATCTACATATAAATGTTTTAAAGTATTTGTTAGTTTTATATATTTTTGGGCTGTATGAAAGTTATTATAGTTTTATACAAAATTTGTAGATATGTTTAAGGATTGATTATATATTAAGCTTATGATTAAGTATTAAATATAAGGTTAATATTTTGTGTATATGTTATATTAATAAACATTGTACTGTTATACTTCTTAAAGTATTTGAGTACTTGTTATTTATTAAATATTATTATAGTGCTTTTCATCTAGTAAATATGGTTTTCAAATATAAATATTTCCCCAAAACAATTATATATATTATAGTAATTCTAGTTATTTTCCCAAATATAGTTTTGACCTAAAAATTATATATTTGACTAAAAATTAGATTTTTGCCCGAATTATTTTCTAAATTTTATGTATTTTTCCAAAAAGGTATTTTGCTAGTAAAAATATAGTTTCTAATACTATATGTATTGTCTTGAATAGGTCTCAAAATAGCTATTATGTATTTTCAAAATAAGTTTATGTATATATTTATAATTTATAAGTATAATTCTCTAGATATATTTTTCTAATTAAATAATTACCTATCCTAAACAAATTTTCCTTCCTCTTAGATTAGATTGTTTCAAACCATGACTAATCACTCTGTTAGCCCAATGATTATATCATGTTTTTGAATATACTAATCAAGTAATGACATCACTAATATTCATGTAATCACCATCATGTCGCTACTTTAACTTAATATTGTCCTAATGTTCTGTATCAGTCATATTGTTTTGTTTGCCTAACATGTATTTGTAGACATGCTGTAAGCATGATCAAACATGATCAAACCAGGACATATGCAATAGAGAATTATTGATGGGCCAAAGACGGCGTCATAAAAGAAGATTTCTCTAAACTGCCTAACGACCTATCCGGGGCCTCGCATCGGGGGTTCCGCCGTCAAGTAATAAAGGTATTCAGATTTCCAGATCTGTTTATCTTTGGACGACCGCCGTCAAGTAAAAAAGGCGTCTTCAAGTTTGCTCAAATATTTGAAAAAATGCGTCATCAAAGGGCTCTTGGTTTTTCTATTTTATTAATGTAATTTTTCATATTGATTTAGTTTAGGAATACGATGTACACTGTATCGTACTGGCAAATAGGCTACCCGAGAAACGTTTTCAAAATACCCTTTCATTTTGGAAACAAGCCCACTTACAAAAGTCCAAAACTACTTCCTAACTGTGTGACTTTTCAAAAAGCCCAAAAACTAATTTGCAAAACCCTAACAGAACCCTAGCAGAACTCGGCCCGAATTCGGCCAGAGTTCGGTTAGTGAACGTTGCTTTTTTTGAACTTGGTCTTCCCACAGTTACGGATCCCAACGAGATTTTCTCATAGAGTTTTGTCCGAATTTTGCCCGAATTCTTTTAGAATTCTGCCTTTTGAAAAACCGTAAATAGAAAAGGATTTCGATCATTTCAATTCACTCACACACCAATTCACTTTCATATCTCTTCTCTATAAGCCTACTACTTCTTCCAAAGTGTTCTGAGCTATTCATTTTCAAATCCCATGCCTGTTACAATCCTCTAGTCGATTTGCCAGTGCAGTACGGTCTAGAAGCTTCAGAGCAATTATAATCAGAGGCTTGATTGAAGATAGACACTTCACAATTGAAGTTGGTCGAGTACTTCGGATCAAAGCTCACGTTGTAGAAGTTGCAAGAACTTCGGATGAAAACTTGTGGTAATTTTCCATAGTAGATTCAACTGGAAGCTAGAGTTCTTCCGACTGGACTAATCCTCACAAGAGGAAAACCAGTATACATCCTTGTGTTTGTGTTTGCTCTCTGCTCTCTATTTTTCATTTACATATCTGTGATATATTATGTGATCTTGTTACTAACATTTTTTAAGTAGCTAAATTTCGCTGCCTACTCTATTCACTCCCCTAGCGTATTATGCTTTACAACTCGTTCCTACAATCGGTCCTATAATTGGTATCAGAGCAAATATATTTAATCTTATTAATACATATCTTTTATTGTGCTGGTAAAATTTATTTTCTAAATTTTATGTATTTTCCAAAAAGGTATTTTGCTAGTAAAAATATAGTTTCTAATACTATACGTATTTTCTTGAATGGGTCTTAAAATAGCTATTATGTATTGTCAAAATAAGTTTATGTATATATTTATAATTTATAAGTATATTTCTCTAGATATATTTTTCTAATTAAATAATTACCTATCCTAAACAAATTTCCCTTCCTCTTTGATTAGATTGTTTCAAACCATGACTAATCACTCTTCCTATTTTTCTTTCGAATTTGTTATATATCTATCCCAGCAAACCGAACTATTGTGGACCCAATGAGATGGCTTCTTTCACCAACTAAGGACCCCAGGCGAGTACAATTTATTGTCTATTTTTAATATTGACTTTCACTATATTTCATTGATTAGCCATTGGTTATGTGGTTTGCCATTTTATATTTTATTATAAATTATGGAGTCGGGAATGAGAAGTACCAAGGATGTGTGATCCGACCGCAGACATTGTTTATTTTCTTGCAAGTAGACCTCGTAGACATTGTTTATTTTCTGTAAGTAGACCTCGTAGACATTGTTTATTTTTCATGCAAGTAGACCTGGTAGACCTCGCGGTGTAGTGTCCCAGACTGATCACATATCAAAGGTACTTCTAACAGTTGGGAATATATTTTGTTTATTTATTGCTATTATTTTTTTGTCTTTTCTCACATCTTTTCTGTTTATTTTCAAAACATATAATTGATGTCTAACCTCTGCTTTATAGTCAATTTCATATATTGGAACTGCATTCAGTGAAATGTACATGTTCCATTCCTGACCGAAAACCAAAATTTTACAGATTAGTCGCGGCTGCCTTTAGCATCGGATTCGGGAAGACATGGGTTTATGCAAACCTAGAGGCTAGTGAAATAGTTTAGTATTCATGTAGTTCTTTTCTTTATAATTTTGTGAGATATTGTATCTTGTATTCAAGTATAAATCTTGTAATAAGTTGTAGATTTGATTTAATAATGTGAATGAGCAATAAATGTTATATTTTGTGATTTTGAGCATCTTGGCCGTGACAGCGTTCTACCGCCAACTCTGCGGCGTAGGCTGGCTTGGACACGTCTCATATCCGAAAAGCGGGTGCGGGTCGTGACAGTATAAAAGCAAATTGGAAGTTTTTTTCTAATTGTGATTGAGTATCCTTAGCCAATAGCAGGCTCGTAGCAGCACTCTAAGTCGAGCACCACTACGGTATCGCACTAATTGCAACTTCTGACTTGCATGGACTACCAATAAAAATGTGTCACGATCCGCACCCGTTGTAGGGGCATGAGTGCGTGACAACGCCCCAGCCTATGCTGCAGCATCGATAGTAGAATGCTGTCTAGGTCTAACTAATCTGACTAACAGTATAAATATCATAACTTGTCGAGATAGTCAACTCCAAAAGGAGGATAAGTAATGACAATATATCCATACTCAATCACAATACTAAAAGAAAGATAAATAATACGAAAATATAAAGACAACAACATATGAAAATATCCAGAAAAGTCTAACATGAAATATTACAAGTCCAAAAAGTCCAAATACCAGTCTCAAACTAATAAACATGCTAATAGTCAATAAGTAGAGACAAAGTCTAGTACAAATCTAGCCTAATGATTCGCTATGTAAAGGCCCATTTACTGGGACTAGACCCTCATGAACCAGAGTCTCTCGGTCTATACCTACTACATATGGAGGGTCATAATAATTAGGCCACTCATCCTCTATATTGTCTGAAAAATATATCCAGTTAGGATTAGAGCGAAGTACATCTCTAAAAATAGTTCCCAATAAATGATAAGGTCTATATAACAGTAAATAGAAAGAGAGAGAGAGAGAGAGAGAGAGAGTATACAAGATAAATAATATGTACAGGAATGTAACAGGGCATGGGTAAATAGTAAGTGAAAGTAAGAGCAGGTGAATATGATATATCAAGTACAAGAGTCAGGAAATAAACTATCTAAGTGAGTGAGTACTACTTTCAACATGTAATCAGCGTGGGAACTTGTACAAGAATATGGCCTGGTTAATCATACGTACGGTACATGATTCATACTTACTGGAAAAAATAGGACTTGCACAGGAAGGGTATGATCACATATCTACAATACTACTCCCCACCTCCGACTGATACAGTGGATCCAACCATGGCACGTTATGACACAGGATTCTCTGAGAAGGTCATGAGCCTTCATAGGAATTAGTGTCTATACAATGCGCAAGAAATAAGAACAAGACTTGCACAAGATATACCAAGATATATAAGGAATAACATCTCATGACGGGATCTAGACAATACCAATCCGTGTAACCAATGTGTCAAGGAATCAAGGATACCTACACTAAATACATGAAATATAGAAAATACGATAAACAAAAAATTATCAGAGAATGTACTCGCCTGAGATCCGGTGTAAAATATCAACAATATCCGATACGATGCCTCAAAAACCTAAATATGGAATAACAATATTAACTTGTGTTTTGGAAACATATACATGTTATTCTGAGTCAATTCTAGGTCTCTAAGTCATTTCTAGGTCAATCGGGTCAATACCTTCCTAAACTAGGTCAAACTAGGTCACACATAGTGTTTTGAAATCATACCTTGCTCTACCATGGTATACTAGTCTACACCAGGTCAATATCATATGTAATCAACCATACAGTGCATATATACACTCTATGGTACCATATCCTAGCAAAATTGCCTAATTACTCATGTCATAACAAGTCCCTAGGCATTTCCCTACCTTTACACTTACTACCAAAATATGGCAAATTTGCGACGAATTTAGCGACTCTATGAAAGGACGTCGCTAATTTTTGGGAATATAGCGACGATGCAATATGACGTCGCTATTCGTCGCTGGTGGCGACTACTAGCGACGAATAGCAATATTAGTTTATTAAATGGGAATCTGCGTCACAATGTCGTCGCTAATTATTTAAATATAGCGACGCATAGCGACGACTGTTATATTATGTCGCCGCATATTAATAATCAGCAATCTTTAGCGACGTCGCATACAGACGTCGCTAAATGTTTCATATAGGGTAGGAGGGTTTTCTTTTCTATCATTCTCTAAAAATTTTATCCCCCAATTTTCCCGCTCTCCCTCCTTCGGCGCTCGCACCCTCCTCCGGCCTCCTCCTTCTCCGGCCTTCTCCTCAGGTAGCCCCTCTCTCTCTCTCTCTAGGGCACTAGCGGTGATTTTGGGATACATAGATTCCCTCCAATTTTGTGGTCATGTGGGAACTATTTTGGGATACATGGATTGCTTGTGTTTGGACTGATTTTTGCAATATGAAATCAATCTACCATTGTATCAGTTATTGTTTGAGGGGAATACCTGTTGTTTAACCCTATCGGGTATTGGGCATGGAAATGAGAATGCTGAGATCTGAAGCCTAACAGCCGAGCCTTTCAATCAGCCTTCCTTCAAAAAAAAAATTTGGTATCAACATATGTTATCATTTATAATTCCAATTTCCAGGTGGAGCATAATCATTCTATTTCTCTTGTGTCCTTTCTTTCATTTATTCTCTTGCAAAAATCAGTCAATAGGCTAATGAGTGCATCAACAAGTAGACTAATAAATGTATCAGTCCTTGTTGATATGTGTATCATCCCTACATGTAATCTAGAGTATCTGTTATTTAAGCCTATGTATATATATATTGTTCACTGTTAACTAGTGTAATGATTGATGATTGCATACCTTGTATCAGTCGAGAGAGTATTAGTATCAAGATTCAGGTTTAGTCCTCCATTACATTAGTATCAGTCATGATTCATTCCTATATACTACTTTTGTATCAGTCTTTACTGATAACATGTATCAGTCATCACTGATATATGGTAGCAGTCATCACTAAATATGATATCTGTCATGATATCTTGGTTCAGTCCTTGTTTAGATTTTATAGTATCAGTCCCATGCTTCATTGTGCATCAGTAATTAGTATGTAGAGAGGGGAATACTTCTTCATGTATTTGTGACTGAATAATGTGAAGGATTACTCCATTTTAGTATCAGTACCACATGTGGACTTTGTATCAGTCCTTGTTATTGTATCCAGCCATTGCTTGTATTAGTATTCAGTCTCTGTGGACTAATGTTTAGTCCTATCTCTTGCGTATCCACCAACTGACTTTCTTTTGTATCATTAGTATAGGATGTATGGCATCTAATTGCATAATTGTTTCAGTCCTTGTCTCCTAATATATCAGTAATTAGGATGTCAATATAGTTCAGTCCTTGGTTCAACTTGTATCGGTCTCTTTTTGCATATATATTAATTGGGGGTTTTGATACTCACTTTTGTACCAGCTATTAGAACATGGCAGTTTGCTAAGGATTACATCAGTCCTGTATTGCATCGGTCGCAGTCCTCTAATATCTTGTTTTAATCGAGAGGGCACTTTAGTTCAGTCCCTTTCTATAGACTATAGATGTATGTTGTTACCAGTTCTGAGCTAGCTGCATAACTGCTGGTAGATTGACAGGGTTGGAAGCCTGAACTACATAAATAATCGCCTTTCTTAAGCCTCTAATATACTGAATGATCAAAATCTCTCGATAGACACTGGATTGGTACCAGCCAGACACTTTTCCTGCAGCCATTCGACTGGCGAGGCAGAAATCTATGTACGACATTTGCTATAAGGAATTTGTATTTTACGGTACGACATTGTGATCAGGACATAGTCCCCTGCAGCCATTCGACTGGCAAGGCAGAAACTATGTAGCCGTAGATAAAGTTGACTGTCCTCCGACCCCCATCCTTCGGCAATTATGATACGACAACCTATCACTACATCTTTTAGTAGTAGATGATGTCTTAGTATTACATTATGTGGGTTCATCTTGATTCTGTTACATCCTTCAGATACTAGATTCGATAAAAACATACACTACACCATATGTACAGAACATAGATGATTCAAACTAATGTATGCTAGAATGAATTTTGGGTTGTGTTCTAAGCCATTCGTCCATACACTTGGCAATTAAGCATGTGAAATATATCGTTGAAGAACATAAAACTTGTGGTCGTTACTGCAGAAAGTGCAGACCGACATGAACTGACACACGAAAAGGAGGGGATCAAAGTTGTAACAAGTAAAGTTGTGTTTTGGATGTTCTACCCTTGTAAGCTCTTTGTTCACAAAGCAAGATATAATGAATAAAGAACAAGTATCGAGTTTATAACTCTTGTAAGCTCTATACTTGAGTTACGAACTCGATACTTGTTCTGTATTCTTTAATTATAGCGTGCTTTGTGAACAAATAGTTTACAAGTGTTTTTTTTTCAAAGCACAACTTTACTTGTTCCAGTTTTGAGTCCCCTATTTTCGTGCATCAGTTCTGAGCCATCCGTTCTCACGATATATTTCATTTAGGTTGTGTTCTGAGCCATCCGTTCTCGCACTTGTCAAAAAATTGAATATAACTTTTTTATCTGCTTTCAAAAAAATTGAATATAACCTTTTTACCTGCTTATGAAAATGTGTTCTGAGCCATCCGTTATCACACTTGTTTCTTTTCTGGAATTACAAAACATATATGAATTATACATTGATTGTCAATCTTTACAGAATTATCTTAAAATGGATATGGATTACTATCTGCGGAACCGTTTATGGATGTACAATCTTCGTCCTGGTGACATGTGCGGTGTACGGGATGAATTTATACAGGGGTACAACAGTTCTTGCAGTTTGCCAAGGCGTTACCTCAGTACATGGACCATACAAAAATTAAGTATCCATGTGTGAGATGTCGTAACTTAAAATATCATTCGGAAGTGGATGTGACATATTATTTGTATTCGAGGGATTTCATGCCAAATTATTATCAGTAGACCGCACATGGAGAACTTGTGCCTTTAGCATCCGAGCCGGAGCCTTATGTGGAGCCTTATGTAGATGTCCACGAGCTTGCTGATTATGACCAATGGTGGACGAACATGGTTTTCGATGCTGTGGGGCCTAGTTTCGATCCGAACAATCAATATACAGCTGAGGAGGCACCGAATGCCGATGCTGCAAAGTTCATGGAGTTGTTGGAGAATACAAGGACTCCTTTATATCCTGATTGTGATGACCATTCACCGTTGGAGGTGATTACATGACTGTTGAGCATAAAATCATATTTCAACATGTCTCAAGAATGCTACAACCGAATCCTGGAGTTAATTAAAGATATATTGTCGGAGGGTGCCAAGTTACCTAAAGACTTCTACTGATCCAAGAGAATGGTGAGATCGCTCTGGATGGGGTATGAAAAAATTGATGCATGTCGCAACGGATGCATGTTGTACTATAAGGATGACAAGGATGAAGACGCCTACAGTTTTTGTGGTGCCGATCGCTTCAAGGCAACTAGTACAATAAGGACTTCTGGTGCACGCAAGCCAACAGATTCGATACACTATTTGCCTTCGACGTCGCGGTTACAGAGGTTGTTTCTGGCAAAGGAGACAACTGATAATATGAGTTGGCACAAGCGGGAACAAACAGATGGAGTACTGGATCATCCATCTGACGGGAAAGCATAGAAGCACTTTGATCGAGTGTATCCCAATTTTGCTTCGGAGTCGCGTAATGTCAGATTGGGGCTTTCCTCCGATGGTTTTACCCCATTTGGACTTTCGGGCTCATAATATTCTTGTTGGCCTGTGATTCCTACTCCGTACAACTTGCCGCCTTGGATGTGTATGAAGACTCGTTATATCTTCCTAACTGTTATTATTTCAGGTTCGAAGAACCCAAAGAGGAACATCGATGTGTACATACAGCCCTTGGTAGATGAGCTGAATCAGTTGTGGGAAGTAGGTGCAACCGTATATGATGTTTCTAGAAAATAAAACTTTCAAATGAGGGCCGCACTAATATGGACCATCAATAATTTCTCGGCCTATGGAACGTTATCAGGTTGGAGCACCCATGGTCGTCTCGCATGTCCGTATTGTATGGATCGCACTAAGGCTTTCCGTTTGAAACACGGAGGAAAATCGTGCTTCTTCGATTGTCATTGACAGTTCCTGCCAAAGGATCATCCTTACCAGAGGAACATGAATGTTTTTCGTGCTGGCATGGTAGAGAAGTCCAGTCCGCCGCCACGGTGGTCCGGGGACACTATATGGAAGGAAGTTAAAGAATTGTCAAGTGCTATTGAAGAGCCTATAGCGGGGTACAAGTGTGATGGATTTGGCCGCGCTCACAACTGGACGAAGATGAGTATATTCTGGAACCTGACATATTGGAGTGACCATCTGCTCAGACATAACCTGGTTGTCATGTATATCGAGAAGAATGTATTTGATAATATAATAAATACTGTGATGGACGTAAAGGAGAAGACGAAAGACAATCCCAAGGCCAGGTTGGACTTAGAAGAAATATACAGACGTCCAGAGTTGCATTTGATAAAGGAAGGCAGTAGAAAGTATAAGCCGCCCAAGGCCATTTTCTTACTGGATAAGGAGGACAAAGGTAAACTTTGTAGGTGGATCTAGGGCCTATAATTTCCAGACGGGTACGTATTGAATTTGAAAAGATATTTTGACCCGAAGGAGAACAAACTACAGGGTGTGAAGAGCCACGACTGTCACATTTTTATCGAGAGGTTAATCCCGATTGCATTTCGGGAATTCTTACCCCAGGTTATTTGGGATCCACTGACAGAGCTTAGCATATTCTTCAGAGATCTTTGTTCTACTAAGTTGCTCGTCGATCGGCATGAAAAATAGGAGAATGATATTGCAGTAACATTGTGCAAGCTTGAGAGGGTGTTCCCTCCTGGATTCTTCGACTCTATGGAGCATTTGCCAATTCATCTTTCTTATGAGACACGTGTTGGTGGATCCGTCGGTTATCGATGGATGTACCTGTTCGAGCGCCATCCAAACCACCTGAAGAGGAAAGTGAAAAATAAGGCACGGGTCGAGGGTTCTATTTGTGAAGCCTGTGTCCTTGAGGAGATTACAAACTTTTGTTCAATGTATTTTAAGCCTCATATTGTTACAAATAGAACAAGAGCTCCGTGGAATGACGATGGAGATATAAAATATAATGATGCATTATTGAAAGCCTTCAATGCTCTTGGAAAGCCTTCTGGAAAACTGAAAAAGAGAATTTTGAATGATGAGGAACTAAGGGCTGCCCAGTTATATATATTACTCAACTGCGAGGAGGATGAAGTGGAAAAGCTAGAGTGGTAAGTAAAAATCTTCAACGTTCAAGTCATCTATTTGTTGATTACGTTATTATAATTTAACGAGTATATCCCGATATTTATTGGTTTTCAGCAAATTTAATGATGAGGTGAGGTCAAGTAGACCATACATTGCAGATGAAGAAGTAGAAGAAGAAATGAGACTTTCTTTCCCGTCTTGGTTGAATGCATATGTACATAAGAAGCTAGTTAGAATCTTTCTCCATTTGTATTTGCACAAGAAATAACTTAACATTGAACTTAATTTTGTATCTTTTCGTGTTTAGGTCGATCATCTGGACGTCACCCTTGAGAATGAATCTATTAGAACTCTTGCCAAGGGACCAATTTATGCCGTTAAAATATGGCCAAGTTATTGCGTGAATGGGTTTAAGTTCAAGTCAACAAATGCTCCCATTAGAGATAGCTTTCTAGATCTTGATTCCACAAAAAAAAGTTGCTTGTGTATCAAATCTACAAACTACAAAGATGTCACTCCAGGCAATAATTTTTATGGCGTCTTACGGGAGATTGTGGAATTAACGTACAATTATGGCACAGAGCCTGCCAAAAACGTGTTGTTCAAAGTTGATTGGTTCGATCCGATACAAGATCAAGAATGGAAAATTGACAAGCATGGTCTTGTGGATATTAACTACCGTCGTCGATACCAAGGATACGAACCATTTATCCTAGCAAGTCAAGCTCAACTCATATATTCTACAACATATCCTAGACAGGGAACAACGAGGTACGACTGGTGGGCAGTATGCAAGACTAAAGCCAGAAATACCTATGACATCGACGAAGTGGCTTATCAGGAGGATGAGCTGCCTCTTGTACCAAATACAGTTGATGTGGACTCAGCAGAATTTCCCTATTTCATATCTACTTGTGTAGAAGAGGTACAAGTATCCGAAGGGGAAGACGAAGGAGTTGCTAGTGAAGATGAGGAGGAAGAGGATGAGGATGAGGAGGAGGAGGCAAACGAAGAAGATGAATTTTCAGAGGATGATTGAGAAACTATGATTTCAATGTATTCACATTTATGTAATCTTAAATTATGAACTGTGATCATTTCTATTAGTATTCAGATTTTTGTAAATTTAATTATGAACTCCAATGTATGCAGATATTTCTAAATTATCATTATATTTATTTATATTTTTAATCATATGTTATTATCAGCGTGGCAGGACGACGCGGAGGCATAACAGGACGACGCAAAGATAGGTCAGGACGAGCCGTGTCATTAGGTGGACAGAGAGCTCCGTTACCAGAGGATGGCTCTGGACCATCATCTGACCCAAGCACTCCATTGTACCATACGATCGCAGGTCCGGATGGCAGTACACCTGGGACGAGCAGTTCTAGGCTTGCTGATACTCCTTCCCCTAGCCTTCCTACCGCTGACGGCAGCATGGAGGGTGGGGAGCAAGTGGCGGAGGTAGACCCTACTCCCGCCCGTGCAGATCCATACCAGAGCGACCCTCCATGCGCACCTCAGGACGAGACGTTGATGGAGATTTGGGCCGACGGTCCTACGAAGTAAGTTATATAAATATATATATATTTTTTATGCATGTATATATATATATATATATGAATATAATTATCGTTGTATACAGATATCATCCCTCGTCGGTAAAGAGAACGTTGGGTTCCTTTCTGAGGTCCAACTATGGGGTCTGTGGATCAACTACTCGGATGCCTCGGAAGAGAGGAAGGCATTCTGGTTTGCTCACTTCAAGGTAATTAAAGAGAGTTAATTTATTATGATTGATATAATTTTAAGCATTTTTAGAACTTATTATTTTAATTTATAATTCTTATAGAAAACTTATTTTATCCACCACACCGGGCCGAGCAGATTGAGAGGCAGTTTCCTGCCGTCGCCGCCAAGCTGATCCGTGATACAATTGACGATCAGAAAGCTCGTCAGCGCTCCGAAAAGCCGATTGCTGGTTGGATCACACCTGACCAGAGGACTGCGATGAGGGCTCGATTTGAGGAGTCCCGGTACAGAGAGGGGTCGGAGAAGGCGAAGGCGGCTAGGACGAGGGCCGAAAAGTGGTGTGGTGGATCGATTCCTATGATGGAGCATTTTCATCGTCTGGTATGTAATTTATTACAATATATAAGATTTTATTGATAGTAGGAGTATATAATTTTCTATTTTAATAAAGAATAAAATATAACAAACATGCAGGTACAAAGGGGTGAGGACGCAAATATGGTGACCGTCTTCCTGGCCACCCATCGGAAGGACGAAAAGCTCATCGACGACCGGGCTACTCAGAGCTATCTAAGTACAAATTTAGATTTCCTTAATTTTAACATAACTTGAAGAATATACAGATAACCATATAGTTAATAATAATTAAATACTTTAAATGTTTATTAGGCTAATTTAGGTAAGTACTAATTTATAGAGATGCACAACTTTCTAGGACGAGTTTATTAGGCTAGGTGAGCGTGCGAGTGCTAGTGCACCTGCAGAGGGAGGGGTTGGTACATCGCAATCCTCTCCGCTTCAGTCGGAGGACGAGCTCTGGAAGACCGCCGTTGGTGGTCTTCATAGAGGTACATACTACGGGACGGGGTCCTACGACGCATTTGTTGTGATGCAGGCATCCAGGGCTCCTTCTGCCAGTACGTATTCACAGCCCTCACAAGCCGAGTCATCCCGAGTCGATGATACCATTGCCCGCCAGATTGCTGAGCTGTGCGACGATATGCTGAGGAGGATTTCTGAGCAGCCAGGGTCTCAGGCGCAAGGGGACGCTGCGTCGATCATCGCACGCTTTGACGAGCTCGAGCACACCGTGAGGGACGTACAGGGGATGCAGGAGTGCATTCATAGCACCGTTACTAGGATAGCGGACGCACCCATCTCCAGCGGTTACAGTGTCTCCTTCTCCAGCGGTTACACTGCCTCCTTCTACAGCGGTTACATTGCCTCCTCTTTCATCGTCGTCGGTGGTTCTTAAACAGGAGCAGTATACTTACCTTCTTTCCAGGAGCGGTGATGCTTCTCCTGATCAGCCGTAGTCGACATATATATTGTTGTGTGATGGCCCATTATTGGGTCTTTATGTGTTTCTACATACATTGTTATTGTGTTTCATATTGTTTAACACTGTTGTTGAACTTTTTCATATATGTATTCGTGATTGTGTTCGTGATTGTGTTTCATATGTGTTCGTGATTGTTTTTCATGTGTTTTATATTGTTTGATACTTTGTGTTCATGATGCTCCTCCTGATCAGCAGGTGTTGAGTATTCCACCGAAGGGGTCGGTGAACCCAGGGAAATGCTGCTGTAGGTGCTGCTGCAAATGCTGCTGTAGGTGCTGCTGTAAATGTTGTATTTTTAATTTTTTTACCAAATTTAGCGACGTTCAGCGACGTTTAGCGACGTCCAGCGACAAATATACACGTCGCTAATTAAGTATCGGAACGTCGCTAAATATATGTCACCACGTCGCTGATCGTCACTAAACGTCGCTAACTAAGACGTCGCTAAAATGTCGCTATGTGTCGATAATATAGTGACGTATCAACGTCGCAGAACGTCGTTAATTTCCTGACATGTCAGGTCACTAAAACGTCGTTAGGCGACGTCGGTAAATACAGTCGCTGTACGTCGCTGAATTAGCGACGCGTCTGCGTCGCTAATTGTCGTCGCAATAGCGACGTATTACGACGTCCTGGTGTTTAGCGACTAGGTAAATCGCGACTACGTCGAAACGTCGCTAAATACGTTGCCAATTGGATTTAGCGACGTATCTGCCCGATTTAGCGACGTCCTCCGGCGTCGCTGATTGGACAGATTTTAGTAGTGAGTCCTAGCCATGTACCACATACCAAATTCCTATAAGCTCACATATACCTATACTATATATAACAATATTTTTTCAACATACCTATATACCCTACAATGCCTCATGACCTATGTCAAGTCACCTACCTAGAGATTACTTATACAACCAAGGTACTAGGGTACACCCCCATGTCTATACTTAGACCCAATTACCCATATACCAACATGCATTACCTAGATTAAATACTTATATACTACCTAAACTTATGTACCCATATCCACATATATACATATATATATGGAGAGGGAGAGGGAGACACTAATACATACTCGAAAACCAGTGTACAGGGCATTAATTTGCCTCTATCTCCGTCTCTCAACTGACACCATCTATCTCAAAATCAGTTCACTGATTTTTAATCATCTTTTACTCTTCTTCTTCTTCTTCACTGATACGCAAATGTACAGGACTTCCCCTCTTCCACTACATCAATTCCCTTCGACCTACACTTGAACCTCCTCATCTACCTATTCGCTATGATCACCCCTATCTTGTTCACTCTTGTGCATAGGTAGCACTCGACCCCTTTGCCTATTATCTGGGTGTATCACCACACCTCTGTTGCATTAACATAACCAAGCCCCCAACTTACTTGACAACATATACTTATTGACCTATATATATATATATATATATATATATATATATATATATATATATATATATATATATACATGTTTATATATGACAGTCCATACAAAGCCCCCTGCCCACTCTTTACCCCATATGTTGATCCATTGTATGGCCTAACTTCTTATCCTAGACATACACATATCTATTACTCACCTGTTTGACCCCTCAAAATTCTCTATCTAGCTCAACAATCCCTCTAATTATCTCTTCAATATATACACACAGACACACATGGCCTCACATACATTTCATTCATCTATGCATTTACTGGTTTATATATATATATATATATATAGAGGGCTGTGACTGGTTTAAAAAAAAAAATATATATTAGAGGGCTGTGACTGGTAGCAGCAGGGAAGAGTTTTCCGGTGGGATGCAACCGGGTTTCAACCGGGTTTCAGCCTTTTATATATATATTTTTTTTTATAATTTATATATATATATATATATATATATATATATATATATATATATATATATATATATATATATATATATATATATATATATACAGGTTTATATATGATAATATATATATATATATATATATATATATATATATATATATATATATACAGGTTTATATATGATAGTCCATACAAAGCCCCCTGCCCACTCTTCACCCCATATGCTGATACATTGTATGGCCTAACTTCTCATCCTAGACATACACATATCTATTACTCACCTGTTTGACCCCTCAAATTCTCTATCTAGCTCAACAATCCCTCTAATTATCTCTTCAATATATACACACAGACACACATGGCCTCACACACATTTCATTCCTCTCTCTAACTTTTCTTACCTGTACTGACACGTACAATAGGGCATACCCGAGCTCCCTAGCACTCTTTCCTGTGCATCACAGAATAGGCATGACACCCCCACTTGTTGTCCTCTCTTCTAACTACTAACTGGAGGTTGCTAATAGGACTTGGCTAGGTACAAGCATGCTGCTACATCCCACTGCTTCTAAAGAAAACACGAGCCACAATCATTACACAATATCCATTACTATACATTAGCTCAGACACTCCATACCCGAGCGTCTCAGTTCCTTATAAGCCTGCACACCGATTGATACCAACACACTCCCAATCCACACTCTCATACATATCCTTAGGTGCATGTGATACATACACATTCATGTGTATGCCCTGTCCTGTTTGTTGCTGATGTATGGCTTCCCAGATAAACATGTAAATGCATATATATATATATATATATATATATATATATATATATATATATATATATATATATATATAAACCTGTAAATGCATATATATATATATATATATATATATATATATATATATATATATATATATATAAACCTGTAAATGCATATATATATATATATATATTTAAATATATATATATATATATATGCATTTACAGGTTTATATATATATATATATATATATATATATATATATATATTTTTTTTTTTTTTTTTTTTTTATATATATATATAATATATATATAAATATACAGGTTTATATATGACAGTCCATACAAAGCCCCCTGCCCACTCTTCACCCCATATGCTGATACATTGTATAGCCTAACTTCTCATCCTAGACATACACATATCTATTACTCACCTGTTTGACCCCTCAAATTCTCTATCTAGCTCAACAATCCCTCTAATTATCTCTTCAATATATACACACAGACACACATGGCCTCACACACATTTCATTCCTCTCTCTAACTTTTCTTACCTGTACTGACACGTACAATAGGGCATACCCGAGCTCCCTAGCACTCTTTCCTGTGCATCACAAAATAGGCATGACACCCCCACTTGTTGTCCTCTCTTCTAACTACTAACTGGTGGTTGCTAATAGGACTTGGCTAGGTGCAAGCATGCTGCTACATCCCACTGCTTCTAAAGAAAACATGAGCCACAATCATTACACAATATCCATTACTATACATTAGCTCAGACACTCCATACCCGAGCTTCTCAGTTCCTTATAAGCCTGCACACCGATTGATACCAACACACTCCCAATCCACACTCTCATACATATCCTTAGGTGCATGTGATACATACACATTCATGTGTATGCCCTGTCCTGTTTGCTGCTGATGTATGGCTTCCCAGTACTGATACAAAGTGTGGAGGAAAGTATATGAAGAAATCAATTAGATTCATGATAATTGATGGGTTGGTATTGACACCAATGTCTCCAATATCTGGATATGCAATGAATGAATCAAGGCTACAATCTCCAGTTTGGTGGGGTGAGGTGTTACCCTTGGGGAGATAGAGGCAATTAAATATCCTAATAATAAGTAACTAATTAACTACAACCTAATAATTTGGTAGGAATAGGATTTCAAAACTAATAACTGGTACTAGGATTTCCCCTTAGTCTTGATGCCCATATCTGCTGCCCCTTGCTCTTTCTGTCACACATAAGTCTGTGCTGCCAAGCCCTCATCCCTACTCTCACACACTCACTCTACACTAGTACACTTACGCACACCTTAGTATCCTTAGGACACGTTCACTATCATATTTGATTAGGATACACTCTACACACTCTTAGGATTCTCTCTGACACATATGCAATGTCACTTCACACTAGCACTCACACATCCCCTTTATCTGTACAAACTGCAAATTCTCTCCTTTTCCCACTGACTGAAATAAACAACCCCCACTTCTTGTTCAGTCCTATCGACTGATACTTTTCACCATTTCCCCCAATATTCCTATGGACTGATACATCAAGCCCCACACCATCTACTTAACGTTACCCTTGCCTGTCACAAGAGGGAACCCCCAATACTGCTACATCAAGTTTTCCCTAGTTCAGTTCTTTAACGAAACTCAACATTTCTAGTTCAGTCCAAGACCGAACTTCCAACACATACTTTCATTCAGTCCAATGACTGAAACTTCACATCCCTTAGTTTCAGTCTTCAGTTGACTAATACTCAATATTCTTCTTTGACAAAACACATACTTTAACTCCCCTATTTTCATATACATGCAAGATAAACTTACTTGCATCTATCCATGTTTACATATGAACACACACTTACCCACATATAAAGATATATCTGTAGATTCTCCCACCTATCTATAGCTAGATACATAATAGACGCCATCCTATAATTTATATATAGATACACTCACACACATATATATCACAGTAATAGAGCGCAAAATGCAATACTAGGCAACAAAAAGGAAAATACGAGGGGCTAATACCTGCACACGGCCCAACGACGATCTAGACAAAGCGTGCCAGAAGCCCTCGCTGACATGCTTGCAGAGGCGACTGATTTTGAGAATCTATTTGAAAACTTCTCTGATGAATTGATCTTTGTCATATTGTTGGCCCTCGTATCTGAATTTGTTATAATTCTTTCAGACGACCCACATGATGGCTGTTGCGACGATCTGATGGTCGTGCGATGCGTCTCCCAGGTGGCCAGGAGATCATTGAAGCCCCCAACATCGTGGTCCAGTCTACATCTACGAGATAGAGCGTTCCACACCTGCACCGCCAGCTCCCCTGATAGCAGAATGTCTTCTGCCAACTCTGACTGTTGCATCGCGCAACAATGATACGCGGATGCTAAACTAAAACCAATGTTAGTGAGCGCGTCGTCAGTAGGTAATTTCTTGCGAGTGTAAAAGTATGGAAAAAGAATGATTTTTGCTATCCATGGGGGCTTCATGCGCTCACAAAACACAGGAAGCTTCATTTTGCACAAAACGCAGGAAGCTTCATGCGGCCTTATGCGGCTCAAAATCTGCCTGTACAGCTAGCCGTTATTACTCTGGCGTAAAGGTGACAGCTCTGACAGAAATGATGGCTCTGACATAAATACGAGACATGACATGCTCCTAAAAAGATGAGAAAATTTTCATGATATCTGACACGGTTCACAAATTCCAAAGAAAGTTATTTATACGGATCGCCCATGCGACCTTCATGCGGCTTAGTCATGAGACCACTCTCATGCGGCTCGGACATGAGACAACTCTCATGCGGCTCGAACATGAGACAACTCTCATGCGACTCTGTCATGCAGCCACTCTCATGCGGCTCGATCATGGGACAACTCTCATGCAGCTCTGTCTGAAGCCACTCTCATGTGGCTCGGTCATGAGACAACTCTTATGCGGCTCGGACACGAGACAACTCTCATACGGCTCGGACATGAGATAACTCTCATACGGCTCTGTCATGCAGCCACTCTCATGCGGCTCGGTTATGGGACAACTCTCATGTGGCTCTGTCATGAAGCCACTCTCATGCGGCTCGGTCATGCGACAACTCTCATGCAGCTCAGTTATGAGACGTCCTTCATGCGGCCCAATCATGCGGCTTGGGGACAGTCCTTCATGTGGCCCAGACAGGATGCATCATTCATGCGGCTCGCCACATAGTAGCAGTTGAGACACGTGGCAGAAATTGACCAAGTCATTAACAGTTCGGATTTCGTGTAACAAACAGATCATTATCAATCTTAACCAATCCCCAGCTGCCCACTTCTCAAGGCACAGTTACAAGGATGTGGTCCAAAATTAGCCACGTGGCTATACACCCCATTACTCACGAATTCCTATAAATAGCAAGGTACTATTCCCTTACATACACACAGAGACATACAGAGAGAGAGGGAGAGAGAGCATTTCTTCACCGGAGCCGAGGTTGCGTTCGATCGTCCAAGGAGTAAGGCAGAGTTGATAGCACTTTTCCGAGCCTCTACCGTCACCCTCCAGAATCCAAATTAAACAATTGTACCTAGATTGCTTTTCCTAGGTTTTGTTCCTAGGCTCTCTTTTGTACAAGCGAGTTTGTAATTGTGAGTTAAAGTCCAGTCCTCCTATAAAACTGTTCTGTTCTCTGACAATCAATGGCAAACACGATGGCGACTCTGCTGGGGACTAACTTCTCCACTGTTGAGAAGTTGGTGACACAATCGGATGCAGCCAAACTCGACTCCACACAACAGATGTTGGTTGTTCGCTTCGACCAGCAAGCGTTTGAAGAGATGCTCTCCGACGGGAGCGCTGGCCCGATCCAGAAGCGAGCCGGCACGAAGAAGGCCCGCAGGGAGTGGAGACCCAAAATCTTTGCTCCTCCCCAAGCTCTAGAAGAAGTATTCTCTGCTGCCCAAGACGGCGAAGGAGACTCACATGTGGCCCCACTTCAGACCGCAGAGGACCCTGCTGCCCCCAAGTCCAGCAAAGGAGAACACTACGATGCTGGACTTGCGGGAGCAAATGGGAACTCTATATGGTCCAGGAAGAAGCCGCATAAGGGTGCCAGCCGCATAAAGAAGGCTCATGCGGCCACCAATTCCAGCCGCATGCAGAAGTCTCATGCGGCCATCAATTCCAGTCGCTTACAGAAGGCTCATGCGGCCACCAATATCATCTGCATGCAGAATACCTATGCGGCCAGCAATTCCAGCCGCCGGGAAATGGCCTATGTGGCACCCAATCTCGGCCGCCTGCCATCTGTCCTATGCGGCTCGGGTTCAGTGTTCGACCTCCTCTCATGCGGTCCTGACATCAGATGCTCCAATGAAGATGCGCCAGACTCTGTGTGGCACAGTTTGGACTCTTCCTACTACACTCCCTTGGGTGCTAGGACGAAGAAGTCTAGGACAGCGTGGGCTCGTCGAGCTCAGTCAGCTGTCCCAACCTCTGACCACCATAGAGTCCCGCTAACTGTTATGTGAGCCTCTGATAGAAAGTTTACAGAACCGCCCGTGTCCAGCCCCCGGCGACAATAGGACAGGATGGTTCCCAAGAGTCTCCCAACAATGATCGAAGGCATGTACTTTTACTAGCCCCGCATCAGGGAGCAAACATGGTACCAACGTACTTGTGTGCTCGGGAATCTCGGGCCCACAAAACGAGTACAAAGGTTGCTCGAGATGCACTTTACTTGCGTGATGTAATCCTTCACAAGCGCAAGGAAAGAGAAAAACCTTAGTGTGCGGAGAGTCCTTCCATGGACATCACTGCACTCAAGTCATTGTCAACTGCTGCAACAAGACAACAGTACAAGAGGACCGGTAGTCCGTCTTGCAACAACTGCAGCAGCCAGGACCGGTCCTAGAACAAAGCTTGGAAGACGAGGTGCTTCCTTTTGCCGCCTGCAACTCTTTCCGAAAGGTCCCTACCGTAAGGGAGGGTAGAAAATAAATGTGTCTAGCCCGACAATTTCAACCAGCGCAGCCAAGAGACTCTCATCTAAGCGGTTGTCCACAACCATCACAGGAGGAGTTTATCAAGGTACCCGTTCAAAGACGAAATCTTCAACAATTGGAGATACGTCATCGTCATCTCTAGAGGTAGTTGAGGCTGGGGGTAGCACTCCTCGAAACATCCACGATAATCTGGTGTTCCAAGAAGAAGAGCCAGGGGAAACAATCTCCCCAACAGATGCAGCGGATTCTGACGTCCCTGAAGACGTCCATAAGTACCAAGATGAGGCAACCTCCTATGCAGGGGGTAGTACTTCCTCCGAGTTCGAACCTGAGGAGAACATTTCCACGTACCCCGACGACTTCTCTATTCGAAGGTATGATTCGGAGAGCATGTCTTCTACAGTTCCTTCCACTGCTCCTCATGTGAGAACAGTATTCATGACTGAGAATGACCAAAACGGTCCCAGTGATCGGCAATGCCTCGACACTCTTGAGGCTATACTTTATACCTTGGTTAAGTCAGTAGACGAGATCAAGGCGGCCCTGCCGGTTCTCCCAGGAAGGACACCTGGCCAAACAAGCTTGGGTCCCGCCGTCAATGCAGACTCAAACACAACCGCACCAACCCTGGGCGACAATCCACCCGGAATGTCGGCTCCCACTGCTGCAGAAGAGGCTATGGAAGTGAGAAGAGAAGTCCAGAAGCTCCGGGCAATGTTCCATGCCCAAGAAACCTCTCAGGACCTAAAGATACGACAACCGTATCCCGCTGCATGGAGAGATGTCCCCTTCCCTCCTCGATACAAACCATTCAACATCAATCCTTATGACGGGAAGACATATGCGAGCCGATACATGACCTAATTTGAGGTCACAACAGACCATCTGCCGCATGATGATGCCATCCTCACGAGGTTGTTCATTGGGGCATTAGAGGGGGTCGCATTCGACTGGTACCGCAACTTGTCGGATAACTGCATCCATTCCTTTGCCAGCTTCAAACATATGTTCTTGGAGAGGTTCTATGAGGTAGGACAAGATGTGACAATGTCAACCCTCATTGACGTTGTTCAAGGAGAGAAGGAGCTGACAAGGAATTACATTGAGCGATTTTGCCAAACTGCGATGAAGTTGCCCTCCGGTAATCTGGAGTCTTCTTTGATTTAAATTTGCCAGAAGAGGCCGCTCCCCATAATCAGCCTCTGGATAGGCAAAAGTCAATTTAAAGACTGGAAGACCTTCATCATCAGCGCCACTAGCGTAGAAGCCAAATTGAAGAAGGCTCATCAATTGGGATTGCATATCTCGGATGGGGAAGACAAGGGCAAACGCCCTAACACCAACAACATCAATGGCGGTAATTCCTCTAACAACCGAGACACCAAGGGCAAGCACGCTATGGTGGCCGATACAGTCCAGAAACCTGAACCAAAGCAAGCAGAGGAGCAGTGGCCTCAGGTGACCAATTCCTCCGAGGATAGCCATGTCAAGCCCATCTTAGACAAGCTCTTACAAGGAGACAAAATTTAGCTCCCTCCGCCGAGACGTGAACCTTGACCTGCAGAGATGGAGAGCCCAAAGTACTGTCACTATCACCGCTATGTCCACCACGCTACTCAAGACTGCTTCCAATTGAAGCGGTATATCCATAACCTCATCGGTTCCGAGGTTCTGGCCATTGATTTCAAGGAGGTAACGGTGGCTGCCAATATGGTGTCAATCCAATTCGGCAGCTTCCCTCCAATGAGGACTTAAGATAGCATAGTACCCATCTTCTGGGCAACAATGGAGGTCACTAACCTTCCACCTCCCCGAGACCAGACGACTGGGCTGGTGCCCCTCACCACGTCAAGAGGGGAGGTCATGTGGGTCCATTCGGACTTGGTGCCTGAAGTAACTCAGTCAGCACCATCCCCTACCAGCAAGAAGAAGGGTGGGAAGACTAAGTCCTGCCACATAATTTCAGTCGATATCGAAGAAGCGACAGCTGTCGTTACCCGGTTCGGTGCACAAACTCAACCCATGCCGGGTAACTCGGCTGAAGAACGTCAGCCGACCACTACTGATGCCCCAAGACCTTTTCAGCCTCTACCGGCGAAAAAGCCCAAGCCAAAGGAGACCCGCTTTGATAAGCCGCTTCGTTAAGACGTACCTCAGGGGCTGGAAAGGTCTTATAATTTTGACATTCTGGCACAATTGGCCAACACACCAGCCAAATTGTCATTATATGAGCTCCTAAGACTCTCCAAAGATGTTCGCGTTGCACTGAGCGAAGCACTCCAGAATACCGATGCGTATTTGGCTCAAGTCAAGCTTACAGGGGAGAGCTCGCCGACGGATATCCAGGACAGCGCTTATACAGGTGCCATGACCAATATTATGTTCCCTCCACAGGATATGCTCATCAAGACCAACCTGCACGATCGCCCTCTGTATTACACTGGATACGTTGGCGACATCAAGGTAGATTGAATGCACATTGATCTCGGTTCTTCAATAAGCATCATTCCGAAGAGCTTGCTTTACCTCCTGCGTATCCCTATGCATCGGCTGACACCTACCAGCATCGCTATCAGCGGTTTCAATTCCGGGAGAAGCTATTTTATTGGAAAGATTAGCCTGAAATACCAAATTGGCGACCTTCAGTCGGAAGTGACCTGCTATGTTATAGATGCAGATACATCCTACAACATCCTCCTCGGGCGGTCGTGGATACACGATTATAATATCGTGCCATCCACTTTGCACCAGTGCTTTAAATACGTCGACAAGCACGACTTCGTAAAGACGGAATTCACCGACATCGATCCCTTCAAAGGGGTTGAATCCTACTATTCTGATTCCTGCTTGTACGAGAAATCCAAAAGGCACCTGATCGAAGAGGATGCTCAAGAGCAGATGCAGGCTAAAATGGGATCGGAAGAGCCTCTGAAGATCCAGCTCCAACCCCGTAAACCGGGAAAAACTGCACTACTTGTAGCCACTCTGCGTTAGAAAGCAACTAGTCTCCCGGTGCTCACTGCACAAAAGGAGAAGATAGTTATCCGACTGCCAAGGTCTGGTCAAGGGTCGAGATCCACTGTGGAGCCACTGACAATTGATGTGAGCACCCTGAATTTCGGGTTGATTTTTTTTTTATTCTAATTTATTTTCTGATTGTTTAGTTTCATTAAATAATTTATTCTGTTATTTTTCTTAAGTGTGCCTTTCCCATGCCTTTAATATTTGGAGTGTCAGGGATGTCCAACTTTGGAAATCTTCTTCACGAGTTTTGGAGTGGACATGATTACCTTCATGACGGTATATAGTGTCCCATCCAAACTTGTTCTCTTGTACTCTTTCTGCTTCGCTGAACTTCAGGTCGGTTTAGACCATTTGATTGTTATTTATTTTTCCCACTCTTTTCCTTGATCATTTTCAGCGCGTTACCAAGACTTTTAAATTGGGAGCGCAAGACCAGTTAGTTTTTTGAAACCAACTTCTCATTGATGATCTACTCGAGACGCTCTTCACCCTTGACCTTCGTGTCCCACTCAGACACGTTATTTTGTGCTCCATTTGATTCATACAACTTTTCTGACACGTGACCCGATTTTATTTCACTCCACGGCGTCACATTCATCTTCCAACTTGATTTGTGGGTCCCCTGTCGACCAAAACCTGTCCGCCCCAACTATGGACATGGCCCACTTTGAGTCTACTATCCGTCTGCCACTTGTGTCCCATTTATTGGAATCCCCATGTACTACTTATTTACTCATGATCATCAACACCTAATTTTAATTCGATTTTTGCACAATGTCCGATTTTGGACCCAATCCGGCTCCACCGAGTCCAGTCCAGCTCCATGTTACTCTCCATCGTGACGTCCTCATGTTTCTTGCCCAAAAATATCAAGTGCTCCTTTTTCCTATTTTTCAATATTTAATGGGAAATTTTCCATTGATTTATTTCCCTTGGAATACCCTATTTCTCCATTTAATTCCTAGCCATTTGATTTCCCAAATGAATCCTCACCATTAATTTCCCTCCATATCCTTAGCAGCCAACATCCTCAATTTTCCCCACATGGCCGACCCTAAAATCTAGGTGGAAAATTCCTCTCTCTCTCTCTCTCACTCATCTCTCTCTTTCTAAATTTCCCACACATTTTTTTTCTTCCACACAACCAATACAGCCAGCAGCCTGTGGCCGAGCCCGACCCCCCCACCTAGGTCGAGCTCGGCCCAGCTCGCCGTCGGCCACCCTGGTCGGCTGGCCACCCCCTCCACCAGCCTCCTCCTCCTTCATTCACCATTTCTTCACCACCATCATTCACCATTTCATCACCACCACTCTAACCTAACCGCGCGCCACCACCACCATCCTCCCTCCGGCCATAGCTGCGCCACCTTAACCACCTCACCCCCATCTCCGCCGTGCCCCCGTCGTCGCCGGCCAGGCCGCGCACCGCCGCACGACAGGGGTGCACAGCAGCAGCGGCGGCAAGCCAGGCCGCGCGCGCGCGCTGGCAGCGCTGCCGCACCGCCGTCGGCGTCGTGGTCGGCGTGGCCGACCTCCCGTTGGCGGGGTGTGTCCCCGGGACAGGCCCCATGGTCGTCGTCCCTCTCCCCGACGTGTATCGGAGGCGATTCGTGCGTTTTGAACGACGTCCCGTCGTGACGCGCGCGGGATTGAGTTCGTTTTGATGCTCCGTCGCAGCGACTTCGTGCACGTTTTTTTGGAGATCCGACCGTTGGATCGGCGATTTCTTTACTCTGTCGCAATCTCGGTATATCCACCTTCACTCATGTCAATTTTCGTCCGTTAATTTTATCGTTTGATACATGAAAACCGGCCACCAAGTTGACCGTTTAAATTGTATTAAATTTGGACAGTTTTGTGGGGCCAACTTCGTCAGCTTGTATCTCCTCCACCGCAGCTCCGTTTGGCGTGCTACCAGTTCCAGTGCGAAGCTGGTATAACCCTCTTACTACCCCTCCAGTTTCGTTTCATTGTGAGCTTGTTTGATTGGTTGAATTCGACGCCAAAGTTGGTCGTCCGAATTCGTAATTTCCAACTTGTAAAATTCTATTTTTGAACACGGGACTCCAGATTTCATTTCTGAAACTACCAGTAGACTTGTGGCGTCGTTCTGGCATGTTTTCATATAAAATTTGTTAGATTTGGAGAACGTGGGCCCGGGCACGTTTTTCGGTGCAAAGCGGGTCCCAAATTCTGGGTCAACGGGACTTTTTGACGCCGGCTCATCGGAATCCAATTCCAGATATACCGTTGAGTTCGTATCGTCATTCTGGACTCATTGACATATAATTTGCTAGGTTTTGGTGGACATTGGGTCTGGCACGCATTTCGGTGCAAGTCGGATACCAATATCCGGGTCAACGGGTCATTTTGAGATCGGCTCATCGGAATCCAATTCCGGAGATACCGTTGAGTTCATATCATCATTCTGGACTCGTTTACAGGTAGTTTGCTAAGTTTTGAGAACTTTGGCTCCGGCACGCATTTCCGTGCAAACCGGAATTCCAAGTTCTGGTCAACGGGCCAAATGGAGATCGGGTCAACGGAATCCAATTCTGGAGATACCGTTGGGTTCGTATCGACATTCTGGTTTCATGGACATATAATTTGTTATATTTTATAGACTTGTTTTCTTGCACGTTTTTCGGTACAAAACGGCTCCGACACGGACACCGTTTTGACCCGAAATTACCTTTTTGCCCTTGTGTCCAAATTGGACCGTTGGGTAGGCTATCCTAGCTAATTTAACCATTCTGGACACGTTGGCGATGTTCATTTCATCGTCCGACAATGTTTGTTGATAATTTCTCTGAGTTTAACCTTTTTATAATTAATTAATAATTAATTCATATAATGTTCGTATTTCGGGATTAGTACAACGAAACTGAGATCAGTCAATTCCAGTGATCTCACATCGCTGAAATTGGTAAGTTGGATACGTGGATCACTATAATGAGATTATCAACCTTACCGATAATCTTCTTATCTCGATTTGCGTGCCGTAAGTGTCGACGTGCAAATAACGAAGTACACTTTATATTAGACTAGAATTGACCCTGATTGACCTAAGTTGACCAGTTGACCCAAAGTCAACTGTAAGTCAACACTTGACCTAGTTTGACTAGATTATTGACCGGGGTCGACCTAGAGTTGTTTGACTTAGAAGAACCTAGAATAATATAGATTGATTTTAGAGATTCATTTATTACAACTTGAACACCTTGTAACCTGTGTTGCTTTAAATAGGACTCTGTGGCTTCAGTGGGACCCCCCTATACTTATCAGCTGTTCAGGTTATCGAGGCGAGTACATTCTCTGATCATTTCATATCCTGCTTAAAATTATATTTCTGCTTTAGATTACTATACTTGATGCTGTCACGACATTATCACGGATTAGTACTATATGGATCTCTTCATGCGATGTTATCCCCTTCGGGAGCATCGGGTACATTGTGTCATGTGCGTTTCACTTTTATCATGTACTCCTGTGCTTTTACCATACATGTTCACTCTTGTGAATCTTGTACTCTCATGTTCATAGAGCCTTCATGTATACTATCATGTGCACCCTATATGGGCCCCCATGTGATATCATGTACAATAACATAACTTGTTTAGATCCTTGTGTATTGATTGGGGAAACGGGGGAGTGCTAGTAGTCATGTGAACAATTCTATTGTAGTGTAGATCATGTGCAAACTCTTTAGTGTAGATCATGTACAAATCTGTCCCGTTTACATGTGCTATCCTGTACTCTACATCACTAGCCACTGTTAGTTCTCTATTTATAGTAGATATTTCTATTACAGTTCTCTTTCCCTGTTTACATACTGTATTTCTTCAGATCTTGTATCTTACTTTACTGCATGATTATATTTTCTAACCTGCTATGAACTGTTGAGATGTAATGTGCTCGTTCCAGTCCTGACTGGACCTGTTGATAAATTTTACAGATAGCTTGGGGATTGCCTGCTAGCCTAGAGGAGACACAGTAGAGGTTGTTTAGGTAGTTATTTCATTTTGTCTGGAGCTGTATTTACTTTGTGGATTACTGTATTTGAGTTTTGAGATGTATTTCTGGGTTTATGTATCTTAGATACTTAGACTTCTATCTTCTGTATTTATTTTGGATTTCATGTTTATTCTATCTTTATCATGCTCTACCTTAGATGTGATTGAGATTGTATCTGCTATGTCACCCCCATTCGGGGAGTATAAACTGTTTAGTCTTATACTGTTAGATGCATTGAGACCTAGGACAGCGTTCTACCGCCGACACTGCGGCGTAGGCTGGGCGTTGTTACGTCCTCGTGCCCTAACTCTAGGGCGCGGGTCGTGACACGTTTTTAGTGGTGGCCCATGCAGGTCGAGTTTATGTAGTGGTATTCGAACTTGAGTACCACTACAGCCTGCACTAGGAATAGGATATATTTTGAAGGTACTCAATCACAGTTAGGAACCCTTGAGAGATTCCTGGGACGACCCTGGAGAATCTTATTTAACTTCGATTTGAAAAACTCTTTTTCCCTTGATTTGTTTTATTTTTACTTTCTGTTGTTAAATTTGATTTTGATATTGAATTTGAGTTTGTATTTATTGATTTTGATGGATGATTGTCGAATTTTGAATTTTGATGATAGTTGTTGCATCCGAGTTGTATTTTGATAGATTTTTGTTCATTTTTGAATTTTGATGTTCGTTGATAAATTTGATTTGATTTTTTGAGTATTCATTATTGATTTAATTTAATTTTTGGCAAGATGAAATTATATGGGCTAGGTCATCTATGTTATGGAATCTAGTCTTCTATAGTCACATTAGCCAGCATGGTGAGGACATACAGTCTGACTCTGGATATATTTCTCGGGTGTGGGAATTTAAGGTTTTCGCAGCCAAGCATGCGGCACCGCGAAAATGTTAAATACCATGATTCTAGAGATATGTGCATAAGTCAAGGGCTTTGTGATTATCGTAGCCTTGCTTACTAGTATGACGAGGATTCAGAGTACCATGATTTTGGATAGACGCATATGATTATCAGATTGCACCTTAAATATTTTGAACATGTTTTCTCTACTTTGTTTCAGTCCTTCAAAAAAAAATTTTATTAATTGTTTTGTTTTGTTTTGCTTCTCATTATTTAACTTAGGAGTAGCTTTAGCTATTTTTATAAACCTTGTGAAACTTCTTACTATGAGTTTTTCATAATACAATGAATCAATGATTTTGCTAGACTTATTTTGGATTTGATATTTCAGCTCTGAGTTTCAAAATGGTTCCTTCTTTTAAACAGATAAGCAGAACAGATTCTATTATCATTTCTTTTCCTGCCAATATTTTATTACCATCATTCCTTGTCTTATACAACTGTCATGATTACATCAATTCCCTGTCTCGTATATAATTCTGTCAGCTATACCTTGGAAACTCTTGAATCTTCATATCAATTTGCCTGAGAAATGTTGAGGAAGTGACGTAAATCGTCTAGTACGAAAATGACGTAAATGGTTATCATAAAATGATTTGTAGGAATCAGAACGTTAGATAAAAAAAAAATTGAAAGGGAGATATGGTAAAGGTTTAGAATGGAATCGAGTGATAAATGTTATCAACTTAGAAACAATTGCAGAAAATTTGGTTATGAGTAATTCACGGATGTAGTTCAAAAAAAAATTGATAATGATAGTCGGGGTCAATTTAGTTTTGAGAACTTGAATAAATTTTGGTTACTAATTCTTGAGACGTTACACATTAAGGCTATGATGTTAAATTTAAGGATTTGGTAATAGGGAAGAGATTCTAACTATATGCAATAATGATACGAAATTGAATAAGGTATTGTAAGAAATGACTAGAGACAGAGAACACAAGGATTTTAAGTTATGGGAATTATTTTTGGATGAAAAAAATGTGTAGAATTCAAAAGGATAATAATTGAAGGTGAACGTTGAAGAAATATGAAGGTTGATTTATAAATAAGAATAAATTTTGTATGACATGGTGGTATTAGGGTTGAATAAATACGAGACTTGATTTAAACAAGTACGAGGATTTCATAAACTGGATTTAGAGGTTTTGGATCTAAATTAAAACGAGGTGAAGGAATTTGAAAATTTGATTAAATGAATAAGTGTTGACTCCTAAATAAAACGGGTATGTTTCGTGGAAAATATTTTTTTTGAAGTTAGAAATTTTGCCTATGATGATCATGGTAAAGGTTTAGATGACTAAAGGTTATAAAATTTGATGATAGTCATATGAAGGTTGATTTTCATATTGGGACGAAAAATATATATATATATATATATATATATGATTTGGCAAATGACAGACTTGATGGTTTTAGAGAGAAATGATTAACTTGACTCCTTATGAAATCTTTCCTTGTTTTCCCAAAAGGGGTTTTTCAATATCATTGAATCCTAGTTTCCTTAATCACGACCAAAGCGACTTCGATTATCTTTTCTTATCATAATTATATCTTGGTTTGTATTTAATTTTGATTGTGACCTGAATCTCTATCCTTGTATGCTCGATCTCAGACTTTGTTGAACCTGTCCTCCATATTGCCTAAATCTTGATTTCCCCAATTTGATCAACTTAGATCGTATCGAGACTAAATATTCTTATTACGTATTATGATTGGAAATTTTCATGAAATTGGCTTTCATTCCTTAACTTTGATTCTGATTTTCTTTCTTTCTGGACCCTTTTAAAGATAATGGGTAGTTACTTTTCTTTATTTTTATGATAAGTACCAGTTTTCATATAGGATGGTAGACTGCCTTACAGTTTTGATGGTTTATTGTTTTGTAATTTTTGTTTAGCACCCTAGACTACCTGTGTGTTTTGACACCCTATGACCGATTCAGTTAGCATGACTAGTATACCTAGATGAGACTTTTACTACCACCGTATGCCATGACCCTGTATGTCTTCCTTTTGATGGTATGCTTTGTTTTAATCTGGGACTTTGATTGTGGGGGTTTGACCTAGAGGGAGTATGGAAATTTTAATTTCGAGGACGAAATTTTTCTAAGGTGGGTAGGATGTGAGCACCCTGAATTTCGGGTTGATTTTTTTTATTTTATTTTATTTTATTCTAATTTATTTTCTGATTGTTTAGTTTCATTAAATAATTTATTCTGTTATTTTTCTTAAGTGTGCCATTCCCATGCCTTTGATATTTGGAGTGTCAGGGATGTCTAACTCTGGAAATCTTCTTCACGAGTTTTGGAGTGGACATAATTACCTTCATGACGGTATATAGTGTCCCATCCAAACTTGTTCCCTTGTACTCTTTCTGCTTCGCTGAACTTCGGGTCGGTTTAGACCATTTGATTGTTATTTATTTTTCCCACTCTTTTCCTTGATCATTTTCAGCGCGTTACCATGACTTTTAAATTGGGAGCGCAAGACCAGTCAGTTTCTTGAAACCAACTTCTCATTGATGATCTACTCGAGACGCTCTTCACCCTTGACCTTCGTGTCCCACTCAGACACGTCATTTTGTGCTCCATTTGATTCGCACAACTTTCCCGACACGTGACCCGATTTTATTTCACTCCACGGCGTCACATTCATCTTCCAACTTGATTTGTGGGTCCCCTGTCGACCAAAACTTGTCCGCCCCAACTATAGACATGGCCCACTTTGAGTCTACTATCCGTCCGCCACTTGTGTCCCATTTATTGGAATCCCCATGTGCTACTTATTTACTCATGATCATCAACACCTAATTTTAATTCGATTTTTGCACAATGTCCGATTTTGGACCCAATCCGGCTCCACCGAGTCCAGTCCAGCTCCATGTTACTCTCCATCGTGACGTCCTCATGTTTCTTGCCCAAAAATATCAAGTGCTCCTTTTTTTTTATTTTTCAATATTTAATGGGAAATTTTCTATTGATTTATTTTCCTTGGAATACCCTATTTCTCCATTTAATTCCTAGCCATTTGATTTCCCAAATGAATCCTCACCATTAATTTCCCTCCATATCCTTAGCAGCCAACATCCTCAATTTTCCCCACATGGCCGGCCCTAAAATCTAGGTGGAAAATTCCTCTCTCTCTCTCTCACTCATCTCTCTCTTTCTAAATTTCCCACACATTTTTTTTCCTCCCACACAAGCAATACAACCAGCAGCCTGTGGCCGAGCCCGACCCCCCCCACCTAGGCCGAGCTCAGCCCAGCTCACCGTCGGCCACCCTGGTCGGCTGGCCACCTCCTCCACCAGCCTCCTCCTCCTTCATTCACCATTTCTTCACCACCATCATTCACTATTTCATTACCACCACTCTAACCTAACCGCGCGCCACCACCACCATCCTCCCTCCGACCATAGCCGTGCCACCTTAAC
This sequence comes from Iris pallida, assembly GCA_029216955.1. NCBI lineage: Eukaryota > Viridiplantae > Streptophyta > Magnoliopsida > Asparagales > Iridaceae > Iris > Iris pallida. The sequence continues at coordinate 8,798,185 of JANAVB010018799.1, read as the reverse complement.
CACCTCACCCCCCTCGCCGCCGTGCCCCCGCCGTCGTCGGCCAGGCCGCGCGCCGCCGCGCGACAGGGGTGCACAGCAGCAGCGGCGGCAAGCCAGGCCGCGCGCGCGCGCTGGCAGCGCTGCCGCGCCGCCGCCAGCGACGTGGTCGGCGTGGCCGACCTTCCGTTGGCCGGGCGCGTCCCCGGGATAGGCCCCATGGCCGTCGTCCCTCTCTCCGACGTGTATCGGAGGCGATTCGTACGTTTTGAACGACGTCCCGTCGTGACGCGCGTGGGATAGAGTTCGTTGACGCTCCGTCGCAGTGACTTCGCGCGCATTTTTCTGGAGATCCGACCGTTGGATCGGCGATTTCTTTGCTCCATCGCAATCTCGGTATATCTACCTTCACTCATGTCAATTTTCGTCCGTTAATTTTATCGTTTGTACATGAAAACCGGCCACCAAGTTGACCGTTTAAATTGTATTAAATTTGGACAGTTTTGCGGGGCCAACTTTGTCAGCTTGTATCTCCTCCACCGCAGCTCCGTTTGGCGTGCTACCAGTTCCGGTACGAAGCTGGTATAACCCTCTTACTACCCCTCCAGTTTCGTTTCATTGTGAGCTTGTTTGATTGGTTGAATTCGACGCCAAAGTTGGTCATCCGAATTCGTAATTTCCAACTTATAAAATTCCATTTTTGAACACGGGACTCCAGATTTCATTTCTGACACCACCAGTAGACTTGTGGCGTCGTTCTGGCATATTTTCATATAAAATTTGTTAGATTTGGAGAACGTGGGCCCGGGCACGTTTTTCGGTGCAAAGCGGGTCCCACATTCTGGGTCAACGGGACTTTTTGACGCCGGCTCATCGGAATCCAATTTTGGATATACCGTTGAGTTCGTATCGTCATTCTGGACTCATTGACATATAACTTGCTAGATTTTGGTGGACATTGGGTCTGGCACGCATTTCGGTGCAAGTCAGATACCAATATCCGGGTCAACGGATTATTTTGAGATCGGCTCATCGGAATCCAATTCCGGAGATACCGTTATGTTCATATCATCATTCTGGACTCGTTGACAGGTAGTTTGCTAAGTTTTGAGAACTTTGGCTTCGGCACGCATTTCTCTGCAAACCGGAATTCCAAGTTCTGGTCAACGGGCCAAATGGAGATCGGGTCAACGGAATCCAATTCTGGAGATACCGTTGGGTTCTTATCGACATTCTGGTTTTGTGGACATATAACTTGTTATATTTTGTAGACTTGTTTTCTTGCACATTTTTCGGTACAAAACGGCTCCGACACGGACACCGTTTTGACCCAAAATTACCTTCTTGCCCTTGTGTCCAAATTGGACCGTTGGGTAGGCTATCCTAGCTAATTTGACCATTCTGGACATGTTGGCGATGTTCATTTCATCGTCCGACAATGTTTGTTGATAATTTCTCTGAGTTTAACCTTTTTATAATTAATTAATAATTAATTCATATAATGTTCGTATTTCGGGATTAGTACAATGAAACTGAGATCAGTCAATTCCAGTGATCTCACATCGCTGAAATTGGCAAGTTGGATATGTGGATCACTATAATGAGATTATCAACCTTACCGATAATCTTCTTATCTCGATTTGCGTGCCGTAAGTTTTGACGTGCAAATAACGAAGTACACTTTATATTAGACTAGAATTGACCCTGATTGACCTAAGTTGACCAGTTGACCCAAAGTCAACTGTAAGTCAACACTTGACCTAGTTTGACTAGATTATTGACCGGGGTCGACCTAGAGTTGTTTGACTTAGAAGAACCTAGAATAATATAGATTGATTTTAGAGATTCATTTATTACAACTTGAACACCTTGTAACCTGTGTTGCTTTAAATAGGACTCTGTGGCTTCAGTGGGACCCCCCCTATACTTATCAGCTGTTCAGGTTATCGAGGCGAGTACAATCTCTGATCATTTCATATCCTGCTTAGAATTATATTCCTGCGTTAGATTACTATACTTGATGCTGTCACGACATTATCACGGATTAGTACTATATGGATCTCTTCATGCGATGTTATCCCCCTCGGGAGCATCGGGTACATTGTGTCATGTGCGTTTCACTTTCATCATGTACTCCTGTGCTTTCACCATACATGTACACTCTTGTGAATCTTGTACTCTCATGTTCACAGAGCCTTCATGTATACTATCATGTGCACCCTATATGGGCCCCCATGTGATATCATGTACAATAACATAACTTGTTTAGATCCTTGTGTATTGATTGGGGAAACGGGGGAGTGCTAGTAGTCATGTGAACAATTCCATTGTAGTGTAGATCATGTGCAAACTCTTTAGTGTAGATCATGTACAAATCTGTCCTGTTCACATGTGCTATCCTGTACTCTACGTCACTAGCCACTGTTAGTTCTCTATTTATAGTAGATATTTCTATTACAGTTCTCTCTCCCTGTTTACATACTGTATTTCTTCAGATCTTGTATCTTACTTTACTGCATGATTATATTTTCTAACCTGCTATGAACTGTTGAGATGTAATGTGCTCGTTCCAGTCCTGACTGGACCTGTTGATAAATTTTACAGATAGCTTGGGGATTGCCTGCTAGCCTAGAGGAGACACAGTAGAGGTTGTTTAGGTAGTTATTTCATTTTGTCTGGAGCTGTATTTACTTTGTGGATTACTGTATTTGAGTTTTGAGATGTATTTCTGGGTTTATGTATCTTAGACACTTAGACTTCTATCTCATGTATTTATTTTGGATTTCATGTTTATTCTATCTTTATCATGCTCTACCTTAGATGTGATTAAGATTGTATCTGCTATGTCACCCCCATTCGGGGAGTATAAACTGTTTAGTCTTATACTGTTAGATGCATTGAGACCTAGGACAGTGTTCTACCGCCGACACTGCGGTATAGGTTGGGCGTTGTTACATCCTCGTGCCCTAACTCTAGGGCGCGGGTTATGACAATTAGACTGCCAAGGGCCGGCCAACAAGAAACAGAAGAGATTAATACTTCTGTTAAGCCGATGGTCATTCGTCTGCCCAAGACAAGCCGACAGCCGAGCGCTAAGCCAGGGACTGCTAGTGAGCCAACAACTCCACGTCCAGTACCAAGCGCTAAGCCAAGGACCGCTAGTGCACCAACGACCACACATCCTGCACCACCAGTGGAACCCTTGATGATCAAGCTGCCCAGGTTATCCTTCCAGTCTTCATTAATACATGAGGTAGCTGAAGAGGAGATAGAGTTAGCCAAGTATGTGGCTGTCCACACTGACGTTCCTTCTGCTGATGACGTAATACCACCTAAAAAGATACCTTATTTTATCAATAAAGGGCTATCTTTGAACTACCTCGAGCTTAATAAGCTCCGTATAATGTATGCTATGGAACACGGTATAGGCACCAACTTACACACACAAGTGACAAATGTCTATACCACGAACCAACTTACTCCTGTGGAGGGCGCTTGCTTCATAGTCCCGGGAGAGGACCATCCAATCATCTTCGGCCGAAAGAATGGTCAACAGTCCTTCAGGCCAGAAGAAGTCGATCTCGGACCCGACACCGGGAGACTGCCCCTTTATCTGTATAGCTCCCGATCCAAGTACCTCATGCAAAAACAGGGGTATGATATGGAGACTACACCAGGCTTGAACTATGACATCGGCCGGCGATTACCTTTACAATTGCCAGTCTCGGCTGAAAAACTAAGAGATTATTACAACAAGACCAGACGTGGTCTAGGCTCTGTTACACCTGCAACAACTCCTAAAAGCTCGAATAAGGAATGCGAATGGCATTCACATTTAACCGGATCGCCCGCTTCTGATTCGGATGTCAGCATCGAGGATGTACTCAGGCAAACTTGGTCTGTCAATATGGCGTTTGCTGTCGCCTATGAAGAAGACAAAGACGTACCCGAACTCTTCGAGTTAGAGCCTTGGGTATAACAGCTAGATGCGCAGTGGAAGAAGCATTTCAAACGAAGAGATCCTCCTACCGAAGATGAGGTCATGCAAGTTGACCTCGGCGATGAATCCTCCCTAAAGCCAATCTTCGTCAGCAAAAGCCTGACAGACGAAGAGCGGTTGTCGCTTTTACAACTCATCAGAGAGTATATTGACATGTTCGCCTGGAGCTATGAAGACAGGCCAAGACTAAACCTCGAGGTTGCACTCCATAAGCTCAACATTCATCCGGACGCAAAGCCAGTCAAGCAACAGCAACGACGATTCTGCCTGGATATCCTAAATTCTATCGAAGCTGAGGTCAACAAACTAATAGCCAGCGGCTTCATCCGTGAAGAACAACATCCCGACTGGGTCGCCATCATAGTACCGGTCTCAAGAAGAATGAGAAGATCAAATTTTGCATCGACTTCCAAAATTTGAACGAAGCATATCCTAAGGATTAGTTTCCTTTCCTATTATGGACATAATGATTGACAACACATATGGCTTTGAGCGTATGTCGTTCATGGATGGCTTCTCAGGATACAACCAAATCAAGATGCTTCCTGACGACGAAAAGCATACATTATTTCGAATGCCGATTGGCGTGTACTGTTACACAATCATGCCCTTTGGTTTAAAGAATGCCAGTGCCACATATCAATGAGCTATGAATGTCCTCTTCAGAGATCACCTACGTAAGACCGTGGACTATTACGTCGACGACATCGTCATTAAAAGCCGCTCTAAGGAAGATCATCTGCACAATTTGAGGACAGTATTCGACCTGATGCGAGCACACAACTTGAAAATGAATCCCACCAAATCCTTCTTGGGCGTATCCAGTGAAAAATTCTTGGGTTTTATCATTACCGCCCAGGGAATCCATATAGACCCTGAGAAGACGAAGGCAATCATGGAGATGGGTCCTCCGAGAAATCTTCAAGAACTTAGAGGCCTTCAAGGGAGGCTAGCTTATATCAGGAGGTTTATCTCTAACCTCTCCGGGCAATGCCAACCGTTCACACACCTCATGAAGAAAGGCGTCTCCTTTGTATGGGATGAAGAGTGCCAACGTGCCTTTGACAACATTAAAGAATATCTTTCGAACCCTCCAGTCCTGGTGGCCCCGGTTGCTGGAAAGCCATTTTTGCTCTATGTACGAGCGATGGAGCATTCCCTCGGTGCTCTACTAGCATAAAACAATGGTGCGGGGCATGAACAAGCTATCTGTTATCTCAGCCGAATGATGATAGGGCCTCAGCATGGAAAATGAATGTCTCGCTTTGGTGTTCGCTATTCAGAAAATACGACACTATGTTACAGGACAGACCATCCATGTTATATCTCGAATCAACCCCCTCAGGGTCCTCATGACCAAACCAGGTGCACTCAGCTCTCGTCTTGCTACCTGGGCAATATTATTGTCCCTCTACCACATGATCTTCATCCCGCAGAAGGCTGTTAAAGGTCAAGCTCTGGTAGACTTTTTAGCAGCCCATCCAGGTTCGGAGTCAACCAGAATATACGAAAAAATCTCAGACGAGGTCGCCAATTCAAACATGGCTTCCCAAGATACTGTCTGGCGAATGTTCTTCGATGGTGCTTCAAGAACCGGGTCCAAGGGCAATATCGTCGTTGGGGTCGGAGTGGTACTGATTTCTTCCTCCGAATTGGTGGTCAATCGGGCATACTCACTCACGGAACCTTGATCAAACAATGTGGCCGAGTACAACGACTTGGTTATCGACCTCCGACTTACGAAGGAACTGGGGGTAGAGTACCTGGAAGCATACGGCGATTCACAGTTAATCGTTAATCAGATCCGGGGTTCAAATGAAGTTCGCCATGAAGATATGATCAACTATCATCAGATAGCAATCGCCATCATCACGTCCTTGAAAGGGTTCTTCATAGAACATGTTCTAAGACTCCGAAATATTGAAGCCGATGCACTAGCAGGACTTGCCGCTTCTCTGGCGGTTCCAAATCATACTCATCATTTGGTGGACGTAATAGGCCGTGAATTGGTTTGTTCTAAGAATAACGTGCAATTCGCTATGAGTTACTCTGGCCTGGTGGTCGACAAAACTCATGACTGGATACTTCCGTTTATTGACTTCGTAGTCTATGATATCTTGCCGAAAAATTCGAAAGAAGCCACTTCTCTCAGAAGACGTTCTCTCAGATTCTTCTACGATGCAGAGACAAAAATGCTGTATCGACGATCCTATAATGGGTTGCTGCTCCGGTGTTTGTCAAATATAGAAGCTAAAGAAGCTGTACGCAAAGCTCACGACGACGTTTGTGGGGCCCATCATCCTGGCCCGAAATTATAAGACCGCCTACGCCGGATGGGCTATTACTGGCCTACGATGGTAGCAGATGCGATAGACTATACAAGAAAATATAAAGCATGTCAGGTCCACGCAGATTTCATACAGTAACCATCCGAATTCTTACATCCGACGGTAGCATTTGGCCATTCGAGGCATGGGGAATGGACATCATTGGTCCAATTACCCCACCTTCGTCTAGAGGACACCGCTTCATACTCGCAATTACAGACTACTTCTCCAAATGGGCAAAAGTTGTTCCGCTTGCAGAAGTGAAGACATCAAACGTGATCAGCTTCATCAAGCATCACGTCATCTATCGTTTTGAACTGCCTCGAAGGATCATCCACTACAATGGTCCGCGCGAGCCATGCCTTCTATCGATTTTGCGACAAACACCGAATTCATAATATTGCTTCAACACCGTACAACCCGACGGCTAATGGTCTGGCTGAAGCATTCAACAAAAACTATAATCAAGCTTCTCAAGAAGTTCGTGTCTTCAAACAAACGCGACTGGAATAAAAGCATTGGCGAATACTTATGGGCATACCGTACTACAGTCCGGACAGCCACTGGGAACACACCATTCTCTCTGGTATACGGAAGTGAGGCAGTACTCCCATTAGAGACTCAAATCTCCTCGCTCTACGTCACCCACACTTACCGATTGACGACGGATGATAATTACCGTCATCGGCTACAAGAGTTGGAGGCCTTAGATGAAAAGCGCCTGCTAGCTCAACAACGAATTGAGCTTTATCAAGCATGCATCTCTGGAGCCTTCAACAAGAAGGTCAAGTTGAGAACATTCCAAATAAGCGATCTCGTCTTGACAGTTCGGAGGCCGATGGTTATGACCCATAAAATCGTCGACAAGTTCCAGCCAAAGTGGGAAGACCTATTTATCATCGAGGCTCTATTCTCCAATGGTGCATACTGTCTCGCAAAGCAAAATGGAGACTTGCTTATGATGCCCATCAACGGTAAGTTCCTGAAGAAATACTATATCTAAATGACATCCGCCGAATCAACCGGATTGTTGAGTTATGTACGCTTAGGTACCGCTGAACTTACACTCTGGTCACTCTAAATGAATCCATATCGCATCTTCTGGATAGTAAGCTATGTATGATCATACCTCTGAACTTGCTTCCTAAAAGAGCATTTTTCTCATAATCTATTACCCGTGCTTTCTGTGCATAAAAAAGGGTAACAGATCCACAAAATTCCCGAAACAACCACGTCGATGTCACCTCTGAGTTTTTTCTCTTTTATCACAACCAAATCACCCTTTGCGTAGAACTTTCATGTCCATATTACCTCTGAGTTGTTCTATGTATCCTTCATTGAGTCAACTCCTGCCACGTCCTCATCACCTCTGAGTAGGAAGACTCCGTTGTAAAACCCTTATATTTACTACGTCCTTATTATCCACAGTTGACCACAAATGTCCACAGTTGACCATAAATGCTGTACTAGGTCCTCTACTACATGCTCCTCTTTTTTTACCACTTCAGGCCTCTGGAGCCCAGCTGCTCCTTGGCATTCTTTCGCCCGATACCAAGAACTTCCATATCCATCTTACCGCAGAGTTGTTATAGGTATCCCTCTCAAACTTATTATCTATAACTAAAACCAAGGTATACCAAGGGTAATAGGTCCATAGAAAGTCCCACAGTGGGGCAAATACCATAATACCAAAGATACAGTACAAGCACAACAGATAAAGGATGATGTAAACATTAAAATCAAAGGTACTACATTTTCTGGGACCACGTCCCTGTTAAAAATGGAGGAACATAATAATGAAAGAAAGAAAAAGCCGATTATGGTTCGGCAACACACAATTCTCTGAGCCGGTCCTTCAGCTTGGACGTCGACCGTTCAATTCTAAGGGTGGCCCGACGCTCGGGCTCTTGCGTCAACTTCTCTGCCTCCTCCAGATGCGCATATGCATGACAACTGTCTTCAAGTTTCTTCAGTGCACGCTCCAAGGCATCTGAGGTTCGGGTGACCTTGTCGGTCTCTCGGAGAATTAGCTCCTTATCCTTATGGGAAGCCTGGAGATCAGATTCTAAAGAAATTAATTTCCTCTGAAGCTAAAGGATCTGCTCGTTCGTCTCGGCTATCCCACAAGAGGCAGCCTCTTCCCGAGCTACACAATCCTCTCCTCTGCGGCTTAGCTCATCGTACTTCAGAGATAGATCATTGAGGTCCTTCATTAGAGCAGGTTTGGACGTATCTCGTACCATCCTTACCGTTTCCATGGTCGTTATAAGGAAGGCGCGCTCCTGATCTATTGCTGAAGACAGATCGACTTATCGTAGTCCTTGATACTGAGCCACCAACTGATTAACTTCTACTAATCTGGGCTCCAGGAGCTCGACCATCCCTGTCCCGCCGGGGAGTGTCCTGAGGAGTTCAATCTGGCCACGGGCACATTGACGAGCTAATGCAAAAGATGTCCCCCTCTATATAGCAGCCTCGATCCCTCGCTTCAGGTGGCGGTAGAAACTATCGATCACGTCCTTCGACGACTCGTCCAGAACATCCTAAGAAGACGGTGTCAAAGGAAGAGTTGAAGATGGTCGTGAGGACGATGCACCAGAACTTGACGCCCCTGTCACTAGGGAGACAAGTTTCGAGCGATAGGACGCCTGAATAGCAGCCATCTACTCCTCCGTAGCCCGAAGGATCCGGAGACTCGGCAGGGCAGAGAGGTCAACCATCGGTGTTAGAGCCACATGAACCAAGGAGGGTACAGGGACCATTTCTCCTCGCCGGGGCCGTTCGGCTGCTTGTTCTCCTGAACTCGATCCGGCAGAAGGTTCCTCGATATGAGTTAGAGGAGGAGGAGGCATACTTTCTTCCACCAGATCCCCTCTGGTGACTTCTCCTACAATGATGTCCGTCGTCTGAAGTGAAGGAGCAGGACCTGTATGTCCGGAGCAACCATCGATCAGCTTAACCCGAAGGATATAAAAATAGAGCAAATGAACCTCTTCACTAGTCAAGACATGACTTAGCTTACCAGGGGAGGGTTGCTGAAGCTGAGACTCACACACAGCCATCGTATCTTCTTCAACGGTGACACTTGAGCCGATTGCAGCTGCTTCCTCTGCCCCAGCAGCCCCAGAGGTGGATACAATTGGGTCAGCATCAACCAGCTGAGGTTCAGCAACCACGGGGACTGGTTCAGTAGAGCCTACCTTGCCTCGGGTTGAGATGTCGACAGCAGGAGAAACCTTAGCCGTCGTCGGGACGACCCTGGTAGAAGTAAGCTCGACAGTCATATCATTAATCGAGACAGCTAGAGCAGGGTCAACCTCAGAGGCGGCCGCCGGCTCTGAGGAGTTCACTTCTCTCGACGCCTACAAAGAAAAGAAAAATGATCAGATTATTTCATAAAAGAAGAACAAAAAAAGAGAAGAGGATCGTAACTCGATTCACCTCCAAAACGGCGTCGATACTTCTCTCCCTAATGATCGGCCCGTGAGGCTTGACCGCAACCTATTTTCGGGAGTAAGTCATGCTGTCGACAGAGGGTGAATGCCTGCTACATTTTCATAAAGGACTACGCGCAACAGGCGGCTGATCTGCCACCAAATCATCTGCAGATGGAAGAGGCAAGTTATCGGGGTCATCCTCTTCGTCTGCATTGGTAGACTCCAAGTCAGATACATCAACCGTCCTCCCCTTCCTGGTTCTGGGCTTCTTCTCCAAAACAGTACCAACAATGAAGCTGGTACTTGGGTTAAAATCTTTTGGGGGCTTATTCACCATAACATGGTACAAGGCCGCCATGTACAAAATGTGGACCGACTCGTTTGCATCGGGAACGAAGAAGGTGGAACGGGTATGAACCGTGTTGTAGTAGTGCCAAGCCCGAATGCCATCAAAAATGCTGCCCTCAAAACCCAGACAGGAGCTGGGATTATCCAGAAACATTTGACTGTACCCAAATTGCCGAGAGAATCGGCTGGGTAAGTAAGGCTCCAGGAAGACGGAATTGCGGTTACGATACACCAGATGTGTAGGGCGAATGTTATGCAACCAAAGGAATATCTTCTCAGGTAAGAATTTGGGAGACACAATACCATCAAAATACACGTCTTTCATTTCTTCAACAGTAAAATGAGGAACAGACACGAAAAAGGAGTATCTTCCCACTCGTGGCAGCACCATCCGACAGGCGGGCATAGTGGTGTACTCCCAGGGCATGCGGCGGTACTGATAGATGAAGGTATCATCAGCAGTCATGTCATCCTCTAGGCCGGGCCTCATCAAAGACTGGTAATACATCAACAGCCACCCCATCAGATAATGGTAGGACAGTTCGATGCGTTTAAAGTCTTTCGCCGTATCGCGAGCGATGACTTTGGATGAGAAGGCGCGGAGGCCACGATATATGCTACACACCATAGCGCGGAGAAGGGCTAGTCTGGCCCCAAAGACTAGCTTCACTGCATCAGGTTACGGCTGATTCTCTCAATAGAACCAGTCCCTCTTGAAACCATGCAGGTTCGCAGCCATACCATCAGAAACTCCGCCAAAAGAGCCTTCTCAGACAACTTCTGAGTATCCCGATAAAAATAATTAAAAGAGTCAGATTGACTCCCAAATCTGTCGCCTGTGGTTTTCAACCTCTTGGCAGTCGACACCTGGTTCTGTACCTCCTTCCGGGTTTGAGGACTTCGAGGAGAAACCCGGCCTGAGGCGCCGAGCTTAAAAAGGTAACTGAGCCAGGTCTTAGTATGCGAAAGGTTCCCTTCCGAGCTATCGTTCTTCTTCTTTGACATTTGCTGGCACGTACTATGGTGGCATAGTAGTTCCCGGTAGACAGACACAAAGTTCGGGAATCGTTAATCCAACTCCTCGAATTCTTCGTTCGTAGGAGTATATGCCTCAAAAACTTCGTCTCCCCAGGGCAGCTTGGAGACTTCGCGCATCTCGTGGAGAGCGAGCCCCATCTCCCCTCCAGGTGTAAAGAAGGTCCCCTTTTGCAGTTGTACATTTCAAGAAGAGCCATGAATAGCTTCTTGTTTATGGGCAGACCATAACAGGTGCCCCGAATGGCATGATATAGGCCAATCTCGAGTATGAGATCCTTTTATGTCCGTAAGATCCATGAGGTCAAATTGATCCATGAAGGGGTGGGGTTCATCCAGTTCATCAGTGCCAACCGACCAGTGGGATAGGACCCCTTCTGAGCAAGCTATTTCATGAAAGTGTCAGTTGGGGATAATCGACAGTTGGGACCCTACACATTTATGAAGCTGCCCGGGGCCAACCCCATCACAGTGCGGCTGATCTGCATCTTGCCCACAGCTACCGACCTCGATGACTTATTATAGTAGATATCACCCACAAACATCCCCTGCTGGCTCAGAGTCAGGGAGTCCACCATTTTCCAGTCCATCGGTAGCATATTAAACCAAGACAGTGGGAAGTGACGCTCCATCTGAGGAATGTGGATCGCCATCCCGTTGGAGGAAAAACTCCAACTTTCAGAGATATCTAGAACGTTGTGGTTCTTTACTGTCAGAGCATCCCCAAAGAGGAACGAGGGTTTCAGATGTATTCCCCCTAATTCTCTCGAGTTCATCATGCTCAGGAGAAAGAAGAAGGATTGGTTCTTGATATCCCTCAGCCTCTCCTCAGGTTGACCTTTGGTGATTTGGGCCGACACATAATCGACCACATGGTCGAACCTCACACCGACAGCAAACTGAGCTTGACCTACCAGAAGCTTCCCTGAAGGATTGACCGACAACTTTACTGAAAAAGACAAAAGAAACAAGTCAGGAGATAACCAGAGAAAAAAACCACTTAATGACTTCTGAGCTTATGCGGCTCTGTTAGGTGGGTCCTTATGCGGTCCAGTTCATAAGGAGCTTATGCGGCTCTGTTAGGTGGGTCCTTATGAGGTCCAGTTCATAAGAAGCTTATGCGGCTCTGTTAGGTGTGTCCTTATGCGGTCCAGTTCATAAGGAGCTTATGCGGTCATGAAGCATCTCTCATGCGGCTCGGTCATGAAGCAGCTCTCATGCAGCTCGGTCATGAGACGACCCTCATGCGGCTCGGCCAAGAAGCATCCCTCATGCGGCTCAGTCATGAGACATTTTTCATGCGACTCGGACATGAAGCGTACCCCATGCAGCTCAGTCATGAGGCGTTCATGCGGCTCATATGGCACAGCTTATGCGGATCCATCACACTGAACTTGAGCAGTCCAATGAAGACGAAAAACGCATTAACTATGCCAGAGCATGATAGGGAAAGGCCCGCGCATAAAACGTGCGACATAGCCATGAAAGTTAGGGTTTTAACTCATGCAGTTTTTTCACAAAATGTTCTTACCATCAATAGAAGGATGAACGTCGGGGTGAAGTGAGATCGCCGATGAAGAGGCAACTCCTTTGCCCTTCGCTGCAGCACTGGAAGAAGTCTTGGGGGCCATGGATGATCGAGAGTAGAGATGACGACGGCTAGGGAAAAAAGATTGAAGAAAGAAGAGAGTAAAGAACCTCTCTATTCAAAATTTGCTCGTACTTATAGGCTGGCAAGAGGCGTGTGAACCGATAAACGCTTTGGATTTCATGCTGCCTAGGAGATAAAGCCGACCCTTGGGATTCTATCCCCTTTTAATGCAAAAGACAACTCCGAATCAGCCAAGCAAATCAAAAGTTTTAAATACTGACTCTTGGGATTCTATCCAAAAGACGGCTTTAAATCATTAAAGTAAAGAAGCAATTAATGCTGAAGATACAAGATGCCCATATGGCATAAAAGCTATTATGCGGCCAAAGAAGCCTATACGGCATGAAGAGCTCGACCCAGTATGCGGGCCAAGAAGCCTATGCGACATGAAGAGCTCGACCCAGTATGCGGCCCAAAGAAACCTATGCGACATAAAGAGATTATGCGGACAGACCCATGCTACTTATTCAAAGTATTTCAATTTTATAAATTAAAAACTTTGAAGGGGGTCTTGTACAAGCATGGAAAAAGAATGATTTTTGCTATCCATGGGGGCTTCATGCGACTCACAAAACACAGGAAGCTTTATTTTGCATAAAATGCAGGAAGCTTCATACGACTCAAAATCTCAGAAAGCTTCATGCGGCTCAGGAAGCTTCAGGCGGCCTTATGCGGCTCAAAATCTGCCTGTACAGCTGGCCATTATTACTCTAGCATAAAGGCGATAGCTCTGACAGAAATGATAGCTCTGACATAAAGACGAAACGTGACATGCTCCTAAAAATACGAGAAAATCTTTATGATATCTGATACAGTTCACAAATTCCAAAGAAAGTTCTTTATGCGGATCGCCCATGCGACCTTCATGCGGCTTAGTCATGAGACCACTCTCATGTGGCTCGGACATGAGACAACTCTCATGCAGCTCGAACATGAGACAACACTCATGCGGCTCTGTCATGCAGCCACTCTGATGCGGCTTGGTCATGGGGCAACTCTCATGCGGCTCTGTCATGAAGCTACTCTCATGCGGCTAGGTCATGAGACCACTCTCATGCGGCTCGGACATGAGACAACTCTCATGCGGCTCGGACATGAGATAACTCTCATACGGCTCTGTCATGCAGCAACTCTCATATGGCTCGGTCATGGGATAACTCTCATGAGGCTCTGTTATGAAGCCACTCTTATGTGGCTCAGTCATGAGACAACTCTCATACGGCTCAGTTATGAGACGTCCTTCATGCGGCCCAGTCAGGATGCATCATTCATGCGGCTCGCCACATAGTAGCAGTTGAGACACGTGGCAAAAATTGACCAAGTCATTAACAGTTCAGATTTTGTGTAACAAATAGATCATTATTAATCTTAACCAATCCCTAGCTGCCCACTTCTCAAGGCACAATTACAAGGATGTGGTCTAAAATTAGCCACGTGGCTATACACCCCATTACTCACGAATTCCTATAAATAGAAAGGTGCTATTCCCTTGCATACACACAGAGACATATAGAGAGAAAAAGCATTTCTTCACCGGAGCCGAGGTTCCGTTCGATCATCCAAGGAGTAAGGCAGAGTTGATAGCACTTTCCCGAGCCTCTACCGTCACCCCCCATAATCCAAATTAAACAATTGTACTTAGATTGCTTTTCTTAGGTTTTGTTCCTAGGCTCTCTTTTGTACAAGCGAGTTTGTAATTGTGAGTTGAAGTTCAGTCCTCCTATAAAACTGTTCTGTTCTCTGACAATCAATGGCAAACAGCGAGACACTCTCCATAGCAGAAAAGACCATTTCTTTGGAATGCAAGACTGCCAGAAAGGTCCAGTAATGGAGAGTGGAGCACAGGTGCCACGGGCTACTTTTCTAGCCGAAGCAAGGGAGAAGGTGCCATCAGAGTGTTAGGGTTAGAGTTGACCCTCAGATCAAAAGCAGCCAGAGCCGCAGTGTCCTCCTCTCCAAGCCACTCCAGCACCTTTCCCCGGACCTTCCCCTGGACCTTCCCCCATATATAAAATTCCTCCCTCTCTTTCTTCCCCCAGCTTCCCCCTATGCCTGCATGACCCCCCCCCCCCTCGCGCACCTCTGGCGATGGGACAGAGCATCCCCAGCCGTTCGCCGTATGCCGCACCCTTTCTCCCTTCGGTGCCGCCCTCTCTGCGGCGAGCCACGTCCCTATCGCCCGCTGCCCGACTGGTCACACGCCCAGCTATCTCTGATCGGACTTGCCACCCCCGGATTAGTTTCCAAGCTCAGCTGGCACCTCCGTATGTCCTCCCCCGGTATGAGTGTGGCGGCCACCCTTTGTCGGCCAGCAGAGGTTAGTAAATGCTGCCAGGATCCTTTCCCCCGTGCATCGTCTCTCCGCTCCGTTGGCCGCGAGCCCCGACGGTCGCCCTCGGCGCAGGCCCTCCCCGACAGCGGCTCGATGCGTTGCTACCTAGCCCTGCTGCAGTAGCCCCCAGCGCTTGGATTCTCGGTGCAACTCGCCCCTGCATCCGCTAATAGCTCATTTTGAATTTTGAATCTCCCACGCACCCACATGGTGGTGGGATCTTGCGCACATGCCTCCTCCGCTATTGGAGAGAATATACGCCCTCTTGACGTGGCCTCTGCGGAGGCTATGCGCCCACTGTGGCCACAATCTCCCGTAGCGGAACGTTATGCGCCCTCGCCCGGCTTATGTGCCCGCCCCCTGCGAATACCCCTGGCATATGCGCCCGCTCCCCCGTGGTTGCCTCTCCGTCCGGCTTTAAGGGGGACGCCCCCTTTGGACTATGCGCTCTCTGTCGACGGCAATGCCCCCTGTTCTCGATTATGTGCCCCCTTTTTCTCGTGCATGTGCCCAAGTTCTTCTGTTAGGCTCCTCATCCTCCGCCCTTGGCGACCTCCGTTCGTCGGTAGCCGTTAGAGCCGAGGCTAGTTGCTCTGCACCCTTTGTACCACTTTCTGTCCCCCCCTGCGCTCAATTTCGTCGTCCTCGATGAGCGGCACACCAGTCTTCTCCTACCCTCGCCCCCTATCCTCTCTTCTCTCTCTCCCTCGCAGCTGGGACAGCTCCCCTACCCTCCCTTCCATCTATCGCGGCGAGCCCTCCACAGGCCCCACCTTCGCGGAGATCCTGCTTTCGGACCGAGGGCCACTCCGTCCTCTCCCGGCTGCGAGCATCGAGCTCCCTGATATCGAATTCTCGAACGCTAGCGGCGATCATCCTTTACGTGTCTTCTTCTCCTCTGAAGAGATTTACTTCCTCTCTTTCACTTTCGCGAAGACGTTCGTGCTAAAGTTCTCCTCGGGGTGTCCGAAGATCGCTAAACCACGAGAAACTATCGTCGGATGGGGCCTCTCATCCGTTAAAAGGGTCGCGCCCTTGGATCCTAAGCACATGTTCCTTCACCTTTCTTTCGACCCAGACTACATTAAAGTTTGGACGAAAGGCACTACCAGTATCGATGGCCAAGGCGTCAAAATCGTCAAATGGTCCTTCGGATTCAACTCCAAAGTCGACTCTACGATTATGTCAGCTTGGATCACCCTCCCTAACCTTCCTCTTGTCTACTTCGCCCTGGCCGTGCTCAAGAGGATCGCCAGCTCCTTTGGGTCTCTCGTAGCTATTACTAAGAAACCCACAATCTCTCTAAGGGTAACTACGCGAAGATCTGCGTGGAACTCGATCTGTCTACAAACCCTTCGGTCCAAATTTAGCTTGAGCTCGGGGGATAGACGATCTCCCAAACTTTGGTGCATGACAACAATATTATTTTCTGCAAGCACTGTCAAATGAGATGCCACACCACACAACACTGCTTCAGAGTACACCCAGAGGTCAAGAAAAAAGCACTCAAAAAGTCGCAACTCTCGAAGGTTGAGCAAACTGCTCCAAAAGACCCAATTATCCTACTCCCTAACTATCACACCCACTTCGAAGACTGGGGCATCTCTTCCAGCCCCGGTGATCACCCTCCGCCGAGTACAACTATTATCGCCTACAAGCCCCAACCATCCTCCACAATAACAGGTTCGGCACCCTCTTAACTATCCTACCTGAAGACAACCAAACGAACCCTCCCCCTCCCACAGTGTGAGAAGATCGCCACAGATTCCCAGTTAGCTGTAGTTCCTTCTGGCAGCGACCGGGAGCAGTAGCAGACTTCGGAAACCCCTTCGAGAGTGGTAGCCCCACTCATTAACTCCAGCTGCCCCACCGTAGACGACCTGGCCATCTTTGGCCCAGATATGGCAAGTAGGCTTGAGCAAGCCAAGGAAGCAGGTTTCCTGGACCCCCTCAATCCATTTTGCACGCTAGCAGATACAGAGGAAGAGGCGGTCTCTCCCCCGTCGGAAGATACAGGAATCAGAGCACAGAGCTCGACAGATGCGGCGGATGACCCCGCAAGAAGAATAAATTCAACCAAAAGCTTTCGTTCATGACCACGCGGTCAGCCACAAAACTCAACAACCCCCCACCCCCATCACAAACCTAATGATAAACATCCTCGCGTGGAATGTGAGAGGCCTGGCCAACAAACCTATGCTGAGAAGAATCAAAAGCCTCAAGAAAATCTATCGAATTGATATCTTAGTTATCATCGAACCCAAAATCCCTAAAAAAGAATCAAATCCATCCAGCTCCAGCTCGGCTTCCCGTCCGGTGTCACCGGGTGTAACGACATCTGGATCCTCTTCGTCGCCGGGATCCAGTTTGGAACCATCCATGACTCGAACCATGTGCTCTCCTGCTGGATGGAGCATCCCACTCTCAGGTCCCGCTGCCCGCTTTCCGTTGTCTACGGTAGCTGCGACATCCCGGTGCGCAAGCTTCTCTGGGACACCTTGCTGTATACCTGTCACGACCCACTTCCGAATAATCGGACACAAGTCGGACACGCCAAGCCTACGTTGGAAGACACAACGCAGTAAGCTGTACAATCTAAGAGAAACACCAAGATACATGGTTCATAAAACAACACAGCTGCTATACACGTTCCCAATATCACCACAATCCACAAGTTATTAAATATAATTAAAGGAATGCTAAATGCCGGAGACATATCCGGTAACCAGAATAAAATATATAATACTAAAACTTAATACAATATACATGATACAAACTCTAAATAAAACTAAAAAAATGATCTAATCTAGAGCACTGCAATCTAAGTCCATCCTGAGACACGACTCCATCCTGGCTTCGGGCTCTGGCCCATAAAGAAGATACAACAACATTAACTATACGGGCAACGTATCCAGTCAGGAAGAGAGCAAAGTACAACCCCGACAAGAAGCACTAAACAAAGTAAACTGAAGTGCTGCACAATAAATTATGATACAAGCACTGGAACATGAAACTGTAGTACATGAATAACGATGAAACTATAGTACCAGATCCAGAACAATGAACTAGACTATCAGTGTAACATGCATTCGAAATAACTATCAGAATATGTGACCGGCTGGGGTAGTACAGGGTACAAGAGCACAGGAGCTCAGGAATAAGGGTACGACTTAGAGTCCCACGTGCACGATGTCAGACCTAAGCTATTAAGCAATACTTAGCTAAAATAGGATTGGTCACATATCTGTAGTATTTCTCCACCCTAATATACAAGTAAAGAACACTGAATAATGAACGAGAAACAATGAATGATGGACAATGAACGATGAACGATGATGAACAATAAACAATCGTGTGTACAACGTATCAATATGAGAACATGAAGCAAGACAGAAATACAGTGTAAAAGAGTTCGAGTCGGTGTACTTGCCTTGCTTTTGTTGTAGAGTGAAAGTCAAATACAATATCTAGAGAATCTGTGTTAAAGACACAAATATTCTTAGAAAAATATTTTAAACTATTTATTGCTAAAAACCATAACTCTAGTAATCAACCTAAATATTATTGCTATAACCCATGAATAATTGCCTTTAATAACAACTCTCTTATGGTCTTGATCCAACTCCCTAACTTCCCATTTAATCATGGCCTCTAGTCTAGCCCATTGTTAATCTAATAACTTATTTATATACGAACAACCTAGCATTTAGACTTCTGTAGTATAACCCACACTTGCTAGTTATGCTGTAATTAAGAGCCTAAATTAATGAAAACATTCCTGATTATCCAGTGCCTTCATGCTCAATCTATGAGACCCACCATTATGATTAGCTTGAATTTACTATTCCAATTTTACTGGGTATAAATCAAGGCCTTAGCCCAATATAAAATTCCAACTATAGTCTATGTTATAAATTCCTCATAATTCAAGACACATTATTCTAAACAATTATTTCTACTAATCAGCCAAGGTAGTAAGGCCTACCCTGTCCCAAACAACTGAACCATTGAATCCTACTAAAATTTAGAAATGGTCCTAACTACTCTACGGTGCATGGCCAACATCTGTCTAAACTTAAACACCATGAACTCATTAATACTATCTATAAGCCCAGTATAATACAAAACCAATCATAACCAAACTTATAAAGCCCAACAGTGCATTCGAACCACGGATTCAAAGATTGGTTCAAAAACCTTTTTCTTGCCATGAAAGAACATCCAAGTGCCAACAATCGTCGTGTCAGGAGTCGACTCGATCTCAGTGTCCACTTTGCTCAACTCAACTATAGGCACGTACTGGCGATGTCTCAAGCACTCTACACGTCTCTGAATATAACCAATCATCTCACTGGACACCCCGATGCTATAAAGACATGCCCATAATAGCATTTAATAGGGAAAAGAAGTATACCTGTGTCCTTGTTGCGTCGATACTCGATCTACTGTGTCCGATCCAGACCAAAGTAGAGTATCAAAATCCTTAAAGGCAATTTCTCGAGCACCTGGTGCTCAGGAATGAAGAACATGTTTTAGAGTTCAATTTGAATTATGATGATCAAGAAAAGTTTGAATCACCAACTAAAAATCTCTGACCAATCATAAATTTTGGTTATCAGTCCAAAGAACCGTTCAAATTCTAAATTCAACAAATCCTAGAGTCGAGATCAACAGAATTCAAGTAGGATGACTCATCGATCAAAGACGTCCAATGAAGAACTAGATCTGAGCGATGGTGAATATGGATTTTGTTGTGCCAGAGGGAACAGTCTTCATGGCTCGGTGGCTCCTCAATGAAGCTTCAAACCATTGATCAAGAAAATGAGGATTAGACAAATGGATCGATTAATTTTTGGAACAGATCTCAATACTCAGTTCGAAATATACCTAGGTGATCATCACTGTGAGCTGAGCACGGGTGAAGAAGAATGCGATCAGTCAATGGTCCAGTCATTCGCCATGATTGAGCAAGGTTCTCGCGGAGGAGTGGTTGATCGCTTTCACCTCGAGTTGCCGGAGAGGAGCGTCGTCGTGAGCACAGATCGAGGTGCACCTAGACGAGATGTTCGTCGATGATTTCGTAAACCGCCACGGCTGAACTCGAAGCTGGGTTGATTACTTGCGGTGGCGTCGTTTATGACTGGTGATGGAGAAGGAGTCCTCCCCTATATTTATAGGTGTGGCGAGGTTGTTAGACGGTTATGGCTGAACGTTGGAGATGGCAGGATTTTAAATCGGTTGGAAACAACGATGGAGAATCAAAACATCTGGAGTCTCCTAAAATGGCTAAGATGAATGCTCTTTCCCCCTCCGGAACCGCGCATCGAGCTCCCGAGCTTCACCCGATCGTTGAGAGAAAGAAACCAGGCTCTGAAATGAGTCAAACGTTGGATACTTAGGACAAGTCAGTAGGTTTGAATCAATTGTTATAACATTCCTTTTAAGTCCCTATGAATTGGTCCAACCTAAAAGGTGGGTTTGGAATGGGGTTACTTAAATGGGGTTGCATGGTTTAAAGGTGTATGGACCGGTTTACATGTGGCTTGGCAGAAGCTCAAAGCTGGGATAAAATAAAGGATAGGGTTTTGCTATTCCAATTTGTGGGCTTCTAATTTAATATAGCTTATTGGGTCGGGTATGGTTAACCCATTGCTAAAATTTGGCTTTAGATAATGGGCCTTGAGAGTTTCTCAAATGGCTATATAGGTTAGCTTAGATTTCTAATAAGTTATGACTTTAACTAATGGGCTGTGTTTGGCTGGCTTAGGGTACTACAATTTGAAGAAGGAATAGTCTTTGGCTAAAGGGCCAATCCAATTATATGAGTTCTCTACTAACATTTAAAGAAAATGAATACTAGCACAATTAATAACAATAATAGTGCTTCAAAATGGAATAGGTGAATATAAAATTTGTATATAATCAAGACTTAAAATATTCTGAATAAAATATCTTAATTATTCTAGAACAGTAGGGTTATAAATCTACCCACCATAAAAAAATTTATCCTCAAAATTCAAAGAGACTGGCACGATATGGAAGTGACAAGAATTTCAAATTCAGTTAAATGTGAGTATGAATACGTTCATCGACTAGATGCGTAAATCGTAAAGATTGAAACGGATTTGCATGACCAAATAAACATGTAAGATGGCATGATTGATAATGACCAAAATTGGCCAGACACGAAATGAAACAAAATTTTGGTTAAGACCAACCAATCTTATAACTATATACAAGGAGTTGAAATAACACTTTAATCCTACTCGAGAATCAAGCAGGCTTGAGGTGGAAGGAAATTTGCAAGAGTTGATTGAGAAAATACATGGGACTAATCAGGAGATATTAGTATCCAATCAAGATGTAACTGCAAGAATTCGTGATTCACGAAAAGTCAATAATCATAAGAAAAGGGAATATAGTTTCTATGGTATTTGAAAACATATGGCTATTTGAAGCCACTTTACCTTGAATCCCTGTCCCGCGAGTGTATATATGGCTGCAGTAAAGTTTTGGCTCCGTGATTCAAACGAAGATACGTTACCGAATATTCTATCAACTTTATCCATTCCCAACAATTATTAACAAAGAAACTCAAGAGATAAAAAATAAGAAAAATTTAGGATAAGGTCTTAATAATACTCGAAAACCTATGAATACCCATAATTATTTTAACTTAGAGCCCTTGTCTCGCCAATGCGCAACTAGCTGCAGTGGACTCACGGTCTCCATAATTCAGGTCATAGTAGGTTGTCGAAAATTTCTCAACTTTATCCAGAAATTTCAAGAAGTTTTATGAGAATTCTAGATCGGAATAAAGAGTGATAGTATATGTTCTTTAGAAACAATTTTTTATTTTTATTGGATACCAAGAGACAATCAATAGTCAACAAGTAGCGACTAGGTACTATGAAACAACACTAAGACAGGGAGACTGTAGAAACAAGTCTCGAATTAGAGAAACAACAAAGAAATGCTAAAAGGAACATCAAAAGAAAGGTAGTGATCCTCAAATGCCTCCGTCGTAAGTACCCATCCAGAATCTTGATGGTCTCCACTTCCTCGACCATTAGGAGGTAGACTCGTCCCTCTGGCTGCGTTCCCTGCGGCTGCTGGACCTAAAGAGGTAGGTCCTCATACTGTGGTCCCGGTGCTCCTCGTGCTCATCCCTGGGCAGTGCGATCAGCAGCTTCTGGATAGTCTTTGACCTGGTGAGCAGGTGATCCACAGAACAAACAAAGCTTCAGCATCTTGCGACATTCATTATAGTGATGTCCTGGACGGTGATAGTAGTTGCAAGTGATCGCTGGCTGAATGTGAGTCTGAATATCCTACTGTAGCTGAAATACAGGGGCTCTGGCCGGCTGCTGGGGTACCGACTGCTGATGTGGCCTTGCCTGAATCTGGATCTTCTTCGTCGGTGTCTGATAGCTCTAGCTGTCGATGTCCCGATCCCTTTTGAGCTTCGGGTCCATCTCCCTCTCTACCGCCTGAGCAATCTTGAGAATTCTCGAATAAGTCATCGCCTGGCTGATCGTCACTGCATGCCGCAACTCTCTGGTGAGACCCTTTTTGACCCTCCAAGCCCTTCCCTCGGGTGTGCTGACTAGGTTCTCCACGAACCTGCTAAGTCGGGTGAACTCTGATGTGTACTTTGCTATAGTCATGTTCCCATGCTATACTGCCTCGAACTGCATTCGAAGCTCCTTGAAAGAACTTTTCTTTGAATAGAGTTTTAAAGTCTGCCCAAAGAACTTAGGGTACGGCCAACTGAGGCTCCTCTCGATACCAGGCTCTAGCAAGATCAAAAAGTCATGCTCGCAACTTCTACCTTCAGGTCATCTGGAATCCCTGCCATCTTCAGCGTCCGTTCGGCATTTTCCAGCCACTCATCAGTATACACTATCCCTTCATGGCCCCAAAGATCCATCAGACAGAGGTTCTGGTAATCTCTGGCGCTCCCCGGTCTCGATGCTGCTGGTGCTGAAGGAGCTACTGGTACCGGTGCTGGTGGAGCCGGCTCATGGGTCCTGAGGGCATCCACGACCATAGCTCGAAACTATACAGTCTGATGGTTCTGTGCCTCCATAAACTGTTGGTACATGGCCATCACCTGGGCGCCATCGAACATCATCGTCGGAGGCAGCGGAGGAAACTGAGGAAGTGGTGGTGGAAGCTGCTCCACTGGTACATCGTTTGTGGTCTGATTCGAAGCTCCTGGAGCTCTAGACTGATCTACGGTCTTCCTAGTGGTAACCATCCTGAAATAGAAAGAAAACTCATTGATTGCTAAGTCCTTGGAAAATAATAAACCTCCTAAAAAATATTGAGTATAATCAATCTCTATATTCAATAACTATAACCATTTCCTAGGGATCCTATGCTATGATTAGTTTTTCTTAGTCTAACAGGTTCCCCAGTAGCACTCTATAGCCTTAGTGCTATTAGGACAGACCTGCATGGACCACCACTAAAAATAAGTCACGACCCGCTCCCGAATAATCGTATACGAGCCGGACACGTCCAAACTACATTGGAAGACACAACATAGTAAGCTATACAATCTAAGAAAAACTCCAAGATACAAGGTTCATAAAACAACACAACTGCTATACGCGTTCCTAATATCACCACAATCCACAAGTTATTAAATGTAATTAAAGGAATGCTAAATGCCGGAGACATATCCGGTAACCAGAATAAAATATACAATCCTAAAAACTCAATACAATATACATGATACAAACTCTAAATAAAACTAGAAAATGATCTAATCTAGAGCACTGTAATCTAAGTCCATCCTGAGACACGACTCCATCCTGGCTTCGGGCTCTGGACCATAAAGAAGATACAACAACATCAAGTATACCTGTACCGTATCCTGTCAGGAAGAGAGCAAAGTACAACCCCGACAAGAAGCACTAAACAAAGTAAACTGAAGTGCTGCACAATGAACTATGATACAAGCACTGGAACATAAAACTATAGTACATGAATAACGATGAAACTATAATACCAGATCCAGAACAATGAACTGGACTATCAGTGTAACATGTATTTGAAATAACTATCAGAATATATAACCGGCTGGGGTAGTACAGGGTACAGGAGCACAGGAATAAGGGTACGACTTAGAGTCCCACGTGCACGATGTGAGACCTAAGCTATTAAGCTGCCTAGCTAAAATAGAATTGGTCACATATCTGTAGTATTTCTCCACCCCAATGTATAAGTAAAGAATACTGAACAATGAACAATAAACAATGAACGATGAACAATGAACGATGAACGATGAACGATGAACAATGAACAATGAATAATCGTGTGTACAATGTGTCAATATGAGAACATGAAACAAGACAGAAATACAGTGTAAAAGAGATCGAGTCGGTGTACTTGCCTTGCTTTTGTTGTAGAGTGAAAGTTAAATTCAATATCTAGAGATTCTATGTTAAAGACACAAATTTTCTTATAAAAATATTTTAAACTATTTATTGCTAAAAACCACAACAATAGTAATCAATCTAAATCTTATTGCTATACCCCATGAATAATTGCCTTTAATAATAGCTCTCTTATGGTCTTGATCCAACTCCCTAACTTTCTATTTAATCATGGCCTCTAGTCTAGCCCATTGTTAATCTAATAACATATTTATATACGAACAACCTAGCATTTAGACTTCTGCAGTATAACCCACACTTGCTAGTTAGGCTGTAATTAAGAGCCTAAATTAATGAAAACATTCCTGATTATCCAGAGCCTTCATGCTCAATCTATGAGACCCACCATTATGATTAGCATGAATTTACTATTCCAACTTTACTGGGTACAAATCAGGGCCTTAGCCCAATATAAAATTCAACACTAAATGTTTTTCCAACTATAATCTATGTTATAAATTTCTCATAATTCAAGACACATTATTCTAAATAATTATTTCTACTAATCAGCCAATGTAGTAAGGCCTGTCCCAAACAACTGAACCATTGAATCCTACAAAAATTTAGAAATGGTCCTAACTACTCTACGGTGCATGGCCAACATCTGTTTAAACTTAAACACCATGAACTTAATAAAACTATCTATAAGCCCAGCACAATACAAAACCTATCATAACCAAACTTACAAAGACCAACAGTGCACTCGATCCGCAGATTCAAAGATTGGTTCAAAAACCTTTTTTTTCGCCATAAAAGAACATCCAAGCGCCAACAGTCACCGTGTCAGGAGTCGACACGATCTCCGTGTCCACTTTGCTCAACTCAACTACAGACACGCACCGACGATGCCTCAAGCCCGCGGCACATCTCTGAATATAAGCAGTCATCTCACTGGACACCCCGATGCCATAAAGACAAGCCCATAATAGCATTTAGTTGGGAAAAGAAGTATACATGTGTCCTTATCGCATCGATACCCGATCTACTGTGTCCGATCCAGACCAAAACATAGTATCAAAATCCTCAAAGGCAATTTCTCGAGAACCTAGTGCTCAGGAATGAAGGACATGTTTTAGAGTTTAATTTGAATTGTGATGATCAAGAAAAGTTTGAATCACCAACTGAAAATCTCTGACCGATCATAAATTTCGGTTATCAGTCCAAAGAACCGTTCAAATTCTAAATTCAACAAATCCCAGAGTCGAGATCAACAGAATTCAAGTGGTACGAGGAACTCACCGATCAAAGACGTCCAATGAAGAACAAGATCTGAGCGATGATGAATATGGATTTTGTTGTGCCAGAGGGAACGGTCTTCGTAGCTCGGTGGCTCCTCAATGAAGCTTCAAACCGTTGATCAAGAAAACAAGGATTAGACAAATGGATCGATTAATTTATGGAACAGATCTCAATACTTAGTTCAAAATATACCTAGGTTATCATCACTGTGTGCTGAGCCCAGGTGAAGAAGAATGCGATCAGTCAATAGTCCAGTCATTCGCCATGATTGAGCAAAGTTCTCACGGAGGAGCGGTTGATCACCGTCACCTCGAGTTGCCGGAGAGGAGCGTCACCGAGAGCGCAGATCGAGGTGCACCTAGACGAGATGTTCGTCGATGATTTCGTAAATCGCCACGGCCGAACTCGAAGCTGGGTTGATTACTTACGATGGCGTCGTCTATGACTGGTGATGGAGAAGGAGGCGTCCTTCCCTATACTTATAGGTGTGGCGAGGTTGTTAAACGGTTATAGCTGAACGGTAGGGATGGCAGGATTTTAAATCGGTTGGAAACAACGATAGAGAATCAAAACATCTGGAGTCTCCTAAAATGGCTGAGATGAATGATCTTTCCTCCTCCGGAATCGTGCATCGAGCTCCCGAGCTTCACTCGGTCATTGAGAGGAAGAAACCAGGCTCTGAAATGAGTCAAACGTTGGATACTTGGGACAAGTCAGTAGGTTTGAATCAATTATTATACCATTTCTCTTAAGTCCCTATGAACTGGTCCGGCCTAAAAGGCCTTACACTTAGGTTGCGTTTGGTTCATTGTAATGTAATCGTAATCGTAATGGAATTAGATTTGTAATTGTAACGCCCCAGTCCCAAAATACGTAGGACTAGAAACGTAGACATGCCAGCTGTATTCATACGAAGTACACTCCAATATATGGAATCCTCGTATGAATACATAAGCTGTAAAATGCAGTAGAAGCATAACTAATCTCATCCACACAAAATAAAAGAATAGAAGATATCATATAATCAACTATAAAATTATTATTTGGTACATGTAGTTGGGCAGAGACAAATCCACTACCAACTATGAAAAGAAATACATTATATACAAAAGAATGATTTTGGCGAGTGAAGCGAAGACGATCAAAGGGCAATAATCCTCGAAGGAATAGCGATGATCACGGCTAGAGCTAGAACACCTGCGAAAGACAAGAACACATACCTGGAGAGATAACCAGGTCCTCAGAGGGACGTAACAAGACACATAATATCATGCCATATAAACTGAATAAAATTTGCTCAAATAAATAAGTCAATTGAATTATAACATGGTCCAATACACACCTATTGAACTATGTTACCATCCCCCCAACCAAACAAGGACAAGAGATGTTAAACTAATTTACGGTGACGTATCTTTCTATGCTATAAATCCAATATGGTATCCGGACCCCAACAAGGTTCAATACCTTCTCATCGAAGTAGTAAGTCACACCTACAACCAAATAAGGACAAGATGTGATAAACTAATCCGCGACAAGTTATTGTTCCAAGCCACGGTCAGATACAAATACCCAAACCAAAAGTACTCGTACCTAACGGATAAGGTAGCCTAACCAGTGTATGTGAAATGTAGTTAAGAACAATCCTTCTTACGCATGGGCCCTGGCTAAATAGGATTGGCGTAGTCCTCCCTTGGGCACCAGAGGCCCCTTCAGTAAGAGCATAACGTTCCGTAGAACGTCAGTGGCCGTCAGTAATCATGGGTAATCTCACCCGCATCTCCGACGAAGCTCACGGGTTACAAAAGGAAAAGTGCATCGAAGCCCATACGCTAAGGAATTGTTCTCCCCGTCCAATGCCTACTATGTTGTATCCACAACAGAAACCTCTATAACCGCTAAGTCAAACTAGCATGCAATTCTATTAGCGGTTAATCCTATCGTACGGCATATACGTACCGGTGGCCAGCCAGTCACGCATGTCCATGTTCTACATGCGACACACAACTTCATGTTACAACGTGTCAAGGCAAATAAATGCAACACACAAGGTGGTCCCTTAAATCTAGGTTTAATGTGTAAGAAAAATAATACATAGCAGGAAATATAAATGAACAGCAAGTTCTAACTGGTTATGCCATGTATCACAGTTTATTTTGCATAAAGAAAATAATAATAATGTATGAAATATAAGCTAAAATAAATAAACAGCAAATGATAAGGTGTCTTTCCTGGTAGGACGCCTGGTGTACTGAAATGATCAAGGTGGCACGAACTGCGACTTCGGTGTAACAACTATACAAGGTGACCTCTGATGGGGGCACGGACAGTTCCATTGGGTCCAGGACGGTTGAATTTATTAGGGTCGACATAAGGTAGGCTTGAATTGGCGAGGGAACATGAATAATAGGATTTAGTCATGGACGGAAGGATAGTCGAAGAAAAATTAGATAATTAAAATATATACGTTTTTAGAAATCCATTTATAATCCTTGTAAACTATATCCCAAAATATTTAATAAGTAGTAAATTGTTTTAGGTCAAAACTGTAACTTACCTTAGTAAAATTATTTTATGTAAATACTTGAAAGTAGATATGAAATTTAGAAACTGCTTTTGATTTTTTCACAGTATTTTTAGGCTAAATACTTGAAAATATAGAGAAATCATTTCTACGGTGAAAACAAATTTGCTTTTATATATATATATATATATATATATATATATATATATATATATATATATATAAAATATATATATATATATATATATATATATATATATATTGTAAAACAATAATGGTGTTTAGAGATATTTTACTGTATATATACTAATAACAAAAATTAATACTAGTAAAGTTAAAATACCAATTATAGTATAACCATATACATGTACTGGTATACATTGATCTTTAGATACAATTAAACAAATATTAACACAATTTAAATAGAATAAAGAAAATCATAAAATAAATAACAAAATTTAAGGAAACCGAAACAACAACAGTTAGAGTTGTTGTTATGTTATTTTATAAAAAAAATAATAATAATGATAATAATAATAATAATAATAATAATAATAATAGTAATAATAATAATAATGATAAACTAATAATAACAATAAGTAACAGCAAAACAAAATATAATAAATAATAGTAATAATAATAATAATGATGATAATAGTAATAAATAACAAAAACAAAAAAATAATATGAAATAATAAGAACCAGTGGTTCTCCTCTTTCGAGGAGAACAACCCACGGATTAATAAGTAAAAAAACAACAACAAAAAAGCTTAGAGAGGGGAAGAGAGAGAGTTCTAAAGAAACACAGAGTGAGAGGAGGAGAAGCTGGGGAGAAGGGGTTGAGTGGAAAGGGAAGCGAGGGGGAAGAGGAGGTCTTACCAGCGGGAGCAGGCGGCAGCGAACTCGAATGACCGGGCGGGCTCACGGCGAGATTGGGTCGGAATGGTCGGCCTGCGGTGGACGAAAAGGGCTACGGCGGTGCGGGTCGATGGTGACGGGCGGAGGAAGAGGAAGGGCGGAGCTGTGTGCGGCGGCGGATGGTGAGCGCCGCACTGCGACGGGGGCGGTCGCAATGGAGAAGAAGCTCGGGGGTTCGCGGTGGAGGGGCTAGTCGGCGGGAACGCGACGGAGTCGGCGTGGACGTGCGGCGCTGGAGGCGCCGGGACTTGGCGGCAGTGGCGCTCGTAGTAGCTGAGCACATAAGGAGGGTCTCGCAGTGCGTAGATGGTCGTGGTCTTCTCCGGAGGAGATCGGCAGATCGCGGAGGTAAGTGGTAGTTTCGATTTTGGTTTAATTTGGTGTTGGTTTGGGGCGGAGGTCGGCTGGTTGGCCGTAGAGAGGCGGCCGGAGGGCTAGTCGGGCGGTGCGGACAGGCAGTCGAGTTTTGGTCGGAGGATCGATGTTGGTGTCGATGGTGTGACATTGGGGTTGTGCTGTTTGGCCGGAGCAGATGGCCGGGGTGGCCGTCTGCATGGAGGAGAGGGTTTTTCTAATGGAGTCGTGGTCGATGGGGCTATGGCGTGGGCTTCAGCGGGGGTTGGTCGGTGATGTTGTGTCAGGGTCGGAGCGGGGCCGTCGGGAACAATGTCCAGGTGGTTTGGTGTAGGTGGCGGTGGTGAAGCTCGGGGCGCGACTATGAGGGAGAGGCAGGTTGGTCGGAATTGTGCGGGGTTGGTTGGCGATGGTGGTGGTCGGGTCTGTCCCGACGAGATGGCTGGCCAGAATTAGCTAGGATAGGTTTAGAAATTTATTGGTGTGAGGGGTGTCCTATATGGCCTAGAGGAACGTCCGAGATTGTCGGACGGAAGAGAAAGTGTACTTGTACAAGGGATAATTAGTGGATGGGGGTAGGGGACACGGACACGTTGCAGAAACTTGGGTTGTGAAAATTTTGTGGAATAATTATATGGAGGAGTACCTGCCTATTTATAGGATGTGGGAATTCCTATTTAGATAGGATTAGGAAAGTATTTAAATCCCTAATAAATAATTGCTACTAATTTCAATAAATTTAAAACCAATCAAATCCAAACCCAAATCCAAGTTAAATCTAATTCAATTCCATCCTTTAGTTTAAAAATCAAATAAGATATATCAAATTTCAAATATAGAAGTTAATTAAACTATTTAAATCAATCCCTAAAATCAAATCAAAATTTAAAGTGTCACAATAATTTCAAAATTATATTTTCCAAAAATACTAATAATAATAATTTTGAAAATTATTTATTTATAAATAACTATTAAATAATTATGAAATATGCACAATTATTTTTTTACATAATTATGCTTGTCTAGTATACAAAAATATTATTTATTATTAATAACTTTTTGAAATGAAGTAAAAATAACAAACTTAGAAATGATAGCAAAATAATTATTATATCTTTTATTTTGAAATAGAAAATATTTTTCTAAAAATATGTACGCTCGCACATATTCGCACTCGTCGAGCAATTACGAAAAT
Source organism: Iris pallida (assembly GCA_029216955.1). Taxonomy (NCBI): domain Eukaryota; kingdom Viridiplantae; phylum Streptophyta; class Magnoliopsida; order Asparagales; family Iridaceae; genus Iris; species Iris pallida. Next base: position 8,767,406 of record JANAVB010018799.1, on the reverse strand, counting down.
GAAATTTCGCGCGCAACGTACAATGCAACTACGCGACGTACGATTTTAAAAAAATTTAAATCAGTACCAAATTTAATAAAAATATATAGTAGAAATTTAGGAATTTTATAGTAATGTAATTGAGTTTGTAATGTAATAAAATTACAATTACATTATTGTTAGCCCAATGGTTATATCATATTTTTGAATATGGCTAATCAATTAAGTTTAACATAATAACATCACTAATGTTCATGCAATCACTATCATGTTGCTACTTAAACTTAGCATTGTCCTAATGTTAGCATTGTCCTAAATGTTCTCTATATCATATTGCTATGCTTGTATCATATTGTTCTGTTTGTCTAACATATACTTGTAGACATGTAATAAGCATGATCAAGCTTTGTCAATCCAGGACATATACAATAGAGTAATTATTTATGGGCCAAAGACGGCATTATAGAAGAAGATTTCTCTGAACTGTCTAACGACCTATCCGGGGCCTGCCATCGGGATTTCCGCTGCCCGGTCAGCGGACAGGGGTCGAGGGGGCAGCGCCCCCCGTCAGGGGTTCAGGAGCGAAGCCCCCGAAAGGTATTCAGATTTCCAGATCTATTTATCTATGGACGACCGCCGTCAAGTGAAAAAGGCGTCTTCAAGTCTACTCAAATATTTGAAGAAAGACGTCATCAAAGGGCTCTTGGTTTTCCTATTTTATCAATATAATTTTTCATATTTATTGAGTCTAGGAATATGATGTATACTGCATCGTACTGGCAAATAGGCTACCTAAAAAACGTTTCAAAATACCCTTTCATGTTGAAAACAAGCCCACTTACAAAAGCCCAAACTACATTCTAACTGTTTGACTTTTTCAAAAAGCCCAAAAACTATTTTACAAAAGCCTAACAGAACCCTAGCAGAATTCGGCCCGAATTCGGCCAGAGTTCAGTTAGTGAACGTTACTTTTTGAACTTGGTCTTCCTGCAGTTACGGATCCCAACGAGATTTTCTCATAGAGTTCTGTCCGAACTCTGTCCGAATTCTGTCAGAATTCTGTCTTTGGAAAAACTATAAATAGAGAAGGATTTCGATCATTTTAATTCACTCATACACCAATTCACTTTCATATCTTTTCTCTATAAGCCTACTACTTCTTCCAAAGTGTTCTGAGCTTTCATTTTCAAATCCCAAGTCAGTTATAATCCTCTAGTCGATTTGCCAGTACGGTACGGTCTAGAAGTTTCAGAGCGGTTGTAATCAGAGGCTTGATTGAAGAAAGACTCTTCATAATTGAAGTTGGTCGAGTACTTCGGATCAATGCTCGCGTTGTAGAAGTTGCAAGAACTTCGGATGAAAACTTGTGGTGATTTTCCATAGTGGATTCAACAGGAAGCTAGAGTTCTTCCGACTGGACTAGTCCTCCCAAGAGGGAAACCAGTATACATCCTTGTGTTTGCGTTTGCTCTCTACTCTCTACTTTTTATTTACATATCTGTGATTTATTATCTGTGATCTTGTTACTAACATTTTTTAAATAGTTAATTTCCGCTGCCTACTCTATTCACCCTCCCTCTAGAGTATTGCGCTTTACAACTCGTTCCTACAATCGGTCCTACAATTACTATATTTGGTTGAAACATGTAATCAAACCATGTAATGTAATGTTAATTGCATTCATGTGTTTGGTTTACCATGTAATGTAATTGAATTTTTAATTTAATATTTTTTAAAATACAACATAAAATTAAAAAGTTGATCAATAAAAAATTCCAAAAATTAAAAAAGAAAAAAGTAAAAAGTAAAAAAGAAAAGAAAAAGAAAGGATAAATAACAAAAAAGGGGAAAAATAGTTTGTTTTCTGCTAAAAAAAGACCAAAAACAAAAAAACGACAAAAAATAACAAATACCAAAAATGACAAACGAACAAAACAGGAAAAAAACCAAAACGAAAAAAACGATAAAATAGAAAAACGACAAAAAATTAAAAATGACAAAAAGGTGAAAACCATCAAAAGTGACCAATAATGATAAGAAAATGACCAAAAACAAAAAATTGACCAAAAACAACAAAAAATGAAAAAATGACGAAAAACGACCAAAAACCAAAAACGACAAAAAATGAAAAAAAAAGACAAAAAACGATCAAAAGGAAAAAATATCAAAAGGGATCAAAAACGAAAAAAAAAGAAAAAACGGCCAAAAACGACAAAAATAAAAAAATGTCAAAAACGATAATAAAAAAAGAAAAAACAAACAAACAAAATGATCCAAAACCTTAAAAAGGAACATAAATGAAAAAAAACGAAAAAAGACAAAAAAACGGGAATTAAAACGAACAAAAAATGACAAAAAAGATTAAATTTTTTTGCAAAAAGACCAAAAACAACAAAAAGGAACAAAAACGACAAAAAAGAAAAAGAAAAAAGAGCAACAACAAAAAAAGTGGAAGAAGACAAAAAACAACTAAAAGGTACAAAATTGACCAAAAACGTGCAAAATCGACCAAAAACGATAAAATTGTGCAAAAATAGCAAAAAGCGACAAAAAATGAGAAACAATAGTCAAAAACGTACAAAATCGACAAAAATCGATAAATAACGTGCAGAAACGGCAAAAATGTGTAAAATCGACCGAAAACGATAAAAAGTGCAAAAGTGACAAAAACGAAAAACGTACAAAATCGACAACAAATGAACAAAGTATGCAAAAACCGACAAAAAATGATAAAAACATGCAAAAACGACAAAAATGTGCAAAAACGTGCAAAATCGACCAAAAGATAAAAACGACAAAAATTGCAAAATCGACCAAAAATGATTAAAAACGTGCAAAATGGCCAAAAGGGCAAAAATGATAAAAAGGTGAAAAGTGGTAAAAAAACGTACAAAATGACTAAAAACGATAAAAACGTATAAATTTGACAAAATTGATAAAAAAACATACAAAACGGTAAAAGACGTGCAAATAAAGCAAAAACAATAAAAAACGTGCAAAATCGACAAAAATGTATAAAATCGACAAAAAAGTTTAAAAAACGTGCAAAGCGACCAAAAACGGCCAAAGCGGCCAAGAATGTACAAAAACAACCAAAAATCGAAAACAATAGTCCAAACGATCAAAAACGGAAAAAACGAACAAAAAGGACAAAAACAAACAAAACGACAAAAAGAACGAAAACGATAAAAAAATAAACAAAAAAACAAAAAACGACCAAAAACGAAAAAAGCGGCAAAAAAATGAACAAAAAACAAAAAAAAACGAACAAAAATGGCAAAAAAAAGGAAAAAACAAACAAAAACGGAAAAAAAAACTAACAAAAAGGCAAAAAACGAACAAAAACGACAAAAAACGAACAAAAACGAACAAAATGGCAAAAAAATGAAAAAAAACCCAAAACGCAAAAAAAAGAGAAATACAAACAAAAACGACCAAAAACTAAAAAAAGGGCAAAAAATGAACAAAAACGACAAAAAGAACAAAAACGATAGAAATACAAACAAAAAAGAAAAAAATGGCAAAAAACAAAAAAAAGGAAAAAAACGACCAAAAACGAACAAAAAGGGCAAAAATGACAAAAAGAAACAAACAACAAAAAATAATCAAAAACGAACAAAACGACCAAATTATAGCATACCAACCTTCTGCTTAAGTTGTAATGTAATTGCGATTACATAGGTTTTATGATGTAATTGAGTTTAGAAAACTGATGTAACGTAATCAAACTTGTAATCGCGATTACATTACATCTACTTTTTTTGGTCCAACCAAACACTCGAGTTAGATTGACAACGTGATGCCGATTACATTACGTTGTCCAATCCTGCAAACCAAACGGGCCCTTAATTGGTTTAGGCTGTCATAGCTATGGCTTTAGCTTTGATGAAGAATTTAAGGGGGTTTGGAATGGGGTTACTTAAATGGGGTTGCATGGTTTTAAAGGTATATGGGCCGGTTTACATGTGGCTTGGCAGAAGCTCAAAGCTGGGATAAATAAAGGATAGGGTTTTGTTATTCCAATTTGTGGGCTTCTAATTTAATATGGCTTATTGGGTCGGGTATGGTTAACCCATTGCTGAAATTTGGCTTTAGATAATGGGCCTTGAGAGTTTCTCAAATGGCTATATAGGTTAGCTTGGATTTCTCATAAGTTATGACTTTAACTAATGGGCTGCGTTTGCTGGCTTAGGCTACTACAATTTGAAGAAGGAATGGTCTTTGGCTAAAGGGCCAATCCAATTATATGAGTTCTCTACTGACATTTAAAGAAAATGAATATTAGCACAATTAATAACAATAATAGTGCTTCAAAAATGGAATAGATGAATATAAAATTTTATATAATCAAGACTTAAAATATTCTGAATAAAATATCTCAATTATTCTAGAATAGTAGAGTTACAATACCCATCTTCAACTCATCAATCTTCGTGGATTTGCATTGGTGATTTCAACACGATCACGAGCAGAGAAGATAAGTCAGGGGGGCGCCCACCCCCAGTCGGACATGAACGACTTCAACACCTTTATCTTCAATGCCCACATGACACCCCTCCCGTTCTCTGGTAACATTCACCTGGTGTAACATGCTGGAAGGTGATTGCCGACAATACACCCGTCTGGACCGAGCCCTGGTCAACAATGCTGGTCCGACATGGGTCCCATCTCCAACCTCGCCCACCTGAATACTATCGAGTCGGATCGTTTCCCTCTCCTGATTGAGATTAACAGAAACTCCAACCGCATCAAGAAAGCTTTCAGATTTTGGCTTCTGGCAACATCATCCTCAATTTAGAAACATCGTGGCCTCTGCCTGGAGATCCATTAATGAACCCGATCCCTCACTCGAGTGGCGGCCAAACTCAAAGCTACCAGGAAAGCCTTATCGTCTTGGAGCAAGAGCTGCCTTCGGCAACTATTTTTCAGGCTATTAGAGAGGCGGAAGACGACGTCACCCGCGCTGAGGCTCTGTACGCCACGAACAGATCGTCGAAGGCCCGAGCGACGCTCAACCTCACCAAAGCTCTCCTCAAATCCCGGCTAAAGGTGGAGACAGAATTCTGGAAGCAAAAAGTCAGACTGACCTGGGATGCCGAAGGAGACAAGAAATCAAGCTTCTTCTACTCCTGTGTCAATGGCCACAGACAACATCTCCATCTGCACCAAATCTCCGACGAACATGGCCTTGTCATCAAAGATCAATGAGGCATTCAAGCGGTCGCGGAGAACTTCTATTCCAAACTATTCTCCAAAGAAGTCATCGTCAAGGATGTTGAGCTCCTCGCCAAGATCCCCAGCTTGATCAACAATAGAGAGAATGAACAGCTTCTATCACCCCCTTCCGTAGAGGAAGTCAAGTCCAAGTTTGGGCACTCGACGAACACTGCGCCCCCGGGCCAGATGGCTTCTCCGGCGTCTTCTGTCACGACCCGCACCCTGTTTAAGGGCACGAGAATGTGGGTACGTCCAGCCAACGCCGCAGTGTCGACGGTAGAACGCTGTATAGGTCATCTATAACATCTAAGATCTATCAACAAGATATATAAACATGTCATCTCTGCACGGAGGTATAATATAACATCTCAACTCTATATCTCAATCACAAGTCTAGGGAAGATAGAGCACGATATGGAATCGGATAACAGAAAGGAACTGAATATAAATAGAGTTATCACACCACATAAAGTAGATGTTCAACACAAATAAGTACAAGTCCTGAATATGACTAAGTCTCAACTAACAATCGGAACTATCCGATAGAAACTGAAAACTATAAATACTAGACTAGACTAGGCACCCTCTACTGAGCTAGATGCTCCTCAGACTCCTGAATGCCACCCTCAGGTGCCCCATAGATGGTAGGGCAGTCACCATCATCATCTGTAATATTTTCAACAGGTCCAGTCAACAGGAGCGAGCACAATACATCTCACGCAGTTCATATCATGTTGGGGAATATAAAGCATGCAAAAGAGTAAGATACATGGACTATAAAGAAATATATAAAAATGAGATAGATTTGATAACTAAATATTTATATACATGATAAGTAAGAACTGTAAGTAACTTGTGATTTAGAGCATGAGATGGTTATATAAACGGGTTAGGACATATACAAGATTTCAAGATTGTACAAGATTTCACAAGATTTCACAAGATTGTACAAGATAGGATTTTGATCACATAACCATTTTCTACTCACCCTCCCAATCAATACACAAGGATCCAGTCAAGTTACGTTACCTTTTACAAGAGATTTTTATCATGTTTGCTCACGTGATCATGAGAGTACAAGATTGCACAAAAGTATATATGAAAGCGGTGTACATGAAATACAAGATGTTCGTGAAAAGCACATGACAACTGTATCTGATGCACCCCATGGGAGATAACATCGTATGACAAGATCCATATAGTACCAATCCCTGATAATAACGTGACAGCATCATGTAAAGTAATCTAGAGCAAGAATATAAATCCTAACAAGTATAAAATGATCAGAGAATGTACTCGCCTGTCACCCTGTATGACTGATATGAATAGATGTGCGAACTGGTGTCACAGAGTTATATTTAGAGTAAAACATGTTATTAAGTACTCAAATTGAAATAATGGAAATTTGCAATACAAACTACATGATTTCTAGGCTAATCTAGGTCAAAGTCAAACTTGGGTCAAACCTGGTCAACTGTCTGGGTCAAACTAGATCAAACAAGATCAAACTTGGTTACACTAAGTTAAAGGTTGACCATTAGTTGACTTCTAGTCAACTGGTCAACCATAGTCAACCCCTAATCCAATCTAGGTTAACAAATCAAGGTTGGACAACTCGGAGTCAAACTTGGTCAACAATCTAGCCTAACAACAAGTCATAAAGCCTAATAACATATTACACTAGGCTAACAAACTTATAGGCTAATCACTAACTCATAGAACTATACCAAACAATATATCACATTCCTACCATATCAACCTATTTCACAACCAAAATAGGAAATCAATATAGAGAGCAAGTAATACAACTATAGAGGTATACCCATATATCACTATACTAAATCACAATACCAGCAGGTATATATAGGATACCTACTATACATGAAATTAAGATAATGAGAGGTAATGGAAAGAAGGCAAAAGGAGATAAGAGGGATATGGATTCTGAAAATCAGAGAACAACCATGTATCCCAATTTCCCCCAAACAGTGTCAAAACTGATAATACAAGACTATCAATATAACTGGAATGAGATGATGTTCAATGTTAAGACTAAAACCAAGGAACTATTCGAATGCCAATGAATTGGATTGAATCATGAGTGCACAGTAAAACCAAATCACAACCTATCTATCAATACAAACAAATGTAAAGGAAATAAAGTAAATAAACAAGAAAAGGAAATCTGAAAACAAACCAAGCCAACTGAAATCAATTGGACCCATATAAAATGCAACTGTCAATGAAATTAAGAACCTCATAAAACCAAATAACCTCATAGAACAATGACTTGAGATCTGAGCCACTAATGATGACCACATTACCAAGCTAAAACCAAGATAACTGAGAACAAATCATAAAACCAACCAATATGAAATATCAGAACAAGATATGCAATGGACAGAACAAAATAGATGGGGACTGAAACATTGACAATGATGATTGGGTTATAGAGTATGCAGGACAACCATGAACTCCTAATAAGGATATGAAGGATGTTTACCTAAATGTGAAAGGGCAGGACAATACTAAGTGGAATGAACCATATGAACTAAGGTGGACTGCTCCAACTGACTAAACAATAAGGAAACCTCAAGCATCTGAACAATTGGATTGATAACTCCATCGTATGGAGATCTGAACCAATATACAGGACTCTACCATATACTTGATACTCCAATACTGAACCTATACAAACTCATGAATCCCCAACTCACATCTTAACCTCCAGAACAACAATCCCATTTTTCAAATAAACTGTGAAATATATATAAACAGTGAAAATATTGAACTCTAACTCAAACCCGAATTTGAAACACCATTTAAACCAAACAAAATTGAAATAAATAGAGTAAAACACGTGTACAGAGTTAGGAAACATACTAGGCATGTCCACGTGTCCCGTTGTGTCCAAAAAGTAGGACACGAAATGTCCAAAACAGACCAAAAGGTAAGTATCAGTAAACAGCAATACCAATCCTCGTGCACGTGTGTTGACCCATCTAGGGGCTCGTGTGTCCACCCTAGAGCCTCGTGCTCGTGTCAATAGTTAGGTGAGGTGTCAGGGTATGTGTTTAGGTGCCAGAGTCGTATCGGGGTCGTGTCTTTTCTGAGTTCGAGTCGAGTATCAGAACGTGTTTCAACAGTGTGTACATTGTAGTGAAAAACCCGTACGTGTGTGATTTCTCACAACCTACTCTATGAAATCCGATGAAACTTTGGGGGCATGTTCTCAGACATTACCCCCACGTATCCAATAAATTTTGTGTCATATGAATCAGTGTCGTGTCCGCTAGGACACCCGAGCAGCAGGGAAGCCGCACGAGCCCCATGCGGTGTCTCGTGCTGCGGATTCGAGCCCTAAAACCGTGTCCAAACTTGCCTAATTTTGACTCAGTCAATTTGGGTTGTAATATACACAAGTTAGGCTACACATACATGTAATTAGTTTTGAAAATTACTAAAATCCATTTCTATGTGGCATTTTATCGAACACTTATTTAAATACACCGATACGTGTCCGATACGGACACAAAATGGACACAAATTCCTACCAAACTTGGTCTACTCCTAGGGGAACCCTAAATAAATGCATCTATGGAAAGAATTTAGGAATTTATTAGGGTTTGTAGGGTTTTACCTATTGAGGGTGAATCCTCAGTGAAAAAGGTCCCAAAATAAGAAGTTGCCCTACTCGAGCGATGTCCAAACGCGCTCCACTCCACGCAAGCAAGCCCCCACAATCCTCTACTACTGTAGGGGAGTCCAACGCAATTCGTTTGGTCTAATTTGGTGGAGAAATGAGGATTTGGTGAAGGTTTGGGGAAGAACACAAGTAGGGTTCTTAGTAGGTATTTAAAAGAGGGTAGGAATTTTGAAGAGGTGATTAAATAGGAAGGGAATGGCTGTTGGAAATAGTTAGCGTTAGGGTTTTAGATGAGTGGCTACGGTTTGTCCACCCAATTTTAAGCCTTCCTATTGGTCCAATAGTCCTAAGGCTTTCTTTTTCACAAATATCCTTAGAAGAAAATATCCTACTTATAAATATCTAGATATTACTAATCTTGGCACTTAGTAGGAATGTTCTAACAATGATTCTAACCTCAAGACTAATCTAGATTAGGTTAAACTTCTAGGTTAAGGCTTAACTAATTAACTAGCACGTATTTAATTAATACAATTTACAATTTCACAAAATTATCAAAATGACCAAAATACCCCTAAGCTAAAAAGTCATAATTAGTCATCCTAATCACATGGTTAGGTCTCTATGGTCATGGTTAGTCTCTAGGTCATGCAGTCTCTAGGGTTGCACTAGCAAAACATCAAAATCGTAAGTCATGGTTTTAAATAGTTTTAAATAGATTAAAAAATTACCATAAATCATATCATGATTTTAAATAACATTATTAAATAAATAAAAATACAAAAGTTTAAAATTACCCTTATTTTTAGAAACTGGGTGCTATATTTTCTTCTGATCCTGTTGGGATATCATCGAATCTGACTTTCACGAGGCCGTATTCGCCTTCTTTCGGGGGGGGAGGGGGGGCGAGGTACCCCAAATCCATCTCCTGCACCAACCTCGTCTTCATCTCCAAAAAAAGACAACCTGAAGACCTTTAAAGACTTTTGCCCTATCAGCTTATGCACCTTCACCAATAAAATTATATTAAAGATCACTGCTAGCCGCATATCTACTCTCCTCCCCAAGATCATCTCCGTGGATCAAAGTGGCTTTGTCCCAGGGCGGAACATCATAGACATCATCCTCCTTGCTCAAGAAATGATCACATGCATGAAATTCCCGTCCAGAGGCGGGAACGTCGCCATCAAACTGGACATGAAGAAAGTATATGACCGTCTGGACTGGCAATTTATGATCTGGGTGTTCAGGGCCTTCGGCTTCTCTGAGCCTGGGATGGATATCATCTTCCGATCCATTAGCAACTTATGGTTCTCCACATTGATCAACGGGCAAGCGGAGGGTTTCTTCAAATCCAGTCACGGTGTCAGACAGGGAGACCCTCTATCCTCCACCATCTTCATCATCGCGGCCGAAGTGCTTAGTAGAAACCTAAACTATATGCCGAACACGCCCGGATTCTACCACTTTCACACCACCACCGGATGCCCTTTAATCACTCACCTCACCTACGCTGATGACATCCTTATCTTCTCCTCTGGAGACATCAGTTCTGTGGAGGTGTTCCACAAAATGCTTGAAAGATACACCAGATGCTCGGGTCAACGAGTTAACACCTCCAAAAGCGTAATAATACCCACCACAAACTAGATAGGATCCACTCGGCTACTCTCTCCAACCTGACCTCCTTCTGCACCACATCCCTGCCTTCAACTATTTAGGATGCCCGCTGGTGTACGAGAAATCTAATTCGGGTATCTTCGATGACATTATGAGCAAAATCAGAAAAAAGATCGCGGGTTGGCATAATGCAACCCTATCTTCCGGAGGGAAGATTATCCTTATCAAGCACGTCCTCTCCTCCATCCCTATCTACACCCTGGCAGTTTATGCCCCCCTAAGAAGGTGCTATCCTCATTAGAGTCCCTCCTCTCTAATTTCTTTTAGGGTCACAATGAAGGAAATGACAAGCACCACTGGGCCAGTTGGGAATCGATGGTCAAGCCAACCGAGGAGGGAGGGCTGGGATTTAGCCGATTATATCACATCGTTGACGCCCACTCCATGAAGCTATGGTGGAAACTATGCTCGGACAACTCGTTCGGGAATCATTTCATGAAGGTCAGATACTACCGATACTCCCACCCCACGATTGCCATCGCCAATACCAGATCCTTCGTGACCTGGCGATGTATCCTTCACGGCCGTCTCCTCGTAAAACCCCTTATCCGCCTACAGCTTGGCAACGGTAGCTCGTCGATGAGCCATGAATAGTGGCTTGGAGATGCCATCCTTCAACCAACCTTGACCTCCCCTCCAAATGCACAATCCACAAATTATAGGACAACAACTCTGGCTGAAGATGGGACAGGGTGGCGGATTGGCTTGAGCCGGAGGCAGCCAACGGCCTGGCGGTCGTAGATGCGTGGATCAGTGACAGCCCGACACTGTGAGGTGGTCCCCTAACTCCGGTGGAGTATTCTCGCTATCTTCCCCCAGGATTGTGGCCAGAGGCATCGGCACTCTGGCCCCATTCATCGCCCCCTTCTGGAAGTCTTGCATCTCCAACAAATGGTCAGTTCTAATATGGAGAGCGCAACGCCGAAAGCTCTCCACAGACGACTCTATTACCTCTATTGGCTTCAGCCTTGCTTTGTGCTGCCACTGCTGCACATCTCACCAGTCCGAAATAGCTGAACACATCCTGCTCTCCGGGGACCTTGCCTCGCAGATCTAGACTAGTCATTCAAGCAAAAGCAGACAAGCTCAACCGGTCGGGGGCTTCAACGATCTTCTTGCCAACTAGGGAAGGTCTCACGGGCATCAGATCGTTGTAGCCGCTGGTATTTGGGCCCTTTGGAAGAACCGAAAAAAATTCAGGTACGAAGGGCGACCATACAACTATAACTCTCTTAACAGGGAGGTCCTCAGGCAGATATCCAAAGTCAGCAGGCGCTGCCATCACCTCTCAGACAGTTTCTGGAGGGCGTTATCCTAACCCCAGGTCCGGCCTAGCGAGCATGTCTGGCTCCTAGCATTCTTTGCATGAGATATTTTTTGTCTTTTGGCGCTTGGCGTGCATACTTGTATAGGCTTCGGCATTTTGTGCGTGATACATAAATAAAGTTCGTGCTTTCCTTATATATATATATATATATATATATATATATATATATATATTATATATATATATATATATATATATATATATATATATATATATAAGAGCCAGTTAGAGGCGACCAGGAGCTCCATGCTCCCTGTCCTAGCCCCTCCGGCTGGGCCTTGTGCCCTTGCGGCAGAGGTCGTCCCCCTCTCCCGGTTGTCTCCCTTCCTCCCCCCTATCCGTCTGGCCGACATCTCGGGTATACTCCCGCTTCAGGCGGCATGGTAGCCCGACCTGCAGGCCATCATCGGGCCACTACCTCCTCTCGCTTGCCCCCTTCCTTCCAGTCTCCCCCACTGCTTGCCATCCCAGCAGTTTCCTCTCTCTTCTTTTCTCTGTTTCGTATCCCTCCGGAGCTCCTCCGACGAGATCCTCTCTCCCGGCGTCGTGGCCCCCTCGCTGGATGTGATTGGTCCATCACGGACGGCAGTTCGGCTCCCTTTAGTAGACGTACTGGCCTCCTCGGGTCCCTTCTAGGCCCGATCACCGATGTCGACAACTGTCTCTTCATTTGTTTCAAATTTGAATCTGGAGCTTCCAACGTCTCTCCTTTTGGAGGATGCTGCACACTTATCGGTTTGTGTAAACCCCTTACCTTTATTGGAAGGCACGTACCCTGATGCACAGCCTCTCCTAGGCGCGCGCTATGCCTTCCCTTGTGGCGTAGGCTACTTCGTGCCCGCTCTTGTGGGCACGGCAGAATGTGTGCCCCTGGCTCAGGCCCCTTGGGCGACCAGAGCTGCGCCTAACCTTTGGTACGTGGCCATCTTAGCGCACACCTATCTGGCGAGACCCTCTTGCTGGGTGCGTCATCTGGAGGTTCCCATATGCCTAGTGTGCTTCCATGAGAGTCCCCTTTAAGTGCCTCTATCCCGAACTCTGTGGGTGCCTGTTTAGGTGCGCCACCTGTAGATACCAATTTAGGCGTGCCACCTGGTCTCGACCCCCTCGGCGAGTTAGCCAGAGCACCCGCACCTCCTGAGGTCCGTGGCGCATCTGGCGCGGCCTTGGATGGTGCCATCTTTCCTACGGATGCGGTTATGGGCGGTCCCCCTATTGGTCGACCGCTTCCCCCTTGCTCCGTGGTGGTGCGTCGCCTCTTAGGAGTACGCCGCCCCTTGAGCGCCTGGTGCCTCTTTTGTTTGACGTAGGGCACCCCTCGGCGCGCCCGGACGGCTACGGTACGGCACTGCCACCCGAATCTGGCGCACTCTTTGCTGGTCCACACCGTACCGTCCCTTCATCCATTGTGACCCCCTCGGGCCTGTTTCCTCCCTGGCCGACATGGCGTCGAGCCCTTTGGCGTCACAACGTTCTTTCCAGAGATTTCATCCAAGCTGTCCTTTCCTACGCTGCCCTGTGTGTAGGAGACGTCGAGGCCCCTTCCCCCTCCAGTTCGAGCGCGAACCAACCCTTCCCCCGAAGCAGTATCGTATGCAGACATGACAAGGGCCGATCGAGCCTCTCAGCTTTTTGCATCGGTCCCTACTATCGAGCTTCCTGACATCGACCTCCCCCAGTCGCCTGACATCAAAGAGAGCCTAGTGCCCTTCTCGCCTGAAGAAATCACCTCTTTGTCAGTGACTTTCACTCACACATTTGTTCTGAAATTTATTCCAGGTTGTCCGAAGCTGTCGAAGGTCCAGGACGAGATTGCTAGTTAGGGCATATCAACGGGGTACAAGGTTGCCCCCATGGACTCTAAACACATTTACATCCACCTTTCCTCAGAATCTAACTACAAGTTAGTCTGGATTAGAGGAACATGCAGGATCGACAAGATACCATACATTATCGTTAAATTGTCCACTGACTTTGACACGGTAGAAGACTCTGCGATTGTCTCGGCATGGGTGACTCTCCCAAACATCCCCCTGATATCTTTTGCTCCTGCAGCCATGAAGAGGATTGCGAACTCCTTTGGGACATTCGTAGCCATGGCGGAGAAAACCCGAACACTCTGTAAGGGTAATTACGCCAAAATATGCTTGGAACTCGACTTATCAAAGGACATCCCTAATCAAATACAAATATCGCTAGGAAGCAAGACGCACACCAAGCAAATAATATACGACAACAAAACCAATTTTTGCAAACACGGCCGCAAGAGAGGGTACCTCTTTGAACAGTGTTATAGAGCACACCAGAGTTGAAGAAGCAGAACTCCTAGAAGGCCCTCCCCATACAGCACAAAGATAGCCAACAATCCCTTATCTTACCCTCCAACACCCACCCCCGGTTTGAAGTGAACACTGGAACCCCCAACGATACAGCCTCCAACTCTTTGGAGAAGACTCAGGTCCTATCCAGATTTGTAGAACCCTCAGAAACCATGATGAAGCCCCCTCTCTGACGACATCACAGAAGTCACCTCCCCGCCTGCGGCTACCGAAGGATCACCCTCACCCCTCTATGTCCAAAAAAAAAGCTCCAACACACGCAACAATACCCCTTCCCTAAACCTCGCCAATAAATTTGCCACCCTTGCCGAGGACCAGCCCGAAGTCCAAACAGAATACCACCCAGCAGATGCCACTCACGACCCAGCCGTAGCCGATGCAAGGGTTGTAACAGAGTTTGACAAGCAGGACACAGTCGAAGTGGACGCTTTCGGCTGCCCTCCAATTAGAGCACCAGACCCGACCCACATCTCGACTGTTCTTGCTGAGATTAGGGATTCTCCGCCTTACCTTCGAGACTATTTCAATCGAATTGCTGCAGTCAGTTCCCCGGAGGAGGCGGTTAAAGAATATGCCATCATTAGATCCCTTATTGAGCAATCGGACTACATATCTTCGATACCAGCCAGAATGTTCGAGGTTCAACTGGCTACCGACAAGGCGCTAGGCACACAGTCTTCATACGAGCAGGCTTCAGTGCCACTGGTGCCGTGATACTTATGCTCCAACAGTGGTCGGTGCAAGATTCCTCCGACCAACTGTCAGAAACCCCCATAGTCTAGGCCTCGGGGGTGGTGCTGGTATACCCCCGGCCTCCTGCTTGGGCGATAGTCTAGGGGATTCACCCAACCTCTTCTATCCCTTTCGGAGAACCCTGGGATTGCCCAGGGTTGGCGACTGGTTTGGATGGGTCAGTTCTTTCCCGGCCCCATCTTTTTGGGCGTCTCCTTGTCTTTCTTTTCCTAGCGTTCTTCCGTTGTAGGCGGTTTTGTAGGTGCTCGGGCTATCTCACGGCGCCATCTTTCCCCTTCTTAATAAAACTTGTTGTTAATATATATATATATATATATATATATATATATATATATATATATATATATATGCTAGCATATGTGCACGTGCCTTGCACGTATTTTAACATTTCTTAATTGCACGTATTTCAACATTTCTTAATTAGTTTATGAAGACTCTTTAGGAAAACCAAAGGGTAGTCTTCCTAATTTCTAAGTTGTCCTTATTAAAATTAATGAACTATTTTTAATTAGTATAAGTATGTAAGGGTATTTTCAAAATTCAAAAGTTTCATCATCTAAGTTTTCCTATTATATAGTAGAATATATATTTTTTTATATATATTTATATATAGTAGAATATATATTTTTATATAGTAGAATATATATATATATATAGGCCCATACACACATATAAAATCAAATCTAATGCGTTTCATGTGATATCATGACACACCACCACGTATCCTATTTAGGACACGTACCCAAAATCTCAACTTAAAACGGACACGAAAATCCCTTTGGGGACACGTGTCAAACACTTGGTGCTCAAACCTACGATACACCTAAGATACTCTATCAAACCTTGTCTTAATCCTACCAAATTTTATAGACAAGCCGAAAATAGGTATACACACCTAATTAGTGAGCCACTAGGCTAGTATCAAGTGCCGTGTGCATTTGGGTATGGACACAACATGTATACGAGGCCCAAAACCCCCCAAATTGACTCCGTGACCTATCGTAACGTAGCTAGCCTCACAATACTCTAACAACCCTAATTAGGTCACCTACTAATAAACACTTGGAATTCATTCTCAGATTTTTCCAAGAATGATACAAAAACCATGTGTAAAGGTCTCCAAATGGGTCCAATGAAGCCTAAGCTTCTCCCCATGGGTAGCCCTAATACATGGGTGGGTTCTAAATAACAAATAACGGTAATTAAAATCAATTAGAAGGGTTAAATTTAGAATTTACCTATTGGGAGATGGATTCCCAATACAATGTCACAAATGGACACAAGTGGACACAACCTTCAAGAATGGACACATCCTTCAAGCTTCTCTCCTTCCAAAGATCTTCTTCTTGCTAGTCCCGGCTCTAGACTCCTTGAGATGACAATTTGAAGGATTGGGAAACAATTTGGGAATGGTGGAGTTGGTTCTTCTTCTCAAATGAAGAAAGAATGAAGAAGAGGCAATTAATGTTTCTAGAGGCTAATAAATAAACTTAAGAGGGATTTTTATAGTGTTATAACCAGCCATGAACTCTAATCCTAAATCTCATGTGAAGTGTCTAATAAGTCCTCCTAATAAGTCATGGAGGTTTATCTTAGGAATGGGTTTATGTAATGCCTGTGGTTCGTATTACGTATTTCTGGAATACGTGTACGTATTTATTCTTGTATTGCATAATTTTCTTGCTTAATTTCCTCCCTGGGCTTGGTTTATTCTTGGTTTGGGTTGGCTTGGTTTGGTTTGGGATTGCTCTTGGTTCATCATGAACCAAGGGGTGAACCCCCTACCTACCACCACCACTCATATTTATTACCTATTTTTCTTCTCTCTCTTCATTAATCTCTTCTTCTTCTTCCATTACTTCCTTACCTACCAGAGAGAGGGAGAGAGAGGTCTAGGCAAGTGCAACTTGCTTCCACAAGAGAACCCATTTTTATTGTTCCATTAGCTTCTCCTCATGTTTCTAAGACACATTAGAACTTGTCATTTTCTATTTTGAGGCTTTAATTTTTGTAGATCTAGAAATTAGTTATTTTCATATTTTGGTAGTTTTGATCTATCAAATTTCTTTGTTTTCAAGTTTTGATGGTTTCATGTTGTAGAGAATTTTATTCTACCCAATTTTGACCTTTAAAAAGTTGGATTTGGACTTATTTTGACCAAGTTATGGACTTTTGAAGCTTTGGGTTCAAACCATGGAGTTCCTGCTGATTTGAAGAAGATAGTGAGCAGTGTGCGCGAGCTTTTTAGCTTGCGCCACTGAGCTGCGTGCGCTCTTTAGCGCAACGCAGTCTGACTCATACGCTGCCTTTTGGAGGCGTATGTCTTGCATACGCTGCCTTGATGAGGAGTCGTATGGACCTCATACGCTGCCTTGATGAAGAGTCGTATGGACCTCATACGCTGTCTTGATGAGGAGTCGTATGGACCTCATACGCTACCTTGATGAGGAGTCGTATGGACCTCATACGCTGCCTTGATGAGGAGTCGTATGGACCTCATACGCTGCCTTGGCAAGGAGTCGTATGGACCTCATACGCTGCCTTGATGAGGAGTCGTATGGAGTACATATGCTGCCTTTTGGAAGCGAATGTCTTGCATACGCTGACTTGAGCGTAGCCTGACTTGAGCGTAGACTGACTTGAGTGTAACCTGACTTGAGCGTAGCCTGACTTGAGCGTAGCCTGACTTGAGCGCAGCCTGACTTGAGCGCAGTCTGACTCAGGCGTAACATGATATTTAGGCACAACTGGACCTGACCCTACTTACCCTGGATCTTCTATAGCCCTGTATATTGATATTTTATTAGATTTTTAACGTCCATTTTATGTCCTTACGCCTTTTGTCCTGAACTTGATAATCACAAATTTACTTGATATGTTTGGAATTGATAATTGAGCATGACGTGATAATAACCCGTAGTGGTGCACTCCTGACATAATAACCTGACATGACCTGATAGTGGCCCGTCGTGGCGCATTCCTAACAAGTACACTTGGCATGATAACCTGACATGATTATCTCAAATAGCTGTTACGACGGCTACCTGACATGACATGACCTGTATAATTAATCTGGACACCGTGGGCGATTGTGTTTGTATAAATAAACCAGTCCTGTCTTGCATCATGTCTAGGACAGGGACTCCTGAGTACCACGGTCAGGAGTACCTACTAAAATGGACTAAGGCTAATAACTAGATTAATACATTAGTCATGACGAGATTTTCCAGCTACAGACAATCCCGTTACCTGGACACGCCTTGGGATCTGTAGCCTACCGTCGAGTAGGGCACATTTCCAGTACACTGTCATGTGTTGCACCCTTCAAGCTACCTAAGGGTACATTCGTTTCCTGGACGATGTACCCACCTGAATTTAACTCTAATCTTTTAACCCGGGTAACCTGGATGGTCTGCAGGGCTTGTGGCTGTAGAATAATCTTACTGCATCTTGTTAGTAATTAGGCTTGTGACAACCCTAGTTAGTTAAAGTATCAAGCCGTAATTCTTGTATGGCCATAAAGTGATTGGACGGAGTCTAACCAGTCTAGTCTTGCCCTGATCCTGTTCCAGATTATTGAATGACCAGAATGCTTGTATTTATTTTACCGATAAATGGTGAGAATTCCAAGTTCTGTTCAGACGAAGGGTTACAACCCCGGTCCTTGTTTGGTTTACGGGTTGTAACCTGGTTATCTGAATAGTTCCATGGTTATCTCGTCGTATATCATCCTGGTGTATTTTCTTTATTTCCAGTTCTTACTTTATTTATATCTTGTGCTGATTGCTGGTTTTAGTTCTTAAGTGAAGCCTCCTTTGTGGCACTTGCTCTTTCTGGGGTCTGACCCAGCTGGTTTTGTGTGGCCAGATTTCGGAGCAGCTCCAGAGGATCTACCGACCTTCCAGCCAGATGGTGGCCACTAGACGGAACCCTGGCAACGAGTGGGTTATTTTTGGCTCTCCCACTCTATTGTAAAAATATTCTTTTGAGACGTTTAGCCGACGAGCACCTGTTTAGCTCGGTTGTACTTACTTACTGTTTGCCTACGGGCTGTAACATGATTAACAGATCCTAGGGTTGATCATGTATGACTAAACTCTTGCTAGTCCTGACATTTTGTAACGACTAGCTTCATGATCAACTGAATATGTAATGTTTGGGACGCCTTACTATTGTATATTTAATGATCATACATCTTGTGACTTTTACTTACTTGCTTGTGATTGAGATAATAGGCTTGTTCATGACCTTAAGAAACTGTTGGCTTGTAGATAGACCCTCATGTATCTAGACAGCCGTGGCCGTATAGCGAGATAGATTCTATTTTATATACGTAGCTGGCTATGTCTGCCCCCGCTCTCCAGTATTCTTGTTTTGGGGCGTGACATGGTTTAAGTGGTGGCCCATGCAGGTCTTGTAAATCAAGATATGTGAGGGTTTACCGAATAGATGTCTCAATCAGTATTCGTCCTTGATCTCTGCTCGTATCTTCTGAATCCCTGGATTCTTGTCCTGATCATATGCTTGTATCGTTGATCTGTCCTGGTCCTTCCTTATTGTTCCCTATGTCGTCTTCTTCAGCGGCATTGTTCGTGGTCCTACCGACCAGCAAGGCGGAGCACCTTCCGCGGACCAGCAGTAACCTGGAGATCAAGCCCAGCATTTCGAAGTAGCCTCCAGAGTCGTACCTTTTGGCAGAGAGCCACAGTCCAGCCAGTTCAACCGGTAGAACATGATGACGGCACTTTGGTAGGACTCGTCGGGACCTTGATAGCTTCCCAAGACCGGCGTGGAGATGCCTTGCACCAGGCATTGACGGATGCTTTGACCCGGGGTGGTCATCAGGGTAACAGCGCGACCAACAGCTTCAAGCGCTTGAACCCTCTATTCTTCGACGGTAGTAAAGATGCTATCGCAGCAGATGCATGGCTTCAGGACACAGAGGTTATTCTAGAAGCAGCCAGGACCCCAGAGAACGAAAAGATGGCCGTTGTGCGCCTGCAGTTGTTAGATCTTGCCCGCAGCTGGTGGACAGCGCAGGCCGTTGGATTAGCAGCACCTATTGCTTGGCAGTATTCAGAAAGAGATTCTAGACCAAGTATTTTGATGCCATGGCTCGGTATGATCTGCAGACGAGGTTTACCAATCTAAAGCAAGGAGGCAGGATGGTCGACGGATATGCGGCCGAGTTTTCCAGACTCAGTCGGTTTGCTCCCACTTTGGTGGCAACCGAGTATGATAGAGCCCAGCGGTTCTAGCAGGGACTTCACCTGGAGATCTTGTTGGCAGTTGAGCAGTTTGAGCATCAGACTTTTGATGCAGTCTTGAGAGCAGTCCGGAGGCATGAGTATACCTCCCAGAGGATTATGGATAGGGCCGGAGGTCGGAAGAGATCTCACGGCCAGATGAATCAGTCTTCAGCACCGGCCCCGACAGCCAGGGCTTTGACTATTGGAGCTCTGAGGCGAGCGGCCTCAGTAACGTCGGTTCAGCATTCAACTCCGACGTACCCTCAGCAGCAGAAGCAGAAGCAATCTTCCACAGTGGGTTGTTCTCATTGTGGAAAGCCAGGCCATGTGGTGGCAGAATATCGCAGGGCACAGGGATTATGTCTGGCTTGTGGAGCACCAGACCATAGGGTTGGATCCTGCCCGAATAGGGGTGGTTCATCATCGTCTAACCTTTATAGCTCTTCGGTGAGAGGACCAGTTCCAGTCCAGCAACAGCAGCAGTATCCATTGCCGAGGCCCTTGCCGCCTCAGACCCAAGTATTCCAGCAGTAGAACCCCCAGCAGTATGTTCAAGTCCAAGCCCAGAGTCAGAGCAGGCAGCGAGGATTTCAGCAGAGGGGACTAGCACCCCGAGGACACGGTCAGGCTATGGTGATGACCGTGGAGGAAGGATTGGCACCAGGGGAGGTAGTGGCAGGTACTATTCTCGTCAACTCCTTTCCAGCTTCAGCTTTATTTGATTCTGGTGCATCGCATTCATTTATGTCTGCACGATTCGCGACACGGGTAGGATTGGAGCCCGAGTCATTATCAGTAAGGCTTAATATACTTACTGGTAACGGACTTGTGGGAGTAGATAGAGTGTTTTCCTCGTGTCGGATCGTAGTTAGCGGTAGAGAATTCCCCGCTAGATTGATAGAGTTCCCGATGGCCGATTATGATATGGTACTAGGGATGGATTGGTTGAGAAACCAGTATGCTAGGATAGACTGCCACATTGGCAAGGTTGTTTTTAGCATTCCAGGCGAGCCGGAGTTTTCTTTCTCCCGAGGCGAAGTTGAGTCATCGCCTCCAGTATTGCGGATGGCAGTAGTAGCAGTTCAGTTGCCCAGGATAGTCGAGGAGTTTCCAGATATTTTTTCAGAAGAACTTCCAGGTATGCCTCCAAAGCGGGAGATCGAGTTCACTATAGACTTAATTCCCGGGACAGCCCCAGTGTCAGAGAGAGTCTACAGGATGGCGCCGTCAGAGTTGGAGATATTGTACAAGATGATTGAAGAACTCAGAACCAAGGGATTCATTCATGCTAGTGGATCGCCTTGGGGAGCCCCGATGCTTCTTGTGAAAAAGAAGGATGGTACGTCCAGGTTATGTGTTGATTATCGTACCTTGAACTCAGTGACAATCAAGAACAGATACCCTCTTCCGAGGATAGATGACTTGTTTGATCAACTCAAGGGGGCTTCAGTATTCTCGAAGATTGATTTGCGCTCAGGTTATCATCAGATCAGAGTCAGAGAGCAGGACATCCCGAAGATAGCTTTTAGATCGAGATATGGGTATTGGGAATTCTTTGTTATGCCTTTTGGAGCAACCAATGCGCCGGCAGTATTCATGGACCTCATGAATCGCATCTTCATGCCTTACTTGGATCAGTTTGTGATTGTGTTCTTGGATGACATTCTGGTCTACAGCAAGAGTGAGGCGGAGCATGAGCAGCATCTCCGTATAGTTCTTCAGATCCTCAGAGAGCACCAGTTATATGCCAAGTTTAGTAAATGCGAGTTCTGGCTCGATCGCATTTCATACTTGGGTCATATCATCACTCGAGGAAGAGTAGAAGTGGATCTCCAGAAGATTATGGCTATTGAGTCATGGCCAGTGCCCAGCACAGTTGCAGAGGTTCATAGTTTTCTTGGATTGGCCGGCTACTACCGACGGTTTGTTTCGGATTTTGTTCGAATTTCAGCGCCATTGACGCAGTTGACCCGCAAGGATACGCAGTTTGCTTGGACAGCGGAGTGTCAGAGTTCTTTTGAGCAGTTGAAGCGAGGCCTGATAACAGCTCCTATTCTCACGCTTCCAGATGGAACCGGAGGATTCTCAGTGTACTGTGATGCTTCAAGCAGAGGTTTAGGGTGTGTTCTGATGCAGCATGGGAAGGTAATAGCTTATGCGTTACGACAACTTCGTGATCATGAGAGGAATTACCCAACCCATGACTTGGAGCTGGCAGCAGTGGTGTTTGCACTTAAGTTGTGGAGGCACTACTTGTATGGAGACAGGGTAGAGATTTTCACCGACCACAAGAGCCTGAAGTATGTTTTCACCCAGAAGGATCTTAATATGCGTCAGAGGAGGTGGCTGGAGCTTCTTGTGGATTATGATGTTAACCTGCAGTATCATCCTGGGAAGGCCAATGTTGTTGCGGATGCATTGAGCAGGAGAGCGGGAGTTTATTTTCTAACAGCGCAACCAGAGCTGTTAGCAGATCTTCAAAAGATGGGTATTAAAGTTGTTCTCCCTTCCAGTGTGGCCTTGATGGCCAGTATGCAAGTTCAGTCCACTATAGTCGAGAGGATCCGGATGGCGCAGTCGGCAGATTCCAAGCTTCAGCGACTCAGGGCAGAGTGTGAGGCAGGACGAAGACCAGAGTTATGCATTCATGAGGATGGTACACTTCGACATGGTAAGCGTCTTTGTGTACCCAGCGGAGATATCCGGCAGGAGATCATGTCAGAAGCGCACAGTTCGCAGTATTCCATCCATCCCGACAGTACGAAAATGTACCGTGATATCCGGCAGCATTTCTGGTGGAATGGCATGAAGCGGGAGATAGCTCGGTTTGTCTCTCGGTGTTTGGTTTGCCAACAAGTTAAAATCGAACATCAGAGACCGGCTGGACTTCTTCAGCCCTTACCGATTTCAGAATGGAAGTGGGAGCATGTGACCATAGATTTTGTGACTGGACTACCTAGATCCCCAGCTGGTAGAGATGCTATCTGGGTTATAGTTGACAGGCTCACGAAAGTGGCTCACTTTCTTCCATTCAGAGTTGGTCAGTCGACGGCTCAGTTAGCAGAGATGTACCTCAGGCAGATTGTCAGATTGCACGGTGTGCCAGTCAGTATCACCTCGGACCGAGATTCAAGATTTACGTCGCACTTTTGGCATAGCTTACAAGAGAGTTTGGGAACTCATCTCCAGTTCAGTTCAGCATATCACCCGCAGACAGATGGCCAGTCGGAGCGCACGATCCAGACTCTTGAAGACATGTAGCAGTCTTGCACACTTGACTTCGGTAGTTCATGGGAAGATCACTTGCACTTGGTGGAATTCTCGTACAACAACAGTTTCCAGGCCAGTATCCAGATGGCACTGTTCGAGGCACTGTATGGTAGGAAGTGCAGATCCCCGCTAGCCTGGGATGATGTTGGAGAGAGACAGATGCTCGGTCCAGAAATGATTGCCCAAACAGTTGAAGTGGTCAGGCGAGTCAGAGATCATCTTCGAGCTGCCCAAGATCGCCAGCGCCATTGGGCCGATTCTCATCGGCGCCCTCTCAAGTTTTCGGTCGGCGATCATGTATTCCTGAGGATTTCGTCTAACCGTGGCGTCATTCGTTTCGGCGTACGGGGCAAGCTTAGTCCTAGGTATATAGGACCGTTTGACATTCTGGAGCGAGTAGGAGATGTATCCTATCGTCTCGCTCTTCCACCGTCGCTAAGCGAGGTGCATGACGTGTTCCATGTATCCCAATTACGACATTATTCCGGACCCGAGCCACATCCTGGATCATTCAGAATTGGTTGTTGGTACCAACCTTTCGTATGAGGAGAGACCCGTGTCTATATTGGACCAGAGAGAGAAGATCCTCAAGAACAAGACTATCAAGTTAGTCCGAGTTGCTTGGGATCATCACTCTTTGGGGGAGTCAATGTGGGAGCATGAGGATGATATCTGATCGCGATATCCCATCTTGTTTGACTCGTGAGGTATAATATCTTTCTTATGCCTCATGCCTTCGATTCTTTGCTTGAATGAGTGATTGTCTGCCTAGTTATAGCTTGCATGTAATTAATGTAGCTTGTCATTGCTCCTCTAGCCTCTTGATTAAATTCCGAGGACGGAATTCTTTTAAGGTGGGTAGAGTTGTAATGCCTGTGGTTCGTATTACGTATTTTTGGAATACGTGTACGTATTTATTCTTGTATTGCATAATTTTCTTGCTTAATTTCCTCCCTGGGCTTGGTTTATTCTTGGTTTGGGTTGGCTTGGTTCGGTTTGGGATTTCTCTTGGTTCATCATGAACCAAGGGATGAACCCCCTACCTACCACCATCACTCATATTTATTACCTATTCTTCTTCTCTCTCTTCATTAATCTCTTCTTCTTCTTCCATTACTTCCTTACCTACCAGATAGAGGGAGAGAGAGGTCTAGGCAAGTGCAACTTGCTTCCACAAGAGAACCCATTTTTATTGTTCTATTGGCTTCTCCTCATGTTTCTAAGACACATTAGAACTTGTCATTTTCCATTTTGAGGCTTTAATTTTTGTAGATCTAGAAATTAGTTATTTTTAGATTTTGGTGGTTTTGATCTATCAAACTTCTTTGTTTTTAAGTTTTGATGATTCCATGTTGTAGCGAATTTTATTCTACCCAATTTTGACCTTTGAAAAGTTGGATTTGGACTTATTTTGACCAAGTTATGGACTTTTGAAGCTTTGGGTTCAAACCATGGAGTTCCTGCTGATTTGGAGAAGATAGTGAGCAGTGTGCGCGAGCTTTTTAGCTTGCGCCACTGAGCTGCGTGCGCTCTTTAGCGCAGCGCAGTCTGACTCATACGCTGCCTTTTGGAGGCGTATGTCTTGCATACGCTGCCTTGATGAGGAGTTGTATGGACCTCATACGTTGCCTTGATGAGGAGTCGTATGGACCTCATACGCTGCCTTGGCAAGGAGTCGTATGGACCTCATACGCTGCCTTGATGAGGAGTCGTATGGAGTACATACGCTGCCTTTTGGAAGCGTATGTCTTGCATACGCTGACTTGAGCGTAGCCTGACTTGAGCGTAGCCTGACTTGAGCGCAGCCTGACTTGAGCGTAGCCTGACTTGAGCGTAGCCTGACTTGAGCACAGCCTGACTTGAGCGCAGTCTGACTCAGGCGCAACCTGATGTTTAGGCGCAACTGGACCTGACCCTACTTATCCTGGATCTTCTATAGCCCTGTATATTGATATTTTATTAGATATTTAACGTCCATTTTATATCCTTACGTCTTTTGTCCTGAACTTGATAATCACAAATTTACTTGATATGTTTGGAATTGATAATTGAGCATGACGTGATAGTGACCCGTAGTGGTGCACTCCTGACATGACCTGATAGTGGCCCGTCGTGGCGCATTCCTGACAAGTACACTTGGCATGATAACCTGACATGATTATCTCGAATAGCTGTTGCGACGGCTACCTGACATGACATGACCTGTATAATTAAACTGGACACCGTGGGCGATTGTGTTTGTATAAATAAACCAGTCCTGTCTTGCATCATGTCTAGGGCAGGGACTCCTGAGTACCATGGTCAGGAGTACCTACAAAAATGGACTAAGGCTAATAACTAGATTAATACATTAGTCATGACGAGATTTCCCAGCTACAGGCAATCCCGTTACCTGGGCACGCCTTAGGATCTGTAGCCTGCCGTCGAGTAGGGCACATTTCCAGCACACTGTCATGTGTTGCACCCTTCAAGCTACCTAAGGGTTACAACCCCGGTTATCTCGTCGTTTGGTTTACGGGTTGTAACCTGGTTATCTGAATAGTTCTATAGTTATCTCGTCGTATATCATCCTGGTGTATTTTCTTTATTTCCAGTTCTTACTTTATTTATATCTTGTGCTGATTGCTGTTTTTAGTTCTTAAGTGAAGCCTCCTTTGTGGCACTTGCTCTTTCTGGGGTCTGACTCAGCTGGTTTTGTGTGGCCAGATTTCGGAGCAGCTCCAGAGGATCTACCGACCTTCCAGCCAGATGGTGGCCACTAGACGGAACCCTGGCAACGAGTGGGTTATTTTTGGCTCTCCCACTCTATTGTAAAAATATTCTTTTGAGGCGTTTAGCCGACGAGCACCTGTTTAGCTCGGTTGCACTTACTTACTGTCTGCCTACGGGCTGTAACATGATTAACAGATCCTAGGGTTGATCATGTATGACTAAACTCTTGCTAGTCCTGACATTTTGTAACGACTAGCTTCATGATCAACTGAATATGTAATGTTTGGGACGCCTTACTATTGTATATTTAATGATCATACATCTTGTGACTTTTACTTACTTGCTTGTGATTGAGACACTAGGCTTGTTCATGACCTTAAGAAACTGTTGGCTTGTAGATAGACCCTCATGTATCTAGACAGCCGTGACCGTATAGCGAGATGGATTCCATTTCATATACGTAGCTGGCTATGTCTGCCCCCGCTCTCCAGTATTCTGGTTTTGGGGCGTGACAGTTTAATTAGAAAGGGTTTCATCAACTAAAGAAGGGGATCATTCCTCTCTAATTAAATGGGTATAAGATGACCAACTAATGGGTTCACTAATGATGTCATGATAAGTCTAGTTGGGTCCATTTAGGTTCACTAACAACTAGTCTAACTACAACTAACAACTACAACTTATATTATATGAAACAATACCTATCATGGAAAAATAAAAATAATTACTAGCATTACAATTAATATAAAATATAATTTTTTAAATGGGTACAAAATTGGGAAAAGACATAAATACCCCTATTCTGGAAAAGTGGTAGTTACAATTCTCCTGGTAGAAAGCATTCAAGAATGCCACTTCTCATCATTGCTCGAAGGAAAAGTACAACACCATGGATTTAAGAGATCAGATTGAAATAAGAGAGCAACAAACAGATCAAGAGAAAGAAGAATTCACCACTCTTTATCGTCTTTACTACTACATCGTCGTCGAAGTGAAAGAGTTTCGTCGCTGCAACTTTGCCATGGCCGCGACTGGAATTCGATCGATGAAGGAGGAAGAGGAAAAGGGGGAAGAAAGGAGGGTCGATGGTGAATCGAATAGTGCTTCGTCGTGGTGGAGAATGGTAAAGGAAGAGGTGGCGTCGGGTCTACTTATAGGCCGACGACGACCGTTAGGCGGTTAGAAATGGACGACGGAGGTCGACTGGGCTAAGTCAGTGGGTAGTGGATGGGTGAGATGCGTTGGCTAGGTCGGTGGATTCGCATCTTCGGGAAGGCTCTGAAATCTCGAGGAACTTGTGCCACCGCCTCGTCGCCAAGAATGGTTGAGAGCTTTGTGCTCATCCTTTAAGAAGAAGAAACTTAATTCCGTTTGGGAAAAATGATTTATGGAGAAGGGTTAACGGTTTTGAGGGAGGAGGGTTAACGGGTTTGTTAACCCGACCCTTTAACTCAGGCTGTAGGCTTTAAGGTTTTTAAAAGAGAATAGTAGCTTGGTTTGAATGGTTTTGGCTTTGGCCCAAAAAGGAGTTTGCTAAAGCTACAGTTAACCAAATGGATCTCGTCCAATAACAATTGGCCTATTCATGACTAATTGGGTCTAGAAAGAGTTGTGATTCAAAATATATGGCTTTGGTTAGATAAAAACTCTATATATAGGCTAGCAAGGCACGAATTCTATAATAGCTAGATATAATAAGTAACATAATAGATAAATATAATTAACAGAAATAATAGTTAAAATATGAGATAAATATGGAAAATGAGTAAATCTTTTATTTTAGGAAATGTGAGGTTACAAATTTACCCTCCTTGAAAAATTTCATCCTCGAAATTTCAGGAGAGTACTGAGTTCATCACATCTCAAAAATATAGGAGTATTTCTCCCTTATCTCATCCTCTCTCTCCCAGATAGACTCTCCAGGAGAGTGATACATCCAAGCAACTCAAACCATTAGAATCGTCTGATGGCGCAGCTTCTTCACCATGTGGTCAAGTATCTCTGCCGGCTGCTTTGAGTAAGTGAGGCTGGGGCCTACCTTAAGCTTTGATTGATCTACCACATGGATGGGATCAGCTATGTACCCCCGAAGCTGGGAAACATGGAATACACTGTGTAATCCCTCTAGTTTAGGCGGCAAAGCAAATCTATAAGCGATTGCCATTGCCCTGCTCAATATCTCAAAGGTTCCAATAAAACTTGAACTCAACTTTCCACCTCTGCTAAATCTGATAACTCCCCGAGTCGGTGAAATCCGTAGAAATATAAGATCTCCAGCTGCAAACTCTAGGGGTCTTCTATTGCTGTCTGCCCAGTGCTTTTGCCTGTCTTGGGCTATCTTTATATAATCTCGAATATGTCTGACCTTGTTTGCAGCCTCCATTACGATCTCAAGTCCAACTAGTGGTCTCTCTCCTATATTATCCCAGGATAATAGTGTGCGACATCGACGACCATATAATGCCTCGAAAGGAGTCATGCCAATGCTAGCCTAGTAGCTGTTGTTGTAGGCAAACTCCACTTAGTGCAGATGATCCTCCCAAGATCCTCCAAAGTCCTGAGCACAAGTCCTCAACATATCCTCCAGTGTCTAGATGGTCCTCTCTGATTGTTCGTCAGTCTGGGGATGATAACGCTACAAGAAAAGAGCCCTTTTACAATATTGCAAAATAGTTATAAAATATCTTTTACAATGTTTAATAAAAGGTTGTTATATCCAAGGTTGTAAAAGGGGGATTATCTTTTACAATGTTTGTTTGAACATTGTAAAAATGTTGTAGAAGTTCTCCCCACAACAATTTATAAACATTATTGAAATATATAAAATATGACAAAAAAATTTCTACGACATTTGGCAAGTATTGTAAACATACTTTTTAAAACATATTACAAGTATTGTAAATATAATTTCAACAATGTTCTGCAACTATGGTACAAAAAATATCCACCACATTCAGTAAACATTGTACGTAAATTTTCTACAACAGTATACAAACATTGTAAAAATAGTTTATACAACTTTTAACAAATATTATATATTTTATTCAATCATGTTTGTCAAACGTTGTAATGTATATCTGTATGTCGTAATTATAACATCAACGATGATTTAAAAGTATTGTTAACAAAGTTCACAATGTTTAAAAACATTGTTAAAATATTATGTGACAACAGTTTTGAATCGTTGTTGATAAAAAGAGTTTATACAACTTTACAAAATATTGTATATTTTATTCAATCATGTTTGCCAAACATTGTAATAAATATTTTTATGTTGTAATTATAATATCAACAATAATTTAAAAGTATTGTCAATAAATTTTACAATATTTAGAAATGTTGTTAAAACGTTATCTTACAACAGTTTTAAAACGTTGTCGATTATGCTTCCATTTGTAAAAAAATACAATTTATAAATAAAAATATATTGAATCCAATTATAATACTAATACAAATACACAAATAGAAATACAAATACATTTTCGAATGTTCGCTCATGTTGTCGTTGTTGCTGCTACCGCTACTGCTATTGCTACCGATGTTGTAGCTATCGCTGCTGTTTTTGTTATCACATTCTCAGCAACTCCACCACCAAGTCTATCAAAATGAATATACTAGACTAGAGGCACGATGTGACAATGTATAGTTGATATCACATATTTTACCAAGGAATGAGAAAAAGTACATAAATTTGAATGTCATCTATGATGTCTTAGTTGTCAACTAAGACAACAAGCTATCATCATTCAACATAAGAAAATACCAAGACTTGATTTATTTCTTACCAGGAAAAGATACACATGGTGGAAATAGAAGAGTAGAACAAGTCTACATGTGCCAGTAACAATCTTGTATAACACTACATTCAATATCAGAAAAACTATGTTCATGTAGGAGTCCTTTATATTCTACATGATAAACTTGTTCAGACTATAAATTAAATCAATCATTCTTCTCCCAAGATTTCTTAATCACTGGACATACTTTTATGTGAGGTACAAAGATACAATGAAGAGAAAGCTTTACTTGAAACAATTAAAAAAATTAGCAACTTTCAGCGCATTTAATGATGTTACTGAGTTTGCAAAGACATAAGTGAGACTCCCACCGATAATTTTCTCGATATCCCCGGCAGTATAAGGTTGCTCATTTAAAAATTCCTGCATCATGAAATAAAATTTTAGCATAATTTTAGCATAAAAGATATAAAAGCATACTGCATATACTTGCAAGATACAAAGCATAGGATTTTCGATAACTAGGAAGATGAATTATTGTCAAGAGCAAATTTCTACAGTGATATAGAGGACAATTAAGAGAGATTGCACATTCTTAAGATTTATCAGAGGTCCTCTATATTTCTCACCTTGAAAATTTATTCATAATTCCTTCCAATAATGTGCTTTTTTGGTCCTTTATTTGATACATGTGAGATCTCTACAACCTATGTGCTCCACTTTGCATAAAATATAAAACATCATAGAAATAACTAGTTGTTACAGGCTAAACATTCTCCCTTCAAAAGTCCACATATAATGGTATCTTAGACCAATGGTTCTATCCACTGAATTTGATGTATATAGAGAAACTTTCAAAATCAATGAGAATAAAATAGATATTTCTGTTAAGGTCTTAAAACCTTAAAAATGATGGAGCTTCCATCAGTTTCACAGCCAAGTGTGATGGCCAAATGAATCTACTCAAAGCAATCAAATTTTATAAAATGAAGAACATACACATCAAGCAAATTCACAGTAGACCTAAAAGGATGGTTCACAAGATGCCATGCCGTATTAAGCTATTGTTGGCTCTATATTTCTCCGTTTGCTCACCTAGAATATAATAATTTGAAAGAACTATTTACAAATCAGATTTAAGCATCCACCAAATACAAAGAAACTGAATCACCTGTATCCAATATATAGAAATGAAAAATAGAGAAATATGGACCATTTCTCTGAACGTAGCACCCTCCCTGATCCCTAATTGAAATAAATTGAGGAGTTCAGACCTTAACAAATTGCAATATGGCACACTTCTTGAAGAAGAAAAAACAAATTGAAACTTTGGAGTTTAGATCTTAAGTAGCACCCCTCCCTGATCCCTAATTTCCCTAAATTACCTTATCTAAGTCCCAATAAAGCTGGCAGTTGAATCTAGCAGCAAACTAGTAACACAATAGTGAGTCAAAAAAATCAGTGTATACTATGGTATAGTTTTTGAGGGCCTATGTTGTGTCGGACATAATGCAACACTGATATGGAACCATTTCTCGGAACGTTCTTCCTATCTTAGCATGAATATTGGAATGTTGTCGCTTAGATTCCTACTTCTCAAAACTTACTTTAACAAAATTGGAGAGTTGTTCTTGTTTACATTGTTCGCATCCTATTAAGAATATCGAACCGTGGTGCGAATCCTGCAGCTACTCCCCCTTCATCTGATGAAGAAACCTTGGTTCGCATCAAGTAACCACATTCTTCATTCATGGTAACTGTATCTTTGTTTCTGTAAGTTTTATGTAAAAGTTGCATAAACTTTATGCTCTTCACTATTGAATGAAAAACTAACATGAAATTTTTTTTGGGAGAGAAACAACTACCACCTCCAGATGAAAAATTACTAAATACTTTTTTAGTTTGAAATATTGACACCCATCACAAGGTGATCTCCGATGTTTCGAGCTTGCATTCCATTCCCAAAGGACTCTAAACCAACCCAATATATGGCCCCTTTAGTATGTAATAATACTTGTACTCATGCATGAGTAGAGGTATGACTTAAGAAAATATTTGGCACTATAAATAGAGTGAAATAATACTTGTACTCGTGCACGAGTAGAGGCATGACTTAAGAAAATATTTGGCACTATAAATAAAGAGCTTAATTTTGCCAAGGGTTTGAAAGTGTCATAGCCATTTCGATAATCCATGATAATGGCCTAAAGTATGCAGGAGTGGAGTTCATAGAGACGATACTTTTGCAACTTAAACTCTCTTAAAAGATAATCACACGACACCCACCATTATCTATAACTGGCAATAGGAATTTCAGTAACCAATAAAGAGTTATACCATGTTAATGTTTATGCATCTCCTTTGAGGATTAAGAAATTTTGGTTTAGTATCTATGATGTTACATGATATAATATTTAATTGTTTCATATTTAGGAAAGACGAATCAATAAATCTATTGACTAAAAGGTTGTTTTAGTATCATATCATGTAACCGTTGACGAGTCGACGAGTACGATGGATAACGTAAGAGTGGAGTGCACCTGGGCCTGACCGAGATTTGAGGGTTAACACATTTCTTCTTGACAAAGATAGCATGAGTTTGGCCCCTTGAGAATTGTTCTATCAATATTGCACTACATATCTAACAATCAGTAAGTTAAGGAACCCTTTACCATAAGTAGGGGAAGTAGCTACTGCATCCAATCATTTCGTCGGCTAATCTTCTCACCCTGCAAAAAATATGTATTGACAACAGTTAATTAGGAAACATTTATAAATTCACAAGGGAAAATATTTATATTACTGTCATCGAACTAGCTAGCATACCACCTCCTAACACATCTCTACCTTCCAATATCTTAGATGTATCAATGGTTATTGGTGATGGCATTCTAACCCGGATAATCCAAAGAGCACTAGGGGACACAAAAATAACCATCGAATGCTTAACAAGGTTAATCATAACTCAAGCACAAGAAAATACTGACCATAATTTAGATTTTTTTACATTCAATCTTTTAGAGTTGCAAGTGTAATAAAAGGGTAAGTTAATGAAGGTTTAGGAATCTGGATTCATGTTACACAGGACACTAAATAATGATTTTTGTATTATGTCTATAACCTTGTACATTAGTTTATTGTTCAATAAAGTACTGCCCTTTAATTTGATTGCTCTGTCCCTCAATATATATACTCCTGACTTGAACCCATATTCACTGAGATAATGAATACATAAAAAAAATTCCATGAGCCTTCTTTCCAACTCCTTGACATCAATACATTAAATTTTTCCATGAAATCATGAATACATAAAAAAAATCAATGAAAATACAAGAGAAATCATTTTTCAGTGAGAACCAGTGATAAGATTCTGTTGACAAGTTGTCTTGTCGGGCAAGAGCCTCATCTTCCTCCCGCAATTGTTATTTTTATGTTCAATTTTTTCCATGAGCCTTCTTTCCAGCTCCTTGACATCAATGTTAATTTATATTCCTTCAAGTAGCTAACATTTGAATTAGGCTCATGCTTGGAAAGACTAGCTCAGCTATAGAAGATTTTCCCTTCAGCACGATATATATAATAATGACTCCAACAACAACATTCAGTTATGAATAGGACAAAGGGACATGAAGTCACTTTTAGTAACTAGAGATCGATCCAGATTAGTTCTGTACATTATTATCTAAGAATACAAGATGAACAGCTTAAAGCAATAGGTACAATTTTTTTTTACTAATCTTCCTACTGCTGCATGTAGATCTTGCTACTGATACCATAAAGAGTATCACATCCTCCAAATGTGAATATCGAAATATATTATAGTTCAAAAGTTGCTTTTAAAATGTGCTTCCTAGTACATGAAAAAGTACATATCTTCATAATATTATGGGTTTGGCTGCCAAATCATGGATGAAATGTAGAGAATAAACATATACCTTGCAACTATAGTCATCGAAATTTGGCTCCATATACAATGGGACTCCCAAGCAATCTTCCAAATATCTACAATGGAACATAAAAAAGATAATAACAAAACATATTTCACAACCAAAGGTTCTTTAACATCCTTCATATAGTACTAGAAGATATAGAAAGCTTCACTTCTCAAAAATCTTGTTCTTCACATCATCTATGAACCCAATAAAAATACTGGTAGCAAACAGGCTATGCATAAAACTAAAAATTATCTAGTGAAGCTACCCTAACATGTTAATGTAAGCCTTTTTTTACCTTCTGTTTATCTAGATGATACTAATAGGTGCAAAACTGGAGACATGGAAAATTTTCTGCAGTGACATCCATCCAGAATAGAACATAGACATTGTACAGTGGATACAAAAGCATAATACTGGACTAATTGTCCAGGAGGAAGTGAACGGATCACCCTATTTGTGGTTGGAAATATAGCTATAGTATATACAGGTGGGACACTAACTTTGTTCCTTTTGTTGTTGATATGCTCTGGTTGTTGGAAACTGCTTACACTACATACTGGCATCAAAAAATTATGTTTAGTTTTATGTGAAATTTTTTTGATAGTAAGGTGCATCTAAAATTTGTAGATATAAGAGTATTTGAGTGAGGCAAAACTTAACAACCTTCAGCAGCAATAGAACAAGCACTTTCCAAGCAAATAACATAAAGATCACTATCATCAGAAGAGGCAATCAGGGATCTCAACCCACATTCCCTGCAAAGAGATTTCCTGAGATATATAGTTATCCTAAAATATAGCGTATTAAGTTATTAATATGGAAGTGTAACCTCCCGACACCGAGGCTCAATCCGAGAACCTCCATTATCAGAAATGACAAATTGCTCATAGCTTCGCAGTAGTCCTGATAAACCCTCATGTATTATTCGTATCTATGGATGATCACTCGTATATTACATTTTTTGACATATGAATATAAAATAATTAGCTCTCTACCGGAGTACAAGATTATGTTAAGATAGTATGACAAGAGACTTTTGACATGGTATACAAAGTTAAAGGTAGTGTTTAGTGCAAATTACTTCTTCTCATTGTGTATTGATTCAAATGCTTCTACATCATCAATTTTTTGCTCGATACTATTTGTAAAAAACAAAAGTTTGATTTAAAATCTAAGGAAAAAAAAAGTACAATTAGTACAATTTGATTTTTAGGGAAGTACAACTGTAGGAATCTGATCATAAGACGATCACTTTATCCCTTTGACGATGTGATATCGAAGACACAACCCTCTGAAGAATGCATCAGCACTTTAGCAGGAGATTGTGATCATTAGTGATGCTTTGCAAGTGATTTGAAACTCTATTAATAGAGTTCTAGAGATAACTATTAAGTAGTCAACCTGATTGGCGCATGTTGTAAGTGGCGCACCATTCATCCCTTGGCACGAATGGTTAGTTTAACTGCTTGGACACGTGGCATGTTGTGATTGATATGCGCTTGGTCATGGACAGTGTCACAGATACGTTCTTCGAGATAAGTGGCATGTGTGCCACATAATCTAACTAGTTCAAGGTGATTTGATAAAATAGCGTCCACTGCTGGGTGGCACAAGGTGCTACTTGCTGAGAGGCGCCACTGACTGATATGATACTAATGATTATCTCGTGCCAATTGCAGATGGCGGGAGACAACTGTTGGTTATTAATGGCGGATCTGATATGTCTGACCAAATCTATTCGATCGTCACACGTTCGAGATTCGAACAGATTTTTTTCGACTGTCGTGCTGTCAGTCATGATGATAATTGTTTCGCTTCTCCAAGAAGATGGCCACGTGGCGGATAGTGCCACTTGATGTATGGCGCCATCTGATGTCTAGCGCCATCTGATGGCTGGCACCACTTGATGATTTAAAAGCTGGCACTTCTTATGAGTAGCACATGGTGCTGATTGTATTTTTTTGGGTTCTACAAGACCTCCTTCAAATTTTTCAAATTTGAAAAGCTTCAAAATTTAAAATACTTTGAATAAGAAGTAATTGGCGCATGGTAGTATCATAACAAGAGTCTCAGAAGAGGTGATCTCCCTTTGTTCCCTCTTTTCAGCAAAAAGTGGCATAAATGAGAGGAGAGATGGATGGTTAGCGTCTGAGAAGACGAAGGATGAGAAGTGCATCCTTTAACTGGAATCACAAGAACATCATCTGGGGTGTCCCTCTGATCTTCCCCGCTATCCATGGCCAGTACAACTTTCATGAATTCTTCTTTGTAAATCCTAGAGTAAGTGAAATATGTTTCAACTAGGCCTGTCAATGGTAGCTTATTGGTCGGATATTGGCATTACCATATCCGAACCATTAACTATCGGATATATCCGATAACTATCCGATATCCGATTGGATATAATTTTTGGCTACCATATTCATACCAATAATTTTAACGGATATCGGATAATATCCGAACCAATAAGATTACTAAAAAAATATTAAAAAAAGGGAAAAAAAAAAGAGTTAAAACGTTTTGGTTGTCATCTTGCTGGTTTAGATCGGGTAGATACTTCAAACTATATTTTTCAGCCACTTGCAAGGTGACAACCAAAACGTTTTAACTCTTTAGATATGATATGACAAATATATTCTAGTATATATGTTGCTGGAAATTTAAGTTCAACCCTATGGTACCGATTTAAACCACTTAAAGTGGCTGAAAAACATAGTTTGAACTTTGAAGTATCTACACTTTCCAATAAATTTTGGCTGAAAAACATAATTTGTAGTAAATATCATTTTAAATTTATTAAATAATTTAAATATTATTGGTTCGGATATTATTGGTTCGGATATGACACTTACCGTATCCGCATCCGATATCCGATAAATATCCGATATGATATCCGAATCCGTATCCGTATCCGAAATTTCGGATATTTTCGGTTCGAATACGGATCGGATACGGATTTTCGGTCTACCATTGACAGGCCTAGTTTCAACACCTCGAAAGGGGTTAAGATCAGCCACTTCCTTTTGGACTTCTCTATTGGCATCCACATACTTAAAACATTGATGAAGAGTTGATGGGACAATGTTATGTTCATGCAGCCACGGTGTCACGACCCGCACCCTAGAGTAAGGACACGAGACGTGGGTACGTCCAGCCTACGCCGCAGTGTCGGCGGTAGAACGCTGTCCTATGTCAACATACATCTAGCAATATAATACTAAGCAGTTTATACTCCCCGAATGGGGGTGACATAGCAGTAAATGAACTCAATCACAACTAAGGAAGGAGAAAGCACGATATGATATAGAACTCAAGAAAATACAGAAGATAAAATAGTCTAAGATAATATCCCAGCAAATATCCAGAGTACAAAACTCAGCTACTGAATATGAAAGAATATATACAACTCAAAATCTCTGAACAGAAGTAAAGTCTAGCTAAACAGTCTCAAGACAACATAAAATAAGATAAGGCCTAACTAAGCTAGTCTAGACAATGGGGGTAATGTCCTCAGCTATAGCTGGGTCCTCCTGAGAATCCAGCTCACAAGCGTCGTCTAGGGCTGCCCCGTAGAAGGTATCCACACAGGCCCCCTCCTCGTCCTCTGTAATATTTTCAACAGGTCCAGTCAGGACATGAGCGAGCACAGTACATCTCAACAGTTCATAGCAGGTTATAAAATATAATCATGCAGTAAAGTAAGATACATGTACTGAAGGAAACGCAGTATGTAAACAGAGAGAGAGAGAGCTGTAATAGAAATATCTACTATAAATAGAGACTAACAGTGGCCAGTGAGTCAGAGTACAATATAGACATGTAAATGGCATAGGAGATTCTGATGAGACACTATGGAAAGATTCTGATGAGATACTATTTGGGTATTATTCACATGTCTACTTCTACTCCCCCGTACCCCCAATCAATACACAAGGATCCAACCAGGTTATGTTATGATTCCATACAAAGGCCCCCGATTGGTGATACATGGATGTCCTATAAATGGGGATTCTAGGAGATTCTAGGATACCTAGTAAATGAGATAAGGATTCAAGGAGACTCTGTGATCATAAGATTATATGTCACAAGTGATCAATGAACCAATGAAGCATAGTGATACGCCATGTAAGTGAAACGCATAGAACATGTAGTACCCGATGCTCCCTAAGATAACATCTCAAGAAGGGATCCATATAGTACCAATCCGTGTGACCAACGTGACAGTAACAAGTAAAGTAATTTAATGCAGGAAATAATTCTAAGCAGGATATAAAATGATCAGAGAATGTACTTGCCTGGTATCTGAGTGTCCGAATAAAATGTACTGTCCGAGGAGAGGTGTCTGGCTCCTAATCAGAACGGCACAAGTCACAACAAGTCCAAAATGATATAATGAAGTCCTACTATGCATTCTACATGATTCTAGGTCAATCTAGGCCAAAGTCAACTCTTGGTCAACCTTGGTCAACCAAGAAGTCAAACCTAGGTTAACTATGGTCAAACTAGGTCAAACAAGTCTAACTTAGGTCAAACTAGTCTATACTAGTCTACATTAGTCTATACTAGGTCACTCAACCTACACTAGCTAGTATACAACACTATAAAGCTATTCAAGCCAACTTCACATGTTAGTTGGCATTCAAACATACCCTTAGGCAATGAGCCATAGCTATAGGCTATAGGCTACCTAATATATGCATCACAAGGATGTATATATACATACATATTTATATTGCATTCCTATACATTACCTATATATGTACATTACATAGGTTATAGTACAATTTATTAGGAAACATCACATAAATATATGCATATATGTATATAGGTTCAAATACTCTATATATACATTACTATATATAGCTACACTACTTAAATTGATATATACTCATAATCATACATTTGCATATAGAGAGGGTAGGAAAGCATGAGTGTGTGTGTAAATGAGAGGAACCGTGTGGGTGTGAGAGAGAGTGCTTGTGTGTGTGTGTGTAAACTGTGAAAACAGTGAGGGTGAGTGAGGAATGTGTGTGTGTGTGTGTGGAGAGTGAGTGATGTGTATGTAAACTGAAAATATAACAGGAAAGAGAGAAGGGAAGGAACCCATTGCATATTATCAATTCAGTGTATTGACAGTTCAGTCATTAGACTGAAATAGGAAGGAAATCAATAGGCTAAACAATCTCAGTTTAGTAAAAACTGAACCAATTCAGTCCCCCCCTCCACATCATCAACCCATTTTGAAATCAGTTTTTAACCAAAATACACCAAAATCGAACCAATGATAGATTACAAGTAGGAGGTCCATATCTGGGACTAAAATCAATCTGTTAACAACATTGAATAGGTTTAATAGATTGCCCAAGTTCATATTTCAAAAACTGGAAATAACATAATATCATTCATATTTTCAGAAATTTGGTAAATGATAAATACCTATTGAAAACACACAAAACTACAATTTAAAAGGTTGGTAATTAAAACATAGGGTGTATATGTGTGATACAAAGTGTTTGTGTCCAAACAAGAGGACACAAACGTGTCCAAACGATTCCAGACACAAAACAGTGCACACATGCACTGTTCAGTACACTGCATCGTGCACGTGTGCACGCGTGTCGTGCATACAACACAGGACACAACGTGTCTCGAGGTCACTAACCTAGGTTCGCCTAGGGTAGGTCCTCGTGTCTAGGTGTCTGAACTGAGTCCAAGTGTCCACGTGTCTGACTTACAATCGCGTATCAGTGACACTAAAAACCGACTGAACCTGTCAGTCCCGACCAGTGCAGAGCCTCGTGCTCACTCGACACGACACGGGGACATGTGAGACTTGACACACGTGGTGTCAGTCATTGCCCCCTAGTGTGTGTCGAGTTTCGCGTGTCCTAGTACCGTGTCCGAAGAGCAAAAGCCCCCGAGTGGCAGGACACGCGCACTGCCTCGTGCGCGCGCGCGCACCCGCGTGTTGCAAGTGTCGAATCAGATACGACACGACACAGTGACACTCCCAGACCAAAAGAAATGCATAAGCAACATCAAAATGTAAATTCCTATTCATTTAGTTTCTAAAAATTAGGTCGAAATGCCCATTGGGGCATTTCATCAAACACCTAGAGAATATGACTGATATGTGTCCATTTAGGACACGAAACGGACACAAAACCTAGGTCTAGGCATACCTACAGTTAGGGTAGACCTAGGGCTTTCCAAATATGCAAGAAAAATAGAATTTCATGGTGTAGATTGAAAGTTACCTCTATGTATCAAAATCCCCAAAAAGCTCTAAAGAGAGGTGTTCCTCTTGATGGTCAAACTTCTCCAAATTGGTTTGAATCTGAGAATAATATGTAACAACAGCAAGAAAACTTCATTTAAAACCTATTGCAATTTGTTTGAGGGAAAAAGGAGCTAAAATGGAATTTCTATGGATTTTAGAAGTTGAGAAAATACCTCTTTCTAAAGCTTGTTCTTCCTTAGAGGCTAGCCCTAATTTCTAGGAGGATATTTATAAGGTGGGAATCCCTAGGAAGGGTTTAGTGGCCGGCCATGTATGGGCTTGGGTTAGGGTTGCTAGTGGGTTAGGCTTAGCCATAAATCAATGTCTCAAAAATCACAAGTCATGACTTGTGATCAAAAACTTTCTATTATAATCTCTATATTTCTAATTGATTCTAATAACTAGAGTATGGTTAACTTAACCTAGGGTCTCAATCTAACCATGTCCAAACTCATGTTACAAAGTCAAATCTAGTCAAAGTCAACCTAGTCAACCTTCATTCAAACAATTCCAAAATAATTTCTAAAAATTCCTATAAATTCAAATAAATTCTAATAAATTCAAATAACCCCAAAAATGACAAAAATACCCTCAAACTAGAAATGTGGTAGTGACACACGATCTTCCTAGCAAAGCATTATAGGAGCCGTGATTGTCAATCACATAAAAGGTGACCTTTGTGCGAAGATTGCCGATTTGCACTTTCAGGCGAATCTTCTCTAGTGGTTCACTTCTTCCATAATTGAATCCCAAGATCGTCGTGATAGTCATGGAAAGATTATGAACATGGATCTTTAAGGCATCAAGTAATGTTTTTGGCATGATGCTAAGTACAGATCCGGGATCGATCAGGATGCGGTCAACCTTCATTGTATCGACATACCCTATGTAATAGAGAGGTCGGTCATGTCGATTGTCTTCCATAAGCACGTTATCTTGTGTGAAAGTGATATTAGGAATCAATTCCA
This sequence comes from Iris pallida, assembly GCA_029216955.1. Taxonomy (NCBI): domain Eukaryota; kingdom Viridiplantae; phylum Streptophyta; class Magnoliopsida; order Asparagales; family Iridaceae; genus Iris; species Iris pallida. The sequence continues at coordinate 8,726,314 of JANAVB010018799.1, read as the reverse complement.
TCAAACTATGACAGTGAAAACATGCTACAGGTTCCTCATTGGGTTTTTTGAGAAGTATCAAGCAAGCGTCTGCTTGCAACAAAGCTTCGCTTAATATTTCTCGAGTTTCCTTCGAAAGACGAAGGAGCTCAAAAATTGATAACCTAGCTGGAGTATTGACTAGCTAAGCCAATATGTCAAAATTGTACGGCTTCTTAAGTCTAAGAGGTAGAGTTTTTTCCCAACATCTTATCGAAGCGAACTAGCTGTTTTCCTTTGTCGGCCGCCGTCATTTTAGGAGGAATCGGTTCCACTGGAGGTGATGAAGCTGATAGAACATTGACAACCGGGGGAGAAGATGCTGGAGGGATATCTGGAGCTGGAGTAGGGATCTCTTGATCTTCTGTATAGTCTCTAAGATAGAGTCTTCCAGACCTAGTACCAGTCAAGGCTTCTTCTTCTGGTATCGGTGTGAATGATACCATGTTGCAGTTCTTTGTCCGAGTCTTGCCTTTGGAAAGCTTCCTTTGGCAATATAAAAAGTTTGTCTAGAACCCCAAGCCAACACGAGACTGACTGTGTTGAAGGCGTAGGAAAAGAGGTACAGGAGATCCTCTTACATGGTTCAAGCCAGGGACTTTCTGCAGGTTATATCCCATCTTCATCATTAGTTCCCGAGATTATTGACTATATAGATGGAATGCTGGTTGGTAACTGTCCTCCAGTTTTGGTAGCATTGTCTCAGAAGAGAACGATAATCTCGCTGCCGGGATGAAGGTAGTAGTTAATGGTGGAGGATAATGATCACCCAGTGAGGTCATGTGACATGACTTGCATTTGATTGCCTTCTTAGATTTTGTAGATGAGGTGCATGTCTCAAAGTCAGCCACCAAATTAGGATGGATCCACATAATTTCCTCTTTATCAGTTGACAGAGGAACCAGACCATCACATAGTACAGGCAGGAGATTGACAATCTCCAGAGTAGCTTTCAGGATAGGAACGACTCCATCTTGCACAAGTTGAGCAGGAAAGTCGCCAAACTACAAAGAGATGATGTTGGCAGTCACAGTCTTCTTTCCTATTGAGGAGTGATTACGTCGGCTTTAATCATCTCTTGAATCTTCCCTTTGAGTACATAGCATGCTCTGGTCGGGTATTCAAAGAACCTGTGATACCCACAGTATTTAGGATGATCAGTCTTACCTACTTCCTCTGGCCGCTTTACGTCGGGCAGCTGAAGGTTTTTGCTCTTGATCAAGCAATCAAAGATACTCATAACATTGTCTTCGTCAAAGGAGTATTCCGCTTTTGGGTGCGGTACCCTCTGTGGTGGTGATGCCATGGTAGGTGTTGATTGACCTATGTTGACGGCTAGAGTTTCTTTGCCCTTGACATTGATGGCCAAGACTTCCTTGCCCTTGCGGTTATTCTGACGGCCACCGCTTTTGGATGCAGAATGTTCATCTTTGTCGAGATTAGGCATCTGGATCCCTAATTACTTGAATTTGTCAGCACTTTCTTCGGCTGCTCTAGCATTCACTATGAAGGAAGGCCAGTCCTAGAATTACGTAGAACCCGTCCACAAGCTGACTATAGGCAGCAAATTCGATTTGCATGTGTCTGTAGTCAGATCATCTGGAGTTCCCAGAGGCATTTTGAGTGCCTCACGGCAGAAGCGTTCAATAAAATGTTCAGCAGTTTCATTGGGCCATTGTTTGATTTTGATGAGGGCTGACATAGTCATATCGTTTGTTCCCTCATAAAATCGTTCCAGAAACATTTGTTTGAACCCAGCGAAGGAGGTTATGCAACCGTCTGGCAAACTACAATACCAGTCGTAAGCCGTTCCAGCTAAGCATCCGACGAATACTCTAGTGATAGAGCATCGTTCGGCTGAAGTTGGTCAGTCATTACCTCAAAGTGATTGAGGTACTGGCTTGGGGATGTACTGTCGTCAAACATCATAATGGTGGAAGGATTGTATTTGGGTGGAAATGAAACTTCCATTCTATGGGATAAGGTTGTTTGATCCGAAGCTTTTGTAGGCCGTCCTTCTATTTGAAGGCTTCAAACTCAGTACGCAAAAGCTTTACAGCCTCATTAGCGTCTCCCGATGCTTGTGGAGTAGTAGACTGATTTGGTGTATTAGGAGGAGGGATTGCATGATAAGCACCACCCCCAGCACCAGAAAGACTTAGAGTTGGCACTGTAGCAATGTGAGGAGAATGTACCCCTAAGTTGTATTGGTAGGAGCAGATGCTGCTACTTGTCCTTGGGTTGGAATTAGATTCGTAACCGGTAGAACGGTATGTTGTGCCACTATTACGGCATGCATGCTCGCCATCATTTCAGCCATATTTTTCAAGTTGGCTTCTAAAGAGGCGATTCTTTGCTCATGACTGTAGGAGCTGGATGCATCTTGTTCTTCATTAATGACATAGACAGTCACTTCTCTGGCCATTGAAGAAGAGCTGGTGGAAAAGATGGTCCGTTCAGAGCTTTCACTATCGGTATCAAAGTCATACAAGGAACTACCCCCAGTATAAGGGATAGGAAGATCCCTTTGACTGAGGGAATCTTGGTTAGAGTTAGGAAGATTCCTTTGACCGATTATTTTTCGGTCAGAAGGAAGATTTCTTTGTCGATCAGTTGATTGTTTCTTAGCTTCTTGATCTGGTATGTTTGTAGACTCCTTCGTCGGATTCACAGATCCGATCCAAATATTGTTGACTGGGGTTGCGTGATGTATTGAATCTCAGACGCTTTCCACCCCCCAGTACTGCGAGATGTCATGTTGACCAAAGCAAATAGCAACTCGTCTTCAACAACTTGAGTCACTTTAGGAGGGTGACTTTGTATGTCAGAAGAACGATTGTAATTCATATGGTCGAAGACAGTTTTCCTGGTTGATTTACAGCAGTATTGTGCTTGAGCTTCATGGGAAGCAGACCTGAGTTCCTTGCATGTGGTTGTTGCGGGAGATAAATCTCCATCTACTGCTATGATCCGTTTAGGATATTGAGGATAGTTCAAATGGTCAAAAATCGACCGTTTTGTTGCCTAGCAATAACACTTAATCACTATCTCATGATTACAATGATGCTCCGTAGGTGGAGTTACAACAGATACATAAGACGGACCTGCGATCTTCTACTTTTCTACAAGAATCTCGTAGAGATTGGTTACCTTAACAGGGTAAGGAGAAGAAGAGGGTACGTATTCATGGATTACATTAGGAACATGGTTCCTGTTCTTGAGATGTCCGGTACTTTGGTTGTACAAAGAAGTGTTCAGCTGATTGGCATAGGTGAGGAGGTCCTTGACTTTAGAAGTCTTCACTTTATGCAGATCAGTAGCTGGCGTACACTGCACTTGGTGTACCATGTGGCTTGATGAAGTTGGCTCTGATTTGCGCCTGTTGAGATAGACATGCATGTCAGGAAGGTGTGCCTCATGTGTGTTTGTGTGTGTTTGTTTGGGACATCATCAATTGTCCCCATTTGGATCTTGATATGTGCAAAGTTGGATGATCCTGATTTGGGTTTGGTTAGTGCTTAGGAGTAGGCAAGATGCCTTGCTACATTGTGCACCCAACTCCAGCGCGCTTAGTATGGCGCCAATGAGCAGAATTTACTTTCTTGGCAGAAACTTGGTTGTCTCTATCAAGAGAAGTAGAACTCCTGCTCAAAAGATTCTGAGTAGTGATTGGCGCAAAGGCACAATCAGCAGTATTTTCTACCAAGTCAAGGACTGGGGAGGGATGAGAAAAGACCAAAGGACGTTTTCTTTTATTCTGCGTAGGAGCAGAAATTGATGTATTCTTCCCCAAATTCAGAACTAGAGGAGAAGAGGGAGTAGCCAAAAGGTGTTTCCTTTTGTTCTACATCAGGGCAGCAGTGGGCGCAGTCTGCATAGAAGCTGTGATTGGTGCTTTGACAAACTTCGGAGTCCAAATGGCGCACGCCTTGTTCTTGGCAGCAATAGTAGTCCGCCTTGCACTTCCAGCACTAATCATAGCTTCGTAGGCTATTTGGTCGACTTGGACGACCATGGTCTTCCACGTCTTGCCGATTGACGCGGTATTACATTGAGTTGTCACCTTCTCATTGGAGGAGAAAGTCGTCCCCAACAGAGTCGCCATTTTGTTTGTAAAAAAAAAAATTTTGATTTACAAACTAAGTAAAAAGAAAAGTACAATTAGTACAATTTGATTTTTAGGGAAGTATAATTGTAGGAATATGATAAGAAGATGATCACTTTATCCCTTGGACGATGTGATATCGAAGACACAAGCCTCTGGTGAATGCAGCAGCACTTTAAAAGGAGATTATGATCATTAGTGATGCTTTGCAAGTGATTTGAAACTATATTTATAGAGTTCTAGAGATAACTTTAAGTAGTTAACTTGATTGGCGCACGCTGTAAGTGGCGCACCATTCATCCCTTGGCGCGAACGGTTAGTTTAACTGCTTGGACACGTGGCCTGTTGTGGTTGATATGCGCTTGGTCATGGGCAGTATCATAGACACTTTCTTCGAGATTAGTGGCATGTGTGCCATGTAATCTAACTACTTCAGGATGATTTGATAAAATGGCGCCCACTGCTGGATGGCGCAAGGCGCTACTTGCTCAGTGGCGCCACTGACTGATATGATACTAATGATCATCTCGTACCAATTGCAGATGGCTCGAGATAACTCTTGGTCATTAATGATGGATCTGACATGTCTGACCAAATCTCTTCGATCGTCACGTGCTCGAGATTCGAACGAATTTTTTCGACTATCGTGCTGTCAGTCATGATGATAACTGTTTAGCTTCTCTAAGAAGATGGCCACGTGGCGGGTTGCGCCACATGATGTATGGCGCCATCTGATGGCTAGCGCCACTTGATGATTTGAAACTGGCACTTCTTATAAGTAGCGTAGGGTGCTGATTGTATCTTTTTTGGCTTCTACAGATACCTTTCAACAAGATGTACTAGATCAGTTTTATCATTCATCTATTGTTGAACAGTATCAAATTTAATCTTCAAATATGTTCTACAAAGACCAGAAATATAGTTTCTCTGCCATGTAGAATTTCATATCAGACTTGTACAAACCATGAAGTCTTGATGGTAAGAAATAATGCGAAGGATGAAGCATACAAGGTAACAGGTATAAAATCAAACCATAAGCATATATTTGCAATAACAAGAAAACTATTAGGGATGACTGCTAAATGGACCAACTCTTGCTATGTAATATTGCAAGGAATAAAGATATCCAGATCTTACCTCCTCATCTAGGTTCCTTTAGTACATGGACATGTCGCATACTGACTTGGAACATATTGGACATGAGTATCTAGTGGAAATGACAAAAGACATCTAAGCATACATAATACAACTATATTTTATGTACACCTAATAAACACAATTTGCAAACTAAAATTTGTAACAAACATAAAAGTGTTAAAGGAAATAACTTACTGTGCATGGCTTTCCATCCCTTCACAACAATATGCGTGTACTGTGTGTCCACATCTCAATGTGCGTGTGTTTGTCAAAGAGTCAAAAAGATACTGGAAATAGCCTTCTAAGATTTTTAAAAAAAATACATAAGTAAAAGGGAGGAGAATGCAAAGAGCCCACACACCTCATAACAGATTGCTACCTCATTGAGTTCTTAACACATGGATGCTTGTCACGCACTATAGTCTAGTAGCAGGATGTTGTAAGTATTATAAACTGGATGAGCAGGACAAAATTTTAGATGGAAAATTTGATAATAACTAATTCATATATTAGATATCATCTCACATGTACACCAATTCATTAAACAACCAAACTATGGTTAATGATGGTTGCATGCTTACATATAGATACAAATTTGAATCAATTGCATAAATTCTTTATGTCTAATTTCTCAGGAAATTGAGATGATCATTTGGTTTGAACATATTGTTTCACTTTTACCTTTCTAAATGTTATGGATATGCTACTTCACATGTGCATTTCACAAGCAAGTAATAGATATTTTGCTTCATTCGTGAATTGGGATGCCCTTGTAAAGTCGAAATAACTTAAGAGCCATGATAGTATTTGGAAACAATTAAACAAAGAAAAAACAGTTTGCCACTAGAGTTTGGAATAAAGTAAAATAAAAGAGAGGTGATCAGATTCAACAACAGAAGCACATAATTTTAAACCTATATGGCATCCTTTCATCTCTCAAGACTGTCATAAAGGGTGAAGTTCCTAAGTTGAAAGCGTCCATGGAGGTGACTTATCGATGATGTCAGCATCTGCGTTATCCATGTTTATTAGGATTGTCTAGGTCATGTTTTGTACATGTTCAATTCAACAATACAACACTACACAACACCTATACGACCACAACCAAAGACCAAATTGTCTTCTCACGGAGAAGGTTATGTCCGATGCGGTGTCCGATATTAATGCAAGAAGAATACCACACTACAGCTAATGACACAAAAATACAACCTCAATTTTGATACGTCCTAATGTATTTCCAGAGTGCCTAGTTCGTGTTCCAGACATGTCCAAAACCACTGATAAGTGCAGACCTGAGGTCTGGCCACCACATACGATGAAGACATTCTGAGTTGAGAAGTAGTCAAGGGATGATGCCAGCAGATCCAAAACAGACGCCATGCTCTAGTAGATCACCACATTCTCCATATTGCCAAATAAAATAGCTTCAAATTAAAAAGTAACATTAAAAACTTGGAGAAATTAAGCATGAAAACAAACATATGCACATGAATTCCTTTGACTTCTTCAGTCTTCTTCTTCTCTTCTTTATGCATTTTTTGCCTAGAAACCCTTCAGAATTCATTTGAATTCTCCAGTTAAATCCAGATATGTGGATCAATTTCAACACAAAATAAAAATCAAACTCTCAATTTAGAATAAAAGAAACCCTAATTTTAATTAAATTGCAAGATCTGACTTGGAGAAATTCGCGTTGCGTCAAGATCGACCTCAGTTCTCGTTTTCTTCTTTGATTTTAGCGATTCGTGGCCCTTTTCTCTTCGCTTGATGCTCCCCTTTTTTGTTGTCGCCGACCCTCACCATTGGCAGGTATGGGTTGGTATCCATGGAGCAGTAGGAGTAGAGGAAATATCGAGAGAGAGAGGGAAAGCTCTATAGAGAGAAGCTTGAGAAGGATGAGAAGGTCAAGAGAGAGTGGGAATGTCTAAAAATGATGCAGGAAGGGGAATGATGGAAAAAAATTAAAAAATTGAAAAAATGGTCCTTCAGAGTGGGTGAAAAGTAATTGCGAGAATAATAAAAAAATAAAAAAATTGATAAATGTATAGTTTTTTTTACAGAACTATACAAATAATCACAAATTAAAAATTAAAAATTTACTAATATATTCCATAATTACGACAAATCCATTCCGTCAGAAATAATATTACTGATTTTTCCTTTAATCCAACTCAATTAGTCTTCTACTAATGACTGAATATTCATTTCGTCACTGACTTTCGTCATTATAATCAAAATTTCGTAGTGTGTAAACCAATTTTGTACTATAAATTATGCTTCTACTCACAAACTTTATAATAGGTATTCTAAAGCGTAAAATTAATAGTCGCCAGAGAGTTTGCCATTTTTTTGCCAATCCAGAGGACTTTAGGCTATAATTGTCTCTTTTTCATCGCTAAAGATCAATTTGGACGGTTATATTTCTTTGGTCATCCCATATATTGTGGCCTAAACTCGTTATCCTTGTAGTGCCAGGAGCTCCCATCGCTGACCTTAGCCAAGGAGCTCACCGGTATCGGGGTCCACTATCCTTACCTTAAACGTCGCAGGGAGCCCTATAACGAGCTAAACACTCAGATCTTATCTGGTGCACAGTATCACTGAGCTTACTTCTCATTTATGCACTCAAATGCTCCCTATATGTTTGAGCCATGATGACATGCCAAGGAGGATAAGGGGGAGAGAGAGAGAGAGAGAACTGAGCGGGACAACAATGAGGAGAGGAGAGGTTGGACTCTGGTGAAAAGCATAACGTGCGTTGATAAGAGAAGAGGCTGATCTATAGAGAGAGGCGAGGAGATTGAGAGGTTGGACTTTGGAGAGCGGTGCAACGTGCATAGATGAGAGAAAAGGCTGTTCTCTAGAGATAGGCGCAACGTTGATGATAGAAGAGAGAGGGTTTAGGGTTAGGTTTTTGGTTTTTTTGGTTAATATAAAGATAGGGGTAAACATGTAATTGTAAGTTAATTTTTGGTTTTGGTTAGGGTCGAAAACGGAATCCCAAACCCGTGACCGGAACCGAAAAAGTAAATTATTATGTTCTTATAAAGAAACATATTAATTGCTCACCCATGTTTAAATCCATGTGAACTTCGCTCGGGGTCAATAGCTATAGGTCTAGAGGTCTCTCTGGAAAACGATATATGAGCACTCTTTGCATCTTGTTCGTGTATGATCACAAGTTCCCTATACATACATACAATTTTAATCATTTATTAGTTAAATTTTTTTCTTGGAAAGAGCAAAAGACGGCAAAATAGAAAACTATATTTCCTTTAAAACAAAATCTATACATAATTACCTAACTATCCTCATTAAATTTAATAATTAATTTTAATTATTAAAGTTAGGCAATGACATATTTTGAAGAAAAAATTTGCAGTGAAGTCAACTTTTCTTATTATATAGTAGTATTTTTATAGTAGTATAGATATATAGGGCTGGACCAAATGAGTTAAAAGTGAACCTACTTATTAAGTTAATGACAAACCTATAAATTAATGCTTGCCGATCTTGCTGGTGATATGCTTGTCTTGTTGTTGCTCACATGTATTGGAACCTAGCCTCTGCAAAACTATTAAACTAGCTAGGGTTCTACCATGGCCAGCCCTGAGCTCGTGGGGGCCTGAGACAAAATCTCAAAATAGGGCCCTTATCAATAATATAAAAAATATTAAAAAACTAAATTAAAAGTAAAATAAAATAAAGGTTACTACCAAGAATTGAACTAAAAACCTTTAGCATACAAGTCTAACATACTAACTATTACACCACAATAGCTTTCTATCAAAGAAGGTTTATTGTACATACTACATCTAATTTAGATACAATATTTATTTTAAATTAAATTTTTTGGGCCCTCATAATTCGTGGGCCTTGGGCGGTCGCCCTAGCTGCCCTGGTTCTACCACATGGTACACCAAGTTGATAAGTATACATTTGTACGGTTCTCATCAAAATTTGATCTCCTAATCCTTTAATAAATAAGAGTTATCTTTCCATGTTCCATTTTTATATTATACAAAATGTTAAAGTTTAAAGTTAGCAATAAAGTGACTTACTCTGTTCCTTTAAAGTTTTTTTATCAACTCAAGATACTTTAAAAAATAGAAAATACAACATATACTATAATCCAAAACTAATAATTTATAGACTTGTCACAACTTGTAATAACTAATTTAAATAATAAAAAATAACACAAATTTTTGGAATCCCCCCTCCACACAGACACACATAAAAAATATGTAACTTATGATTGAGTGTCTCTCTTTTTTGTCATACATATGGATATACAATTTAATACCTTAAAGGATAAATACATTTACAACGTTTATTTATAGTGGCAAAATAAAATTAAATTTACAACATTATATAAACATTACGAAATATACATCTTTTACAACATTTAGTAAAGGTTGTTGAATATAACCCTTTTACAATGTTTCTCAGACATTGTAAAACGAAAATACATACACAATGCTTATATAAAGTTGTAAATAAAATTAGTTTTACAACATCAAACAAACATTGTAAAAGATAAAAATACTACAACTGTTGATAATAGTTGTTGATCGTGAAATTTTACAATATTTTAAAAACATTGTCAAAATTATTAACTTTGACAACATTAAATAAATGTTGTCAAAATTAATAAGTTTTACAATGTTAACAAAACATTGTTGAAGACAGTAATACACAACTTTTGAAAAGGACCATTGTATAAGCCTCAATGTTTGTATAAAAACATTGTTTGTAAAAGTATTTTACAACTTTTTTACGATAAAGGTTGTAGAAGACCCCTCCTTTTTACAACGTTTTTAGGAAGTGTTGTAAATGAAACGTTGTAAAAGAGGTTTTTTCTTGTAGTGTAAGCAGTGCTGAACTTGAGCTGCGTCTCCAGAGTCCTCTACAAGCTCTTCTAAAAGTAGGAAGTAAATATGCTATCTCGGTCTAAGACGATGCTGACTAGTACCCATGAATCCTCACAATCTACCTCATATACAAATCTTCTAGCTTCTTTGTAGTCAGTCCTGTTTGCTAAAAACAAAAGTTTAACTACAAACTAAGAAAAAAAGAGTATAAGAGTACAATTGAATTCTGGGAAAGTATAAGTTTAGCAATCTGATCAGAAGATGATCACTTTATCTCTTGGACTATGCGATGTCGAAGGAGAAAAGCTCATGAACATGCTGCAACAAATTATCAGAAGATTATGATCACTTGTCCTTATTTGAAGAGTAATTCTGAACTTCATTTATAGAGTTTTGGAATAACTGTCAAGTAGTTACCACTATTGGCGCACAGTGTAAAAGTGTACTGATTATACACTATTTGGCGCAGTATTACCCATTCGTGCGAATGGTTAGCTTAACTGCACGGGACACCTGACATTCTGTAAGAGAAGTGCGCTTGGCCCTGGGCAGTGTTGCGTGTACGTTCTTCTAGATTAGTGGCATGCATGCCACGTCATCTAACTGCTTTTAGATATTGATTGATTGATTTACGCCAACTGATAAATGGTGCATGGTATTGAAGAGCGCTAATTGTGAAATGCGCTAGTATTGATTCTGTGGAGAATTGACTACTTCGTACTATTGATAAATGGTGCATAGTAACTGACAAAAATCATTATGATCGGTCTGACATGATCTTCCTTAAGTGCCGCGCGCTCGAAATTCAAAGAGATGGTCATCGACTGTCGTGTCATCAGTCATCATGACTGACGACTTAGATTCTCGAGGAAGTTTACAAGTGGCAGTCAGGCGCCATTTAATGTCCAGCGCCATGTAATGTCATGTGCTATTTGATGCTGGGCGCTATCTGATGGATACGTCATGGCGCTATTTATAAATGGCACAATACATTCTTTTAGAAGTTTTAAAGCTTCTATGAGACCCCCTTCAAAGTTTTCAAATTTCAATTTTTTTTGAAATTTGAAGTACTTTGAATAAGAAGCGTTTCGGAAGATATTGCGTGCATAGAATCTCAACCGACCCATTGTTTCGGGCGTAATTTGCACGACTGTTACACGTGGGCTTAGGCTATAAATAGCCATTTAAGAAGAGAGAGAATTATTTACTTATAATTTTCTCTCTCTTGATTTCTTATCTTCTCTCTCTCGTTCTTCCAAGCCTTTACGAGCGAACTCAGATTAGCAATGGCACCAAGGAGATCCCCGCTGACAAAGGCAAGGGAATTGTCGGAACTTCGTCACGCGCATCGCCGCTGAGGGCGCTACAACACGCGCCACCATCGAGGAGAGCCGAGGAGGCCAACCCCGCTCTCGATGGTAAATGTTTGGTCGGGAAAGACGGACAGTATACTTAGCGCCATTTGATGGCAGCACGAACTAAAAGCCAGCGTCAATCGCCTCTTTCAAAGTGTTGGTTGGCGCTGCACAATTTCCAAAAGCGCCACCTCTTTCAGAGTGTCGGCCAAAAATATATCGCGCACCCTTTGTACATTCAAAGTCCGCTGTGCGCTATGTGTCAAAATCTTGTCAATAGCGCACTGTCTTGCGCGAAACAAAAACTGTCATAATACATGCACAATTTTATGATTTGTGCAGAGTTAAAATCACTTAGATTTAATTTTATAAAAATAATCTTTTATGATTCTAATTCGTGTTTTTTTCTACAGCACCAAAAGCTGAAGTCATCGTCAAGGAAGAAGTGCTGTCATGTTTTGTCAAGGAGGAACCAGTAACTATTAAGGAAGAAATAATTCCAAAAATTAAAGTCACTGTTAAAGATGAACCCGCATCAGAAGACAATGGCTGAAAGCTCTAATCACCCAATTCCTATTGAGAACCTCTATCAATTGGGGCCTTCATATGTGCGATGGTTGAGAGAGTGGTACCTGCCCCAGCATAGCCATCCTCGAACAAATGAATAAAAGTGACTTTCTTTTCTTATCTTGATGTTTCCTGTTTGATGTTGCTTTTTGATGTTCTAAGATGAAGTTTACTTTCTCTTTTTGCAAATGTAGTCCTTTACTCCATTTTATGGAGAAAGAAATAAAGAACCTTTTATTTACTCATTTGTCGTGAACTTATGATTTTGTGGACTTATCGTCTTTGGCACTGTCACGACCCGCTCCCGGATAACTGAGTACAAGTTTGTGTCCAAGCCCATCCTACGCCGCAGTATCGGCGGTAGAACGCTGTCTAGTACACACAATAACATCCTCCACAGATACAATAGAACACAAATACAAACCGTACTCAGCAGTGACACAAACCAAGAAAATAAGAGTACGATAGATAATAAAATAATAATATCCAAATCAAATGACAAAGAGACTGAAATCTAGAACAATAAAATATCGTCCATCCATGAACAAATCTGATCCATCTAAGAAATAAACTAAGACATGCATAAAGGTAAATCTAGATCCCTCCAGAGATCAACCATGGCTCCTGAGTCTCGGTACCAATAACGTCAGTACTACCCACTACTGGTCCAAAACATGAAGTGCTAGAGATACTCGTCCTCACCTATAACAACGACCCAGTCAGGAAAGGAGCAGAGTACAACCATATTGCAATTAATGTTGTTAGTCCAAAATAAGTTAGAACAAGCGAGAAGTCATAAAGGTAAAGAATATATAAAGAACTAGCAAGACAAGAACTATCAGGATATGATCTAGCACTAGCAAGATATGAACTAACGAGATATAAAGTGGCAAAAAGTAAACTAGCAAGACGTGATCTAACAATATATGAACTGGCAAGATGTGAACTTAACAGGATAATAGACTAGATAAAGAAAAAGATAGGAACCACTATGTGTGTATGAAATACCTTCTAATACGTGAATGGCTGGGCTAATACGGCACATCATACGATGGCTATCATTCAGTAATTAGTACGGCTAACTCATACGTGGGTGTGTATGACTTAGCTATCATTCGGTAACGGTAATTGGGTTTGTTCACGTATTTACCGAGTATTTCCCCTCCCAACTCTCTAACAATCAATAACGGTCAATGATACACTAAGAAGGATACGATAACTATATTGTCACAATCGTGTCTCAATGGAATATCAAGCAATGACTCAACGGGATATCAAACAAAAAAACTATAGAGTAAACATTATAATAAACTAAACATAATGCAATATTGTACTTGCCTGAATCCTTGCACAAACCGTAGCTACAAGTAGAGGATGAAGGAAATGCCGATCTAGAAGCTGTCAACCTATAACACTTATCGCACCACGAACCGTGCACGAAAACCACAAATCAATTCTAATGTTCTAGTTATAAATCGTGGCTAGTTGGGTTACTAATCTAATAATAATTAATTCTAGAATAATTCACTTAAAACCTAATTTAACCTAATAATAATCTGAATATAATCTAAATATGCAAGTTTGGCAATCAAAAGTCGTGTTTCTCAATTTTGGAAACCATGGCAAGCAAATCGAGACGTACCGTTGACTTTTTAGTCAAACGCTGTGAAATCTAGATTTTGAAATTGTACCTTGGTAGATTTGAGCACTACGAGTGTGCTGGAATCGACCGTGCCACAAAATCACGCTTTGGTCAAAAGATATCACCATTATGGCTAATCGTGACCAAAACGGGGATCAACTGATCAATTCTGAGTTCAACAAAAAAAATAAAATGCTAAATGAACGAAATAATTTCTGGGAAAAATATATTTCATAGAGCTCTGTGTTAGATTTTTGAAACATTAAACGTTCGTGATTTCAATTTCTGGTTCTCCCGGAATATCAAAAACACCGAAACGTGTCAAGTTTCGGACAACCAACACTCTACGAATTTTCCAAAAATTTAGGTTTAGAAATTATGAAAATAAATTACATATTCAGAAAGTTTACCTCGATACGAATCTAACAAAAATAACGGCACGCTAAAAGGAGGTCGGGGTTGGCGGGAATCACCTCAGGAAATCGGGGAATCACCTGGATCAACACCACAAAGTCGGCCAACAAAAAGAACTAGGGTTTCTGGAAAAACCTGCAAATATATATATATATATATATATATATATATATATAGGGCAGTGGCTCAGGGGGTCGGTAGGGGGCTAGGGACACGTGGCGACCATCCGTGCGTCCCGCTCATAAGAGTGAACGGCCGGATGGCCGTGCTGCTTGGGCCAAGCCAACATGTGGTCGGCTAAGGAGCCGCGGCTCCAAAATTAAAAGCACAGTTAGCACAAAGTTGACTGACAGACGGGCCCCGTTCGGTCGGCCCAAGCGGCTGACGCGTGGCCCCAAAGTGCTGACTGTGCGCTGACTGTTTAATTAATTCAGAAAAAGTTTTAAAAATCAAATTAACTCCAAATAACTTCAAATAAATTCCTAAAAATTCCAGAAAATTCTAAAAAATTATAAAAATATTTCTAACCTCCTAGAACCTAAATAAAAATACTAGGTCACAAAATAATCCCAAATATTATCAAAATAAATTATGAAAGTCATTCATAAATATAAATCTTCAAAGAATAAATACTTAAAAATATGTGAAAATGTCCAAAAATCATAATAAAATATATTATAGCTATAAAATGCATAATTACCCTATCTAGAGGTCATATGACAACAAGATGGTCATAACTCACCTATGGGCTTAGTCACAACTCTTATGATCATAGAAAATTAAATATAAACTATTCAAAAAAATATCACTAAATTACAATCGGGATGGCAGATGCCACAGGCACAACATATTTTGTCAGAAGTAGTGTAGATACGACATTTCTTGAAAATAACACCACTTATTGTATCTGTTCAGAGGTCTTAGACATGGCATAATATAACTTTGACGTGATGTTATTTTTGACACAACATTTTCAATGACGAGTCATCGATGCAGACAATAGAATTCAGTGGTAATATGGATGTAAATTTGTATATCTATTGATTATCCTTAAACCAACTTGGGCTCAAGAATAGGATGTCTTTTAAAACAACTGGGTTTTAAAAGATGAGGTCATGATGATATGTTATGGTAGATGTTATGGGTTAATCTTTTGAGGATGTACCATAAGATCTGGTTTAGACTCCACTAGGGATTTTTGAAGACTTATTATCTGTGGGTTTATTCACGGAAGAGTGAATAAAAGATAATAATTCAAAGATTTGTCAATATTTGTTTAGAAAATATGATACACACTTTTAAACATGATATTTCTTCAGAAATTTGCCGTTGATAGGCATCATAGCGATTCGACCGTCCATCCTAGTCAACTAATAAGCTCCGTTAGAGAAAACTTTGCTTATAACATAGGGACCTTCCCACTTTGGCTCGAACTTGCCTATGCTCATGTATGTCATAGTCATAGGACGTCTGGCAGTAAGAACTAGCTCGTCTTTTTGAAAGGTTCGTACTTTGACTTTGCGGCTGAAAGCTTTTGAGATTCAGGCTTGATATAGCTCAATGTGTTGTTGAGCTAGCAGTCGCTTCTTATCAAGTGTTTCAAGCCCTTGAATTCGAAGCCGATCATTATTTTTCATTATTAACTCGTTGGCGATAGCTATCCTCAATGTTGGATTTTAATCTCCAATGATAAGACAGCTTCGCAGCTATACACTAGAGAGAAGGGTGTACAGCCAGTTGGGGCACGTACTGTAGTACGGTACACCTATAGACATTCTCCAAGCTTTTTGCTCCAGCTGTATTTATTGGCAGAAATGAACTTTTTGAGAAGGTTGATAATTATTTTGTTGAATGCTTCTGTTAAACTGTTAGCTACGAGATTATAAGCTATAGAAGCAATATTGTTAATTCGAGTGTCATTACAGAATCGAGTGAACGCTTGACTTACGAACTGAGTTCCATTGTCATGGGTGATTCTCCGAAGAACTCCGAACCGATAGATGACATGATGTTTGATAAAACTGACGACACTGCTTGTCTTGACTTCAACTAGGGAAATTGCTTCTGCCTATTTTGAGAAGTAATTGGTCATAGATACAATGAACCGATGCCCTTGAGATGATGGTGGATTGATAGGACCAATGACATCCATGCCCCCAGCTTCAAAGGGCCAATATGCTACTGTTGGATACAAGAATTCTGACGGTTGATGGATAAAATCAGCATAGATTTGACATGCTCTGCATTTTTTTGCATATTCAATTGCATCTGCCACCATAGTGGCCAATAGTATCCCATACGTCTGATACAGTCCTGTAGCTTAGGGCCGGGCTGATGGGCACCACAGACACCGTCGTGAGCTTCACATAATATCTGTTTCGTTTCCTCACCCTTAAGACAGCGTAGGAGCATACCGTCAAAAGATCATCGGTAGAGTGTCTTGACAAGTAATT
Organism: Iris pallida; assembly: GCA_029216955.1. Lineage (NCBI taxonomy): Eukaryota > Viridiplantae > Streptophyta > Magnoliopsida > Asparagales > Iridaceae > Iris > Iris pallida. Next base: position 8,709,752 of record JANAVB010018799.1, on the reverse strand, counting down.
GTAGTAGAATTAGAGTGACCGACGATGGATGGTCATAGCTTCTTTAGGGTCTTCCATAAGATATCATGCACTGCGAAGTCGACGAAAGGAGTCCTCTAGTCTTCGCTAGTAGTGCCAATCTCCACTACATTACTGAATTTAATGTTCAGATAATTCTTGACACAGAATAATTCTCGATTAGCGATGGCGATTAACTATTGCCTTTTAACAAGAACAGCTAACACAACTGCTAGATTAGCGTGCGCATCGGCTTCTGTATTTCATGTTCGGCATACATGCTCAATAAAGAAACCGTTGAATGATAGAGTGTCACCCCCACTTTCCTGAATAGGACTAATATAGTCATTTATAATAATTTATTATTTTAATATTATTTAAATATAATGTTATTATTTTTACGTTATTAGTTAAATAGGTATTTTGTTGATAAATATATATATATATATATATATATATATATATATATATATATATATATATATATATATATATATATATATATATGTTCAATAAGTTTTTGTTATAAAGTTTTTAATGTATTAAATAAATATAGATACGTAATGTTTATTTTTAATTTTAGAAATAATTTTAGAAGTTGTTTGGTATTTATTTTATCTATTCATAAAGAAGGAAAAATAGTTTTAAATAAAAATAATATTTTTTAATGGGTTTTATTTATTAAATAAATACACATGTAAATATAATATATGTATGTATGTATGTATATGTATGTATGTATGAATAAAGAAAAGAAAAAAAACAAAAGCACACACGCGCCACACAAAAAACCAGCAGCAGCAGCAACTTAAACCGAGCGGCCCCCCATGTTTCCTTTTCTAAACCGAGCGACCTATATATAAATATATGTATGTATCGAGAGAGAAAGAGAGAGATTTTTAGAAAATCCAAACCCTAGCCGTCATCCCCAACCCAACATGCATCCCAACATCGCCGTCGACTAACCCGCGGCCGTCCATTGCCGGAAAATGCGCAACGAGCAGCCCACCCGCGCACGGAAACTTTCAGCAAAGTGCCAACTTCGAAAATAGATTTCTCCTTCCTCTCTCAGTCGTTTTGTGAACCACTTGGTCAGGTATGATCCTAACATATACACCTTTAATTCCCTTCAAATAGTTCGTGCCGATTCGCATCATGTGCGACCAAAAACGAGTTCCAAAATCAAGAAAAACTTGATTTATTGGACGTTAGAAACTGTCCCAAAATCCCAACTTTGTGGCCAATTTGCAACCAGCGTGTTGTGAGTTTTTAAAAATCGGTTTGAAGAGACATGTAGACAACCTATATGGCTTTAAAACCCATTTTGTAGAATTAAATTTTGTGCACTGTACAGAAAGTTATTGGTTTATGAAGTTGGAAAAAAACTAATTTTTAAAACTGAATTTTTTAGAAAGGTGTGTAACGACTTCGTGGACGACTTCGTGTCGTCCGTCCCATCATTCCGGGTGAGATCACGAACCGAAAGTATTGAAAGGTGCGTAACGACTTCGTGGACGTGTGGGCTTTGACGGAATTTAAATTGGTCGTGTGTGCGCAACAAATTTGATGCGTATCCGTCAAAATTTACCGTATCGACCTTTTGCAAATTTGTCAATTACTTTGTGCATGCTCGTCATATCGAGACAAAACTTACGCCAACAGGACCGTATCATTTTTTTGGTCCTATATGCCAAGTTTGGTCCGATTCTGAGATGGTCGATCGGAATATTATTTTGGCGGGCCCGCGACCCGATCCAACGGGTGAATTTGTGCACGGCCCACCGGAATCCAACTTTGGACATACGGTTGGGTTCACCTCGTCAAACTGGACCTGTAGACATATAGTTTGATAACTTAGAGACCGTAGGTTCTGGCATATTTTTCGGTATAAAGTGGGTCTAACGGCGGATACCATTTTGATCCAAAATTACCGTTTTGCCCTTATATTCAGAATTGGACTTATGGGTAGGCATTTCTAGCTAATTTGACCACTTTGAGAACGTTGATAATGTCTATTTCAGTATTAGTAGGCAGTTGTGCGAGTTGACTATTCGTGGCTCTTTGAGTGGGTTGTAGTTTCAATTTTCTCAGCTCTGGACAGCAGGCAAGTACATTCTCTGATAGTTTTCATTGCTTTGATACCTACTATATTCGATTCAGTTGTAGTGTTATACTTGATTCTCGACACGAGGATACACGGACTAGTATACGTGAATCTCGTCATGAGATGTCATTCCCGGTTTACCTGGTATATGAGTACATTATTCGATATTGTTTCCTGTACTTGTATAGATACGAATTTGGGAGTAGGCTGGCCCCCTGCTCTTCGAATCCCGTGTCATGACCTGTCATGTCTGGATTCATTATACTACTCGGGAATGGAGAGTTATTAGAGGTTATGTGATCATTACCCCTACTTGTTTATTACTTGTGCATAGCTCCACCCTCACCACACGTAGGGTGTAGCCTGACCTTATACTACTTGTACATAGCTTTCCATTTTGGCCGGCTTGATCCCAATACTATTATACTACCTGTGCATAGCCGGTCAAATGGAACAACCTAATCTTGACCCAAGCCGATCACATAACGCTCTAATATCTCATGGCACTTTATTTTTATGTTTACATCATATATCAGATTACTTTCCATTGTTTATATTCCAGTTTTATCTTATATCTCACACATGACATGATATTCAGTTCTCTTGTACCATTTTACTTTCAGTCATGATATTCCATCTTGTATTTTATTATAATTGTCTCTTATAGTATTTGTCAATTCACATGGAACTGCTGTTGGTGTTTGTACTTGCTCACATCCTGACAGGATAACCCCCATTATTTTTCAGAGGATTTAGATACAGATTATCCGACCTACTGCGGGTTTGACATAGATGGAGCCTACGACCAGGACCAGCCTGTGGACCCGGTGCTCGTAGAGGATGCACCGCCAGTAGTGACCTAGTTTACCTAGAATTTTTTCTGGATTACATTCCAGTATGATACTTTGAGACTTGTAGTATTTATTTGGGAGATTATTTTATGTCTTGGATTCTGAACTTGTGATTGTGGCTCGTCACTATTTCAGACTATTTATCTCAACTTTATCTTTATCTTTATCATCGTGTTTATCTTCCTTAGAATTATGTAATTGAGTTGTGGTTATATTCCTCTGTGCGGAGATGACAGGTTATATTATTGTGTCTTAGATTCTATATATTCTAGATGACCTTTACAGCGTTCTACTGCCGATACTGCGACGTAGGCTGGACTTACCCATGTGCTCGTACCCCTAAACAGGGTGCGGGTCGTGACACATTTTTATGGTGGCCCATGCAGACAGAGTCGCAACTAGTACGATCTCGTAATGGGTGCTCGACTTAGAGTGCTAATTACGAGCCTGCTGTTAGGATATATGTTCTAGGTTCTGATAGGAGTTACTCAATCACATATTAGGAAAACTCCAATCTTTTAATTTCTATGACAAAATCTTTTTACATTTCGAAATAAATTGTCCTTCCTTGATGATATCCTATCATGTGTCGTATTGATTTCTTTGCTTGAATCTGTCTCTAGGATGACAGTTACTCGAGCTCAGGCAGCTGGATCCAGTGCAACACTGGAGAGGTCCGATCCGTCGCAACCTATTTTTCTGACTGAGAGAGCTGCAGATCAGGAGGTTGATCAACCTACTGTCCCTACCGTTCTAGAGGTAGCGGCAATAGTACCGGGGGGGTCTTCCTCCACAAGTCCCGAGGACTGTACCTGTTCTGTCGGAGACTCTTTCATCTCCACCTGCGTTGCCGATTGACGCTACTCAAATGTTTGCGCTCCTCTAGCAGATGATGGAGGCGCAGCGAGCGCAAGCTGAGGCTTCACAGCGGCAGACAGAGATTTTGAGGCAGAGCATAGAGAATGTGCACCAGTTTGCACTCGCCGCTGTAGAGAAGGTGACTGCAGTTCAGACTCAGGGTGCTCCAGTCCAGCAGCCACAGCAGCAGCAGACAAAACCTGGCTCCGTAATTGATTTCAAGAAGATGTTTCCTCGAGAATTCAAGGAAACAGAAGGGATCCTGTATGCCGATGATTGGCTAGAGGATGTTGAGCGGAGCTTGGGGTTAGCACAGCTTCCGGAGGGACTACGGGTGTCAACAGCAGCAAGTTAGTTCTTAGATATCGCTCCGATATGGTACCGCACATACCCTCACGTGAAAGTGACAGGATTGACATGGAAGAACTTCAAGAAGCTATTCAAGGAGAAATTCTTTCCTGATGTGGCTCTTAGTGCACTGGAAGGCCAGTTTTTGGGACTTGTGCAAGGGAACATGCCTGTGGATGAGTACGTGGTGGAGTTCTTCCATCTGAGCCGGTTCGCCTCGGGCATGGTTCAGGATGCTGGAGAGAAGGCCCGCAAGTCCAGGAGGGGCCTCAACTACGTCGTCAGATCACGCACATCTGGGCATCGTACTGCGAACTTTGAGGACATTCTGATGGATGCTCAGATTGCAGAGGAGGACTTGGGTCTCAGGCCCAAGAGGAGTAGCAATGCTATGGGTGCTGGTTCCAATGCAGGACCGACCAAGCGACCTCAGACTCAGTAGAAGCCGTTCCACAACCAGCAGCATCAGCAGCACCAAGCACCAGCACGTGCACAGCATCAGCAGGGGCAGAAGTAGATTCCACAATGTGCTTTTTACGGGAAGCCGAGGCACACCCGAGAGGTCTGCAAGAAGAGGTTGGGTATTTGTCTATTATGTGAGTGCCCGACCACCAGTTGAGAGATTTTCCTACTCGTCCAACTCGGGGAGGTCAGGACAGAGCACCTCCTGCTAGAGCTCCGGTGGGACCAGCTATTCAGCAGAGGGGTCTGCCACTTCCTACCCAGCAGCAACATTTCGTCCAGCATCAGAGGAGAGCAGCTCAGGGTAGGGCGTTCGTACTAACGGTCGAGGAGGCCGAGCCCATAGCAGACGTGGTGGCAGGTTCTATTATACTCGATTAATTTCCTGCATTAGCTTTGTTTGACTCTGGTACTACGCATAGTTTTGTATCTGTCTCTTTTGTACTTAGACACAATATCATTGCTGAACAACTGAGTAGGACTTTCAAGATTATGATCGGGGGAAGCATTATCCTGGTCAATAATATTTGTAAGGGGCAGAGAGTTATACTGGGAGGCTAGGATTTGAGTGTATCCTTGCTCGTAATGTGCCTTCTGTTCTACAATATGGTACTCGGTATGGATTGGTTGAGCAGGCACCATGCTAGTATAGACTGTAGAGGAGGCAAAGTTTTGTTTAGACTGTCAGGAGAGCCAGAGTTTGAGTTCGCCAGAAGAGCAGCTGAGCCAGGAGATGGTTTTTGTGGAGCTATATTGACGGGACAGGAATTGCCACATCCATTGATAGCAGGATTCTTGGATGTTTTCCCTGATGAGTTACCGGGAATGCCGCCAGACAGGGATGTTGAGTTCTCTATAGACTTGGTGCCGGGCGTTGAGCCTATCTCGCAGCATGTCTATAGGATCAGCAACAGCGTGTTGGCAGAGCTGAAGAAGCAAGTCGACGAGCTACAGTACTAGGAATTCATCCAATCCAGTTCTTTACCTTGGGGCGCACCTGTTCTGTTTGTACCGAAGAAGGTTGGGACGGTATGTATGTGTGTCGACTACAGAGCGCTCAATAACCTCACTATCAAGAATAAATACCCGTTGCCGAGGATTGACGACTTATTTGATCAGTTGAGCGGCGCAAAGGTATTCTCGAAGATAGACTTGAGGTCCGGTTACCATCAGCTGAAGGTGAAGAAGGAGGATATTCCGAAGACGGCATTTCAGACTCGGTATGGTCAGTATGAGTTCACTGTTATGCCATTTGGGTTGACCAATGCCCCACCGGTATTCGTGAACTTGATGAACAAGGTATTCCATCAGTACCTTGACAAGTTCATGGTGGTCTTCATAGATGACATATTGATCTACTCGAAGACACCGAAGGAGCACGAGGAGCATCTGCGAATTATGCTAGAGGCTCTCAGGAAGGAGCAGTTGTATGGGAAG